>JAWWEE010000122.1:37024708-37042801 GCA_035221455.1 Xenops minutus | reverse complement strand
TTTTTCTTTTTCTTTTTCTTTTTCTTTTTCTTTTTCTTTTTCTTTTTCTTTTCTCCCCACCACCCCCTTTTTTTCAGGATATGATTTGTGCACAAAAAAATTCTAATCATATCAATAAATACAAGATCAGCAAGATGCTGGTACTTTTTAGAGGACTGCGAGCATAGTATTGGAAAAGGTCCTTTGAGCTGCAGCAGTTTTCAACGCATGGGTCAAACGAAAGGCTACCAGCCATGACTGGGCACCCTGAGTAGTAAAGAGCAGAGGGAGGATTCAAGAGTTGCATTTGCTCTAAAACTCGCTTTATAAAACTCGTAAACAACTGCTGGGATAGGATAGGAGGAAAATATAAGATTCTGATAGGTACTTTATCTAGAGACCCTCTTTCTACAAAGCTAATTAAGCAATAATGATGCTAGCTTTGGAGACTAGCGTTCTGATCGATATCGCCTGGATATTTTATTACTTTGTCTCATGTTTTCCATTTCCTTCATCATTGTAGATGTTATCGGAGTGACCGTAGTGGCCTGCCACAGAGACTGTCACAGTTACAGTCCAGCCTGCTGTATACTGGAAAGCTCCTACACAAACTGGAGAGTGCAAAGAAACAAATCCCGTTTTCAAGCCAGTATCACTTTCCGGCCTTGACAATACCCGTTTCTTCTTTGCATCACGAAAATACCACAGCAAAATAAAATTAGACAACTGCTGCAGATTCTGGACAGATTTTCAGGCTGCGCTCTACAGACTTTGCATCCCAAGCAACAGAGGCACACTCCCTTGCTGCTCCAAGGCAATGCCTTCACGGTCTACCCACGTCCTTCCTTGCATTTAAAAATCCGCACTGCTGACACGTTATTTCCTTAGGATAATACAATATGTACACTTGTGCTTGTGCATATATAGATACAGATATACATCAGTCGGTTACAAGCATGTGTGTGTACGTATAAGTGTGTATACATCAATTCTACATCTGGACTAGTTTTTCACTTTCGTACTCAGTTTACACCCAGACGCTCACGCATATGTGTATATGCTTATAAAATGTACGTCTGCGTTGTCTGTGCGCCGTGCACATCCCCTCACCAGGTCCAGCTCTGTATTCCCCGACCTGCCGAACCGCGGGGCCACTGCCTCACTTCGCCTTTGGTATTTCCCCGATGAAGCCAGATTCCCGGTACCGCAGCAGGCTGCTCCTTGGCGGACGGCCTCGTCTGCGGAGACTACCCACTCCCTGCAGGGCATTCCCTGCCCGCAGAGCCACCGGCAAAGCTCCTGGGCCCCAGCAAACCCGCGTGTCCCGGCGGCGTTCCCGAGGGCCAGCCCGTCGGCAGCGCCTCTTCGCGCCGAGACGGCCCGGGTTCAGCTTGCCTGCACTACCCGAGCATTGAGTTGATTTTCGCTGTCTTCTCAGCACCCACATCTTCCCCCCCGCGATATTCCCCACCGTCTCTAAAATGGAAGCAGAGAGTACATTGAGCTGCTGCAGAAATCGGACTTGCAGCTCTTGCTGCCTCCTTTCGCAGACTTCACCATCTCTATCTTTCTCTTTCTTTAATTTATGACTTCTCAGCTCCTGTTGACACAGTTTTCCACACTGCCTATACTGTAGAATTGTATTGTAATATACCCGAAGCAGCCTAGACGTCAGCCAGCAAAACTAAGGGTGGGTATTTGGTATTTCGCAGCTATTTAGTAATGCTCGGCTCAATTTGAAGATGACAACAATTCGCCTCGACTCCTAGTTACTCATGAGTTGCAGCTTGAGATCCATTTTTCTTTTGTAATGTCTTCAAGGTTACCGAAGCACAGCACCCAAACACCTACGGGATATTTCCTCCTGGCCTGGCCGTTAAACAAACATTTAACTACTCCCTTTCGATAACTAAACCTGCTTTCTGCAGATGCTGGTCTTTTTTTCTTTTTTTTTTTTTTCTTTTTTTTTTTTTTTATTGCAGAAGCAGGAATGCGGTGAAATATTTATGTATTTTTAGTAAAAGCTAGAAAATTAGCTAGGAACATGTTGTAAAAATACTCGATTACTTACCGATCATAACAGTTAAAGAAGCATGAAACCGATTTCAGGCGCGTAAATCATTCGAGTGAACACTGGTGGAGGTGTATAGGCGCAGGCAGCAAGCTGGAAAAGAATCAGAGTGAGGCTTATTGTTAGTGTCTCAAAGCAATTCTTTCTGGAAGAAAATACCAACACTGACCAAACCCCGAGCGCTCCGCTCCCTCGGTCAGTTAGCAGCCACGCAGCCGGAGCCAGCCCGTCGCAAGTCGGGTGACAGGCGAGGCAAAGTAGCTTCGCCTCGCTCCTCACGGGAACTAATGATCTGGTTGTGTATATTAACATATACACAATACAAGTATAAGTCGGAGCGTTGCTGAGGCATGCCTGTCACAACCGGGCATCGATGAAGCGCGCTCTTCGAAGCCGGTTTTATTTGTTACTCTACCGGACCGGCACAAAACACTTTGCCAAAGCAACCTCAGAGTCTATTAAACTCACATAGATTTTTGCCAAGAAATTTCTTGGATCCATACTGTACCTGGTTGAAGATTATCCGATATTAAAGTTTTAATTAGTTTGTAGGGGGAGGTTGTTATTTTTTTTTAATATCTTTTTTAATGCAGATTTTACTGTAAGGCATCTGCTAAACACTTGCATTAACCTCTGCCTCCATGATAATTTTTCCCCCCTTGTTTTAATTACATTAGGGATGTGGAGGGGCAGCCAATCCTAAAAGAGGAGCTCGGCAATTAGCAGAGCTAACATCAAAAAGTTTTATTGCGGAGGGCGGCGGGCCCCGCCCCCGCCCCGGCCATTGGCGGCCGCCGCTTCTGACGACATATATTAACCCGAGCGGCCCTAAACATGTAGCTGTACATGGAGATAGGGCCGGGGAGCCCTGCCAGTGCCCCGCGCCTCGCCGAGCGCCGCCGCCGTCCGCCGCTGCCGCCGCGCCCGGCACAGCGGCGCGGATGCCCCAGAGGAGCGCCGGGGCGCTGACCCCCGCGGCGGGCTGGGCAGCGATGCGTGTGCCCGCCCGGCACTGACGGCCCCGCCGCCGCGCAGGGCAGAGGGGAGCGCCGCCCGCCCGCCCGCCCCGAGCCGGGGGCGCATGGAGGGGGGCCGCGTGTAAGTACTACCCGGCCGGGCCGCGACGGACTTGGCGAAAGCGGAGGGAAGAAAGAGGCGAGGAAGATCCCGCGCTGGGAAGCCAAGCCATTTTGTTTTGGTCGACATCTCTCTATAGCTTTTTTATTATTATCTTTTTCCTTTGCGCGCTTCCTCGAAGACCCGGCCCTGGGCAAGGAGGAGGAGGTGGAGGCACAACGCATGAGCAGCGGCGGCGGCGTCCGGGGAGGGGGGATCGCTTGGGCACCCGCTGGGACTTTTCAGCAGCTCCCTATGGAGAGGCAGTGGGCAGCGGGGCAGTGCTGAGGGGTGAGCGGCTGGCAGCATCTCCCGCTGCTGCGGTGGGGGGGTGGTGGGCGGGTGGGGAGGGAAAACTTTTGTTTTGGGGCCCGGGGGGGCGGGGTGGGGTGCTCTAGGGAGCGGGGATGAGTCTAGTGGGCGGCTTCCCCCACCACCCGGTGGTGCACCATGAGGGCTACCCTTTCGCTGCCGCCGCCGCTGCCGCTGCCGCCGCCGCCACACGGTGCGGCCACGAGGAGAATCCCTACTTCCACGGCTGGCTCATCAGCAGCCACCCGGAGATGTCCCCCCCCGACTACAGCATGGCTCTGTCCTACAGTCCCGAGTACGCCAACGGGGCGCCGGGCATGGACCACTCCCATTACGGGGGGGTGCCGCCCGGGAACGGCCCGCCAGGGCTCGGGGGGCCCCGGCCGGTGAAACGCAGGGGCACGGCGAACCGCAAGGAGCGGCGCAGGACTCAGAGCATCAACAGCGCCTTCGCGGAGCTGAGGGAGTGCATCCCCAACGTGCCTGCCGACACTAAGCTCTCCAAGATCAAAACCCTCCGTCTGGCCACCAGCTACATCGCCTACCTCATGGACCTGCTGGCGAAGGACGACCAGAACGGAGAGGCGGAGGCTTTCAAGGCAGAGATCAAGAAGACAGACGTGAAGGAAGAGAAGAGGAAGAAAGAGCTGGTCAGTGCTACGGGCTGGGGCGGGATGGTGAAGGGGAGGTGCGGAGAGGAGGCTGCTCGGCTGTCCGCCGGTGCCCCATCCCCGCGCACCCGGCGCCTGGTTGAGCAGAGCGGCCGGAGGGTGTCCACGGGGAACACCTCGGTCCCAGCCCTCCCTGGCCGTACCTGCTGGCCAAAAGCGGGACAGTACACAGCCGCGGGCAGCTGTCGGCGTCCGGATCCGACCCGGCGGCTGAGAGCAGCCGCGGGGAAAACGTTGCCACATTAGGGCCCCCAGGGGAGGTTACTTCCCGGGTTGCTGCTTGTCCTGGATCCCAAAAAATGATCCCACAGGAGCCTCCGCTCTCTTTAAATAAAAGTCTGGAGGAATAATTACCTGCTAAGCCCAGCCCGGCTTTAAACTCTCGACAAATACGAGATTCGCAGCGACGGGCTTTCGTGCTCGGTGCTTCAGGCTTTTTGATTTTTAACCAGAGAGTCGGCTTAGGCAGCACAAGCCCAGTTTCGGGTAGGCCCTATGGCACGCTCGCTTGTGCTTGATTCCCGCAGATTTCAGGTGGTCGCGGGTCCGATATTTTGCCCGGTACATGCCAGTGCCCATCTTCTCCCCACAGCAGGGAGAGGATGATTTAGCGGGGACCTTACCGTAACCCCAAGACTCCCGTGGATGGCTGGGGCCGCTCAGCCTCTAGCCATCTTCCCCGTGCTCCAGACCTGGAAGGGCAGCCGGGTGGTGCGGAGCGGGAATCTGCCTCCACCGGAGACCACACGACGTGGGGCCGCTCCCACGGCAGCGAGACCCCATGGAGTGGACCCCACTATGTCCCCGGCAGCCCGCAGACCTCGACAGTAGTTCAGGTCTCCTCGTAATTGTAAATCTCGAGGCAGGGCAGGTACGACCTAGAAAGGGGAGGAATATATCTAACCTTTTTTTTTCTCTGCTCTCCCCCTTCTGTTTCTCTCTCTACCCTCGCATCCTGTCTCCCCAGAACGAAATCTTGAAAAGCACAGTTAGCAGCAACGATAAGAAAACCAAAGGGAGGACTGGCTGGCCGCAGCATGTCTGGGCTTTGGAGCTCAAGCAGTGAGCACGGCAGGACTGGAGGAGCCGTCCTCTTAGTCTCGGTAGTGTGCTCTCCTCTGAGGACTCTTTGTATTTGGAATCGTCCGGTTTATTTATGTGCAATTTCTCCCCCACCCCCTATCCCCCCCGAAATGTGGATATTTGAAGGAGAGGGAAAAAGCATTCCATATATGAAGAGGAAACTCCAGCTTGGTAAGGGGTAATGTCTCTAAATGTTTCGTGAATGTTATTTGCTCTGTATAAAACACATGGGGAAAACAGAACCATAGAAAAGGAAAAAAATCCCTCCCTGGCATTAGTGTGTATGTGAAGTGTATCTTTAATACTTGGCCTTTTGGATATAAATATTCATGGGATTATAAAGCTATATTTCAACAGAAGCAGTTGCACCAATGTTTCGACTGACTCGGTATTTAGTGTTGTAATTTTTGTTGTGGTCGTTCAGTATTTGAAGATGTTTTCAACAGTTATTGGTTATGTGCACTTCCGTCCGTAAGGAAAAAAGTGGAATCTAATTAATATTGAAGGTGTAAGCGTTGTAAGTACTCAATAAACCACTGTGTGTGTTTTTTACAAAACAAGAAAAAAAAAAAAAAGAAAATCCAAATCTTTTTATGTTTTATACCTCAAAATGTTTTGAATAACAGCGTTGTTTATGGCTTTTTTTTCATAATATTTAAAATATTCGGAAGTAAACTAAATTATAAATATGGCTCCTAAGTTTATTTTTAAACAAGTGATTGAATGAAAGGAGGGATAGAGGGAGGGATCTCGCAGCCCCGTGAGTGTTGAACAGAAACCAGCAGTTCAGCTGAATAGGGATTCCTTGTGGTGGTGTTCTCCATGCAGGAGACCTACTGTGAACGGGAAATGGACAAGGGTGCAAACCCCGGGCGGGTCAGGAATAGCAGAGATGCGCGGTTTTCTTTCCGCCGGAGTCCGGGCGGCGGCGGTGCCAGGCGCGGGCCCGGAGCGGGGGCGGACCGCGGGGGCGGCTTCCCGGAGAGGGGCCGAAGGCAGGCGAGAGAGGCCGGCGGGCTTTGCTCGGACTGATTATGTAGCAGGTAATTTTACGTCAATGACTAAAGAATGAACAAGGCAAGGGATTTGAGGGGGCGTAGAGGTGGGGGAGGAGGTGGTGTTGTAGGGAATATGTAAGATTTACAATGAGCTACGGTGAACTTAATATTGACTTTGTGGTTCCTAAAACTCTCCTGGGTTGCACGTTTCCAGTACGCCACAGCAAGTACAGTTGTTTTAAACTTTTTTTATCTAACTGCAAACTGCAGCAGCCCATGCTCTGCCTCTGCTTAGTACGTTCACTGCTTTCCCAAGAGAATCTTTCTTCCCTTATATCGCTCACCCTGTCTATAGACTCCCTTACAAAGGTCCCACTGCCAGGCTGACGACTTTTCTGCTCCCCGGTACCAGGGCAAGCTCCATATATTCAGCGCAGGGAAATGCGTGATAACTTTCTGTATTGCAGGCAGGCAAGGGAAAAATTTAAAGGTTTTCACATAAGGAAGCTGCTCTAGGTATTTGTGATCATTCCTGGTTAAGCGCAAGGTTTCCCACCTTTTCCATAATAAAATTCGGGCTCATGTTTAAACTCTTATTTAAATCGTCTCAACTTAAACCAAGCTGGCTCTCTCTCCAGGTCCAGGGCTGCATACCTGCCTGCCTTCCCTTGCCGCCGCGCCTATGGAAGCGGTTCCTGACGAGACTCGGCATAAGCGTAGGTAGATGTGCAATTGCCCATAAAAAGATAAGGGAGCCCCTGCGCCGTTTCGTCGCCCCTGCTGACAGTGGGGAGGTTGCGGGGTTACAACAACCGGACAAAAGTGATGTGCCCTCCCTCCCGTCGGGTCAGGCAGCCCGGCTGTGCTCTGCGTCGTGGGTCTGTGTTTACAGACACTTGCCTCTGTTTATAACACTTGGAGAGAAGAATCTTCCCCCTTGTTTGCTTTTCCTTGCCTATTAGGTGTCCAGCTAATGAACTGGAGCTTCTCGCACTCCCTGCTCGATGCTCAGGTTTTTGCCTTTGTTTTTGGTTTTGTTTGTTTGTTTGTTTGGGGGCTTTTTGTTGTTCTTTTTTTAAATAGCGGCACAGGAAAGAATAAAAGGGGAGAGGGGTGGTTGAGAATGCTGCGGTGCGGCACGTTCCGGGCAGCCTCTCTTGCAGATGCTGTGTCTTCCCTTGACCGAGTCAGCGGGCTGCAATTCCCCCGGGGAATGCGCGGCGGGGCCGGGGAACGGCGGGCCGCTCCGACATGCAATCTCGGAATCGCCCGTCCCATATTTCCCCAACAAAAATTTTTCCATTTTTGAAACGTCGCTTTATCGGAACTGTGAGCTCTGCTGGATCCACTAAGGACTACTTTTAATTGCCCACCAACAAGGATGTTGCTATTTTCTCTGGAGCAACCATTCCCGCAGCTAAATCACAAGAGCCCTAGACAGGCCGGAGCCGACAAAAATGTAGGTTTTGACGTTAAAAGCTAAATGGAGAAGGAGAAGGTAAATTGATGGTAGATGGGGATGTCAGTGCCCTGGCCTCAGTTCTCTGCCGGCGGAGCCAAGGCCTGATAACAGTGAAGCGTTGCTCCCGGCTCCCTGTCCGCACCCGGGGGCATCGCCGTCCAGTCGACCTGTCCAGTAATTCCTCGGGGCCAAAACATTTTTTGGGAGCTTTTACCCAGGTGAAAGGCACGTAGGAGGAGAGATGATAGCCTTTCCCACTCTGCAACATTTCTGGGCTGGTTCAGGGAGCTAGAGGGGAGGACTGGGGGCCGATGGAGAGCAGCTGGGTCGCTAAAGCCCTGTCCCCGCAGACAGGCTCGCGGACCTGTGTTTTAGAACCGTCTCCTTGTTTCATGGCTTGGGGAGCAAGATCCTCTGCTCGGTCTCAAGAGAACAATTTTAATTGTTTTCTTCCCCTTGAAGAGGAACAGTGACAAAACTCCTCCGAGTGATGTCCCGCCTTCCCTGCCCTCTCAAAGAGCATCCCCCCCGTTCCTCCGGGGAGCGGGCCCGGCTGCACGTCCGAAACAGCGCGGTCACCCCATTGCAGGGAGGTGAGGACCTCCCTGGCGGCAGCATGAGCCCACAGCGGGCCCCGAGGCTGTCGGTTTGGGCACACAGAAGCGTGGGTTTTTAGAGCTCGTCCTGGTTTTGGGAGGCAGGGATGCGGCGATGGGCCAGACCATCGGCCACTGGCAGTACTGAGTTTTGGGGGACACCCTGCAACGTGCAGGACCCCTATAGGACCTTGTTGTTATCGGATGTGTATGCCATGCCTGCATTCCTGCAGGCAAGGGGGATAAACTGTGGTGGGGCCTTCCTTTCCTCCGTTTTGCTTCGTGTTGTGGGGAGTTAGGGGGTTTTTTTCACCACCACCAGCAGCCTGCCCTCTCCCCCATCGTCCCAGGATCTCTTCACTATGTCAAAAGATTATTGCAATAATTAGTGTTTATTTGCTAGAGTTGTCAAAGAGGTGCAACGGGGCCTCTCTGGCCAAGTCGCAGGCACCCCCAGAACAAGCTCCAGGACATACGCAGGGAAATGTAGGGATATAAACACGACCAGGGGATGCCGTGGAGACAGCTTGAGCTTGAAAGGTGGGTGGAGAGGAGGGGAGAGAAGGTTAATAATAAAACCTCTAAGCAAAATATCCTCTTTTTGCGCTTGGAAACCTAACCTTAATCCTTTTTCACACGTACTCGCCCGGCGACTCACAAATACACACACAAGAAACCTCCAAGTAGCGATGGGAAGGAAATGCATTCCACACGCCTACAGACATAATCCCCTCTGCTGTAACGAGGGGCTTATCAATGTTTTATATATTTTTAATTTGGGATTTTTTTTCCGTGGGCCATGAAATATGTGCCTTTGTAAACCGGCTCTGATCTTTTCTATTTCTAATTGGCCAATTACTGTTCAGCTGTTTCAGCTTGTCACAATGGACAGTAAAGCAGAGTTGTTATCTGAATTATATATTCACATAAATTCTAGCAAAGCTGGCTGATGCGCAGGGCCAGCGGCTCTCTGGTGTTTCCCGTGCCTCCCTCTCCACCTCCCAAACCAGCGCGGTGTGTGTCGACTTTTTCCACAGCTTTCCCTCCCCCAACCCCGTTTTCCTGTAGAAAGACCATTGCTTTGATGATGCGATTTTAGAGCATTGATTACAAATTTATTCTCAGACACTATATAAGTCTTTATATCTGCTATTAGAGACATCTGGGAATGATTTGAGCCGTCCCTCCCCCGGCTCTGCTCCCTCTATCTTGCAGCGAGGAGCTAGAGACATGTTGACGTCAGATCAGACGGCTCGGAGCCATCCTGCTCTCCACTTGGGTGTAATCACGGCGACGCTTTCCAAGCCCCGGCCCGGCCGCGGCCGCCAGCTGGGATGCGGGTGCAGCGGGACGCGGCACTCCCGCCTCGGGGCTCCTCGGCACAGCCCAGTTTTGAGCCCCCGAAGGCTCCGGCTTTTCTGGAGTTTGACGCCGAAGTTTTTTGTTTATTTGTCTGTTTGAGACTTTGAGAAAGCAAAAGCGGTGCATTCCGCGAGCGGTGTTATTCTTCCACCCACTCAGGCCCGCCCCCCAGCTCCCGGCCCAGCGCTTGCTTTATCTCAGCCCGATTTCTCCCGGCTCATTCGCTCACAGCCCTGTCTTCCAAAATAAATATCGAGCCAGGCAGATTTCCACCTCATGTCTTGGCAGGGAGAAATTAGCCAAACAAAGTGCAACGCTTACGTGCAGGCAGTCGCAGGCGCACCGACGCCCCGCTATCCAAAGTGGTAGTCAGGTTTACAAACCGCGAGAGTTGGAGGCTGCTCTAAAACAAAACAATTCCCTACCCAAACGGCAGTGTTGGTAGCGAGAAGATGGCCTTGCACCTGCTATTAAATCCTAATGAAATGCCTCTAATTGAGATCTGAGTCTGGCTGAGGGTAACGCTGAACAGCCAGTGTGGAAGCCCTGACTCAGCGGGACCCAGGACCATGTTTGATAGGCTTATTTTAAAACTCTTTTTGCTTTACGATTTTTTAATATTTTGTACCACTTTTTTTTTTCCCACAAGGAGATAAAAAAGTAATAATTGAATAAATACAACTTGAGCATCCGCTGGCTGTTAGCACTCTAGGACGGCTGACACTTGTTCAGCTGTACGTTACAATCAGTGCTACTACCAAGAAGGAGCAGTCGGCGGGGTGGGGTGGCGTGTGGATGAGAAAGCAGTTGGTCTCGTCTCCAGAGGAAAAAGATAATGTTAGAATGTTTATCTAAAGGATTACATTCTCGCGGTAAAATACGCTTGCCAGGAGAGAGGGAAAAAAAAAAATCAAAACCCGAGTGACCCTAAAAATAAATTAAAAAATACTTCCATTTCTTTGTACCAGCAAAATAAAATAAACCCTCTAAGATACCGTAACGCTTTGCTGTGTCTGCCTGTAATCTCGAAAGGAAAAGGAACTATTTCCTTTCTGAATCAGTGCAAATGGTATTCTGTGAGCTCGGTTTCCCACCACATCCACCGATTCAGGGGGTCGGGCGTAGTAAGTGAAGTTTTAAAAAATTTATAAAAATAAATTAAAAAAAATAATCCTGTGGAACAAACCCTAACCGAAAAAAAATCCCAGCAAAATCCTATCGCTGGCCGTAACGGGAGAGCTCTGACTGGTGATGGCTCTGAGGCAGGGCTAAGGTTGTCTCCCGGGTACCCCTCCCCGGGGAGTCTCCGGTCCTGAGGCTGGAGCTGTCTCTGCGCCGGCGAAAGCCCTGCGAAGGCTGGTGGGGAGCAAGTCGGGTCCTGTGGGCCTGCCTGGACAAGGCACAGGGGTCTGCAACCCACGGGGCTGGGGGCCAGTTACGACTGCTGCCCGGAGCGAGCTGCTGAGAACAGCAGTAATGTGTTAGCGAAACAATGGAGATCAGCGTGCCCGCATCTTGGAGCCTTTCATTTGCTAACCGTGGAGGCTGCTTAAAGCAGGAACAAACCCTTGCGTTGCCCAAAGGACTCGGGAGAAAAATGTATAATTCTGTTTTACTATATAGCAGTAGAGTCGTTTTGCCGGCCCCTCTATTGAACAAACATGTGGGGGGAATAGAGAGGCCGACTCTCCTATAGGGGTCCCTATTTGCATGCCATATGTGGCTATAGGCTGCAACAGCTGCGTATAATGAACTTCTTAAAAAGCTAAATATGCATGCAAACCCAGAGAAGTTTTCTAAAACCGGCCTAAAAGACAATGAAATGTCCTGCCATAAAATACAAGAGGCGGAAGAGATTAAAAATAATAATAATAACAATAATAATAATAATATTAGGCCCTTCCCCCACAAGCCTCCAGCCTTCACAAAGTTTCTGGCAGCGCTGCCCAAAGGAGGTTCCCGGCAGCTGGGGGGGGGTTGCAGGAGGCCGGGTACGCCGGAGAGTCGGGCGACAATGCGAGGGCGGGGAGGGGTGTCTGGAACGGACTGACGGGAGAGAGCCGAAGCACACGGCTCGGCCTTGACTGCCTCTCTGCCAAATCTGGTTTTCATAGAGCCGCGCTGTAATTATCTAAAGCCATAACTGTCTCCGAAATTATTCATTAAAGTCATTCCCGGGAATCTCGCGGCGCTAGGACATTTATGGCCTTTGCGCGCCCTCCGAGCATGACATCGTCTCTCGCCCTGTATCCTCGGCGGCCGCGTGTTCAGCATCTCGGAGGGGAAGGGGGAGAAGGGTTTTCCCTCTCTTGCCTTCCACTCGGTGTGTTTATTTGCGGGGGTTCAGGTTGCTTTCCCCCTTTTGGCGAAAGAGCGCGATGTAACACGGCAGATACCTTGGGAGCGAGGAGGGTATTTTGGGGAGTTGCAGTGTTGTGCGGAAGATCATGTCTGTGCCCTGTGGTGCTGTCAGCGGTGACAGATCCCAGATGCAGCCGCTACTGTATGGCAGATTGAGTTTCTCAGCAGAAAACTCTCTTCCTCCCTCCCAAACGTCTTCAAAAACCTTCTCCAGATACTGCGGGTCACTTCAGCTCAAACGAGGAGAGAAAGGGGAGGCAGAAAAAAGGCTTTCCCCCTCTCCTCCCTCTCTCTTCCTCCCGCCGGATCTCTCTGGGGTGCGGGGTGGGGGGGCCGTGACCGGGTCCTTCCCCACCCAGGGGGCTTAGGCTTTCCGTCTCGCCCACGTCCCGCTGCGAGCCCGTCGCCGAGCACGGGAAGCCTCGTCCAGGTAAGCGAGGGGCGGCGGGGAGCGGGGCCGGAGCCGACGACCGGGGTGGTCCCCCCGAGCCAGTCTCCCCTCCCGCAGTAGGATCTTCCTGCGTACAAGAAGTTGCCCTAACTGTGCGGCGGAGGTGTCCCGCTGCCCCAGCCGCTGGGACGGGGTGGGAATAGGGGGACAAGGTAAGACCCCTCGCCTTGTCCCGCCCGCCGCGGCGGAAGGCAGCAGCCAGGAGCAGGATCCGCCCAGATCCCCCGGCCCGGCAGGGTTCGGGCTACCGGAGGTTGGTAACGGAGCGGCGTGAATTTGGAGACTTTAAACGGGGGACCCGAGGAAGAGCCGGCGCAACAGGGGAAGGGTAGCCGGGCGATGCTGGGTGCCAAGCCGCCCGGCTCGCCAGGAAGACGGGCCAACTGCGGACGCAGAAGTGCCGTCACCAGCAGCCGCCACCTCGGTAAGCGGAGGAGGTCGGGAGACCCTACTCTTCCATCCTCCCCGCTTTTTTTCATCTCTTCACGTAAATGCAAGAGGCACGGGTTTTAATAGCGCTGGAAAAGTTATGCCCCTCCTCGAGACGTATGTTTCAACATTCTTGTCCTCCCACCCTTGAAAATATTAGCAACCCCCGAGTGCCAAAATCAGAGGCAAAAGGGATGTGGTGTCTCCACCTGGAGCCCTTCTCCCCCTTCTCAAGTGGGTGCTGCTTGAGGGCTCGTTGTGGACTGTGGCTACATACCCTCTCCCTCCCCACCTTAGAGAAGCAATGCCTATGAAATGTCTGGCACAAGCGAGAGACCCCAAAACGAACGCGGGTGAGGTTTGCTGCTTCCGACAGACGATTTGGGGTGGCAAACCTGGGGTGGGGGTAGCCCCCATGAGGAGCGCCCCGGACCTCATTCCCCAAAACTTCCCTTTGGATGGACGCAGCATGACTGTGCTCATGCCTCTTGGAAACGATTCCAACTAACGCAGTTTTCGGTCTTTCCTTCCCCAGATTAATTGAAAGGCTTTAATTCAACTGTTCCCCTCCTCTCACTTTTTTTTTTTTCTTTTTTTTTTTTTTAAGCAACTCTTGCCTTTAGCAGAACTATAATTGTGACCCTGCCTGATCCACAGAGCCTCCTGTTGGGAGCAGTTAGCTGTGGCTGCATTAGGCCAAAAGACCTCCCAAGTGGCGGTGGCCTGGGTGTCACAGAAAGGGACTCTGCACATTGTCCATTCTTTCTCATCAAAGTTCCAGGCACCGTGGAGCCAACAGTTTGGTGGAGGAGGAAAATAGTAAACAAGTGTTCCCCCTCCCTTCCCAATTCAGCAGCCCTGCGATCTTCTTGGGATGCAGAAAAGTGAACAAACTTTTTTGTAATTTCAACTCTACGGTGTGATTTACATTTCCGGCTGCCCTGTCAGAACGGCAGTAATTTACAGCCTGACAAAAAAACACTTTTACAAAGCCAGAACATGTTCAAGTGGTGGGTTATTATGCAAAAATATTTTAAAATAGGACAGTGGCAAGAAAAAAAGTTCGTTTTCCTACCTTTTTCCACCATGGCTTTTTGAAGGGACAAATGGGTTGAAATTGTAGTGTAGGCAAAAGAAAAAAAAAGAAAAGCAAGTGCAGGCTGAAGAAAATAGGGATGAAATCAATCCTAGGGTTTTGTTTATATGGTGTATATTATATGTCCATGTTTCTCCTATTTTTCTAAAGCTTTCGTTTAAAGGAAAACGTTTCGTTTTGTACTCTCGGGCCAAATCCTGCTAGTCTTGCCCCAGGTAGTGCTTTCATTTGGGCAAGGATCTATTGTGTTTAAACAATTTCTTTCTTCAAATAACGCATTTATTCTCCGGAGTCTAAAATCGAGTAGGTCTGGTAGCGTTTATGAAAAGGGAAGCATCTTTTATACAGTTCTAATTTCTCTAAACTGATATGGAAAGCTTTCCCAAATACCATGGTAATAGCGTTATCCCGTCTTGCGGAGCATCCAGTTTGTTCCAGCCAGGCTTCTCCACCAGGGCAGGGCAGAAAGGGTCTAAAAACTAATGTACAACATCCCTATGCTGGTAGGGACGATAAAGTTTAGTAAATTACAAATATGTGAATTTGGCAGACAGTAAGAGATGAAAATGATCAAACGATTAAAAAAAAAAAGTCAAGCAAGCAATGAATAAACCACATGTAGCAGTTGCAGCTTTCATGACTTTGGTAATTATTTACACCTGAATCATAGTTTACTCCAGCCACGGTTTCAAAAGTAAACCTTTAAAGAATTTAATTATTTCCAGTTTTCGGCAATAGAGATGAAAAAAAAAAAAGAAAGAAAAGAAAAAAACCTAGGTTAGTGAGCAACTGCTGTCTCCCAAGCTCTTGTAAAAGGGTTTATGTGCGTTTCCATCCCGAAGACACAAGCAGACCCTCCAGGTCCCCCCCTCCCCTACATAGATGGGAGAGCGCTGTCATCTGTGCACGCATGTGTGCGTTTAGGGCCTAATGAGAGCGTGCTGAGCGAGGTCACATGGGGCGGTCCCTCTGCATCCACATATATATATATATATATATATATGCTTATGTGTGTGCGTTCAGACGAGGCACAGCACTGAAGCATGTATGGGTGAACTCTCTGGCTCCTTCCTTCAGCTCTATAATAGCTCTGTTATTTTTACTAAACGATCAGGATGGCTCTACGTGACCTCTCGTCATTTAAAACCATTTTCTATCATTGTATGTGTGCCAGGGGGGGCAGGAGGTGTGGGTGGGGAATGGGAAGGAATCGACAAGTCATTGAGAAAAACCGGGAAAGCCTGTGATGTATAGCACGTTTTATCTTTATTTAGGCAACATGTCGTTCGCAGGATGGCCTGAGTTTCCATGCACGGCAGGGGAATGAAGCGCATCCATCCTCAGGAGAGGCAGGCAGGCTCGAGGAGCTCCTATGGCCAGGGAGAGGCCAGGCGAGCACAGGGGGAGCGCAGCGCAGCCTCTGGTTCCCCTTCCAGCGTTTTCTGCGCGTGAATTCGGCATTTCCTGGGAAAGAAGAAGGGGGGGGGCATGAAAAGAAAAAGGAAAAAAATTTAAAGAGAGTGGGAGAAAAAGCTGTTCTCCGTTGCAGCAGTTCCGCAGCCGCACTGGCCGAGACGTGTGCAGCTGACGCGGGCAGCGACACAGGGGCTGAGACCTCCTGTCTCCGCCGGAGCCCGCCTTTTCGTGGGCACTGAGGTGCTCTTCCAGCTGTGAGCACTTTCAGTATTTCATTGCTCCCTCTCCTTCAATCCACCGCAGCGTAGATGCGTACGCATCCTCGTGAGTCCTGTATGCTGAGGCCGGGCCAGGACTTAAAGGTCTCTGGAACAGGCAGTTTGCATTTAGCAAACCGGTTCTGACTTGACTCCGGTGGGGGTCCTGGGAGAGAAAGGGAAACGAGACAAAACCGTGGTTTGGTTTGGAGCGCAGACTTCTGCAGGCGGGGATGTGTCCCTTCCCTGCGCACCGAGCCGGGCAGAGGGTGCCGGGCTGTGCCCTGGCGGGAGTCCCATGGACACATCTGCCGGGGGGAGCAGCCGGTGTCCGGTTAGCCGGGTTCGCCCGCGTCCGAGCCCTTTCCCTGTGCCCTGCTCGTACCTGGCGCGGCGGGCGTCTGTACTCCCTGAGAGGGGGTGCCAAAGGAAAGGAAAAATTATTCCCACACGCAGTTTTTAAACTTTCTGGAGCTTCCCTAAAACAAGCAGCAACCTAAAATCGCTAGACTTGTGAGGGTTTTATACGCACTCCCTCTCCATGACCAAGAGTAACACGCTGCTGGTGCTTTAAGCGCTAACTGTAGAAATATGTGGACGTAAAAATATATGTGGGGGCATGGATAAAAAGCTGTGCGTTGCTCAGTGTTAAGGGCTCACTCCTCAGGACTTTTTTGTTCACTGGCTCCTACTTCTTATAAACAGCTGTTAGAAATTATATTCTCTGCTGGACAACGAGTTCGACTTTTTTATATTTATTTTTCCCCCAGCTCTTGGATGAAAGAAGGAAATATCACACTGGATACAGGGAAACGAGAAGCGACAGTGGCTCATTTTCTAGAGGTATATCACCTTAAGTATGTGCTTCATCATACTTTTTTATTTGCGATGGACGACCATCATAATATATGTCAATATTGTGAGGTCATTAGCAATACCATTACTTGCGCTTTTTTCTTATTTTTGAAAACAGGTATTTTGACTTTTCCAACCCTACGAAGATGTACAGCAACCTAAGATTGAAAGCATATAACTTATTAAGGACTGACAACGATTGTTCCCACGGCAGTGTCTCATTAAAAATTACAAGAAATACAGATTGAAATAAGATAAGGTCACTTAATATATTATAACTAAGACGGAAAAGTGCAGAAGGTGTTTAAAACGGTAACATTTTTTCTGATGTTTCTTTTGCACAAGTATGGTTTAAAACAAAGTGGTCATTTTAGTTAATGGTACATACACACAGATGCGCATATATATATATACACACACACACACATACACACACATTTAATTCTCCCCGAAGAGAGCTCTGACACCTGTTGTAAGCTCCAAAACAGAAGATCACACTGTAAATGCTTTCTGTGATTTTTGTAATGATAAGCACTCTTCTCGGACTAAATAACTACAGGAAAACTTTAATAAGTAAACCTCCTACGAAAATGTTTTCGAGGTTGACTTAATTTTGCATTGGGATGAAAAATGTGTCAGTTCGGCCCGTGTTTCCTAAGCTGGACGCCGACAAGGAGACCTCTGGCAACTTTTTCGCTATTTTATTAAATTCTTTGGAGACGAGATACTGAACTTACTTGGGTTTATTTTGACTTGCTGAGCAGCGGGAAGAAAAGCATGATGAAATTAAAAGATCTTACAGGGAAAGTCAGAAAAAGTACTATTTCCTCCTTCAGCTACTTGGGGGCTCCTTCCTTTGGCTATCTGCACCCAGCTCACCACTTGCCCTCCTGCTGCTCCGCGGGGCTGCCTCGGAAACCTAGGGTGCACCCACATGCCGGGTGCCCGTGGAGCCCCCGCTCAGGGCGGCGCGACCCCACAGTCCCCGCCAGAAGCACCCAGTGGAGCGGTGTGAACCCTTCGTAATTGTTTTCCCCGCAGATGTTGTCCTGGCATTTAAAGGGCTAAATCCCAACTTCCAGGCACACAGCTGGGGTATGCTGTATCCTATCAATGCATAACAAGTAGGCACTCTGGAAAGACTCGTAAGGATATTTATTTAAAAATGTGTGTTGAAAAGATATATGCTGGGGGGGAGGTGGGACAGAATTGGGCGTCTCGAGTTTTGTTTCTAAGCCAAAACGGCACAGATCTAGTTGTGAACAAATGGTTTCCAGAGAACAGTTCTTTTCTCGTTCTTTTTCCTGTAAGAAGTTTTTTTGAAGTTCCCGGACTTTTCAATGTTAAACAATATTAATACCAAAATGAATACTTCGGGGTTTCTTGTTTTAATTTTGAAGGGCTGGCATCTGTGGGTCTTTCTTTCTTCTTTCTTTCCTTCTTTCCTTCTTACATTCCTTCTTAATTTCTTTCCATTTCTTGCTACCTCCCACTTCTCGCTTTCTTCTAGCTTTCCCTCTCCTCTCCTCTCCTCTCCCCTCCTATCACCTCCCAGCCCTCACCGTACCACCCCTGTCC
>JAWWEE010000122.1:37000319-37016704 GCA_035221455.1 Xenops minutus | reverse complement strand
CCAAACCCGACATCAAAGGCACGCCACAGACAATGTGGAGCACACATGGGAGGCTCACAAGCCTTTTCTGCCAAAATGTGTTTCCTGGCGTTTTTCTGCCCTGCCAGACCTGGCCCCTAGTACCCTCACAGGACTGCAGAGAAGAAGCAGGGACCTATAGGCTTGTAGAGATGGCCTGTGCATACACACAGCATACATACGGCATACATACAACTTAAAGTGGGTCTGGAGAGCCACTAGTTTCCTTTTTTCACCCATGGGGCTGCAGCAACTTATGGTAAATTAATAGGCATTGTCATCTAGGGGTGTTTTTCATTATCTTTTTGGGCCTTTGCAGATTTGACTCATCTTCTGGTACTTTGCTGGACAAAATAGGCAACAACCCCAAATCCACATCATAACTCAGCTTTCACAGTCAATATCTTACCTGTTTGCATCTACATCCATCCATCCAGATCCAGTTCAGCCAAACAAATATTTCCATCTCAAGTCCAAGGACCTGATGGATATTCCTTTACCTCTGCTTAACAACTGCATGCGACCTACCCTGTGATCTGCAAAGATCTGGAGGCACAGTAGGATCTGACATGGGTTGTAATATGAAATGGAAGAGGATTTTAAGGCTCTTTACTGGTGGGGAGCAGATAGAAGATGGTAAATGAAAATGAGACCATTTTGTTCTGCATGAGTATTCAAGAACAAGTCTTATAAACATTTAGGTAATAAATATTTCTGATTTAGGAGGAAACCAGTAATTTATAACACATTTTAAAGATTATTTGTTTTTGTATATACATTTTAATTTTTTTTATTCATTCACATCATGTTATTTTGAGAGATTATAAAAAACAAGAGCAATAGATTTGTGTGCATCAATTAATATACTGCAGTATACTACAATAAATGCAACATATTTTTGCATGTATTTTTCATTACCAAAAGAAATCTAGAGAACATTTGCAGAGATTCCAAGACACAAAATTTTGAAAGAGTTCCCTCATAATATCTACACCTAGGAAGTTCCTATTACTTAACTGGGACACAAGTCCAACACACAAACTTAACAACACTGTGGAATGGGTGGAATCTGGTGTTTAAATTTAGACTATTTTTTTCATATCATCATGTCTTTACCAAGTAAATACTCAGCACCAGGGAAGTCACTAAGATGCCTGAAGTTCTGCTCCACACATGCTCTGAAGCCTTTTGGTCTTGACAGGGCTAAGTGCATATCTCGAACCTAATCCCATCAGGATTTGAAGACAAAGCATGCCTTCTCCCTCGAGGAGTTGCTTCTGGCAGTGCACATGTAATGCATGCTCACACAAACAGGGATCTGCACAAAACACAGTGGCACCGGAGCACAGTGGGGAAATGCCAGTAGCCCTATTTTTCAGAGTAGATTGTGAGTCATGCAAGTATTGAGGGAGTCATCTTCATCTCTTGCTTTAGGGAATTCACAACCACATTTCCCATCACCATGGTGTGTAGTTTGCATAATATCAGCCATCCAAAGGACAGAGACAGGAAATAGTCTTTCTTTAGCTGCACTATTCTCCATGGCACAATTGATGGTTTGGTCCCTCTTTTCTTCTCCTTTCTCCTGTACCAATACCTGAACAGCTTCTACCCAGACATCACTATGCTGTTACTGAGAGGGGGAAATAGAAGTTTAACCTTCCCAATCAACTGAATGAGGTTTCTAGAGCCTTATACCTATAAAAAAATATGAACTTGTTTTTCAGGTTCTGATTAAAAGGTTTATTTTCCACTACCCCAATGCAGGAAAAAACTAAAACCCATTGAGCAGGGCAGTAATCCCTGAGAGAACTAGTTCATGCTGAGATCCATGCTGGAAAGTGATGGAAGATTTTGTTCCCAAGGGAAAAAAAGTGGAAGAGGTTTTTAAGCCTCTGATATGTCAGTCTGTCCTGAAGCAGTCAATGAAGAGACTTTGAAAAAAGTCTAAACTGGACTGCTCTCTTTGGATTGCATGAAGCGATGATGGACTTCTAGAGTTGCTGTGCCCATGTGGCTGCAAACACTTGTCATCAAAGGCACCAGAGCAGGGTGCCACTTCTGTGAAGCACTGTTGGCATGAGCTAACTGCAGCTGGAGTCCCCAGGGAAGACACATCAGACACCTATCCTTCTTGAGGACAACTCCTGCAGGCTCTGTTCAGTCATCTCTTCTGCCACCCACAGATGCTGCCATCCCCTCACTGTGGTTCCTTACCCTCCCTAGGTTCCTTGTTTAGAGGTCATGTTGACCTTAACATCTGAAAAATTAAGTCCTTGAAGTTCAGTCTGACCTCACATACAGCCTTTGTGGAGCCAGGGCAAACTCAGTACAGGTGAAGGGACCTTTGAATGTGCATCTACGTTGCTTAGAGTGAAAGAACTCAAAGGCCCAAACTCATGCACCTATTATTTGCTGAGGCTGAACGTATAGGGAGTAGAACATAAAGTCCAAAAAGCACAACTTTTGAGACATCTGAATCAAGTGTTCCTTCTGTACATGTCAATAGAGCCTGTCATAGAAATTTATTCTAAAAATATTTTAAGAACCATGGGGCAGTGTTAAAACAGAAAACTTAAAGCCTTGCACCGGTAGTCAAACCTAGAATTCACACAGCTGATCAATAGGGGAGGCTTTGGGGAAGTACAGTTTCTGGTAAAGAAAGGAAATGTGGAAGTACAGTTCATGTGCCCAAAGCCTTAACCTCCTCCTACCCCACCCCCATACAAATAACCACATAATTTGTAATCATTCATAACAGTTGGAATTGTCTTGACTTTTAAAAGACTTTTCTCATTAGACAACCCTTTATTCCTTGTAAAGCATATTATTGATCTTAATATGCAGAAAATGCCATAGCTTGCAACTCAAAATGTGTGTGCCATTTTTGCTAAACAATGAGAATTGATGAGGTTTGGCAGGACATTAAAATATTTAACATTATAACTTTGAGAAGGCTTTTATGTGTTTGTACTAATAGGAAAATCTTTTAAAAGGAAAAATATTTTTCTCTGCTCCACTAAAAACTCCAGTGAGAGATGATTCTATTTGCATTAAACCCAATGGGAGGCTTGTTACTGACTTCAAAGTCAGTTCCAAGAGGGATTCTAGTTTGGAAAATCATGACTAGAAAAAAAAAAAAATCTCAGACTTAGTTACATGACTACTGCCATTTAAATTACCATGTAATTACATGCCCCAACACTTCAGAGTGTCTGGGGCCAGACCATTTTTCTTTGGCCAGAAAAGTTGCACATTGCCAGCCTGAGCATGGTGGATATGTCAACTCTTACTGCATCATGTCAGCTGAAGCATGGGAGATGGACCAGGTGCTTTGACCAGGGAAGTTACAGGCTCGTATCACCTACGTCTAAGGGTCTACTTTTGAGACATGTTTCGTTTTGGTTCTTTTTTAAATTATTTTAATTGTCCAGATCTGTTCTCCCTGTAGAAACCTGGCCTGCAGGGCTCAGTTCTGGTACCTTGGCTGATTTGCTGTCTTTACAGTGTTACGTCTATGGCACAGAGCTTGAGTGAAGTAGTACACGAGGCAGTAGGGTATTCATAAACCAGAGCATTGCTACATAGAACATTAGAATACCTAAATAGGTAACTGTGAGAGGGAAAGCACATCTGGTTCAATTACTCGACTCAAGGAGTATTTGCCAGCTGGATAAATTGAATACATTTTTGTCTGTTGTGAACTGTTTAAAGGCTGTGGCAGAGCCCTGGCAAAATGGGCCCATCCTCACCTTAGGGCTGCAGGAGTATCTCCAGGTACTCCTCAATCCAGTGAGCCTGAGCATTGCCTCAGGCTGGTGCATGCCAGCATTGAGCCCTGCAACGTGTGTGTGAGCTCTGACTGTATGTCTTTGCATTTAAGAAGAAGGAGTAAAATTATTTAGGCTACCTAGACAGTCTAAAAGAAGGTTGTGATGAAAAGGAAATTGTAAACTTCATTCCTATCTTCATCTTTCAGTACTGAGCTCATGTGAAGGTACTCTGATCCTCTTGACACTGAGCACAAAAGTAGTTCTTACTTGCATTTCTCTTAGAAGTTCTAAGGGCAGAGCTCAGGGTCCCCTTGAGGCTTCTTGGACTTTTGTAACATTAAAAAAAGGCTGGTATGATTAATTTTAACTATGGAGCTTATCCCCAAGTTTTCAGGTGGCAGGCAACTAAATCATGAGCATCATGTTATTTGCAAAGATCAGAATTGTTTTCTTTCATTTGCAATCTTTCCTTTAATCCCGGAAGACAACACCTCTTATAAATGTCATTAGGAAAAGAACAAAATGTAAAATTCGTATCCTGTAATCATATTTATTTCTATACACAACAAGCTAAAATGCTGGGATCTTTTAATAGCTTTTTCCATATTGAACTCTTTGTTTGGATGTGGTTTTCCTGATGTATCCTAGTAACATGTTTAGTTAATATATATTGTGTGTATGTGTAGACAGATATACACACATCCATATGTATGCACACACATAGTCCTCATTAAGTAAGTGTTAAACCTCCCACAGCATAGTTGGGTTTGGAGCTCAATAGGACTGAAATCTACAAGTCTGTTCTCTTTGCAGAGGGGTACCACAGAGACTGCTCCAAGGAGGCAAACACAGTCCCCAGCGGGGATCTGGAGCCCCCGTGCCTGTGGTTTGAAGCTTCCTCTGGTGTGTGCACCCCAGGCAGGATTAAAATCCTTATTTCTCACTGGGAGCGAAGTGCCATGCTTACAAGCTTTCTGGAGGGGTGGGTGCATCATCTCCCCATCTCTCCTTTGCACGTGCAGAGCCTGGAGCACTTGGCCAGTCCTTTGGCAGCAGAGGGATTGCTTGCACGTCTATTGGCGGTGTGAGGACTTGATCCTTAAATTGTTAAAGTATCTCAGCTGTTGCAAGACAAACTCCAAATGCAGGAATATTTGGCAGATGATGAAGAAAAGAGACATTCCACATATTGCACAGTAAAACACAAATGTAACCTACTTATCTGGTGTTAGAAGATTCACTCTTCAAGGATTCAATCCTGGCCACGTCTGCCTTTATTAAAACAAGTGAGCTCTGGCTCCAGGGCTACAATATGTATGCTTGGAAAAGCCACACACTCATTATTCTCTTTGTCTTCCAGGCCCACAAGTGGATTGAACAAGTTCTACACTGTTGTATTTACTCTATAGCAAAATTCCCTTCAAGGAAGATTCTGCAGACCTAGGGACTGAGGAGTTGGGACTGGGAGTGGAGAAAGGACATGAATAACTTCCTTTATAGCTGGTTTAGAAAAAGCGAGCTTCTTTCTACAGACAAGCTAAAACTTAGGGGAGATGGTCTGCAGTTAAGAAACATACAGGAAAATTTTCACACCAAAAATAAAAAATGAGAAATTAACATATCATAACTTGCCATAAAAATATGATATATGTTCCTTTCCAGCTTTAAAAAAAAACACTTTATAAACTCTACTGTCTTTGATTTGTTAAGGCAACTTTATTTTTTAATTTATAAATTCTTGAGAAAGCATAATTAAATCCTTGGTGGTTTTATTATCTTGATTAGTGCTTTATTGTATAGGGATTTGGTTATTGAAACATACATTAAATAATGCACCGTAGAATGTGTTGTGACTTATTCAATACATAGAAAAAAATGCAAGATTGCAAAAATGGTATTTAATATTTGTTTTATTTAACTTAATAAAAAACTCATTTGACTTCACATCTTTGCTTTATTTTCTCACTTACTGTGTATATATTTAAAGAAAAATGTCTGTGTCTGTTGCATATCATCTATTTAACACTAGAAACTGATGCTGTTATTAATAAGTTACTGAGAAAAATAAACCAGTTTGCACTTTGATTTCTATCACTCCTGGTGAGTGATTCTTCTTGAATAAACATAGCTCTAACACATGTAAACAACACAGGAAATTAGTAACAAAATTCTTTGGATTTTTTTCAGATACCACATATTTTATGTAAATATATGCAGCTTTCAATTTCAATGATTTTCCAGAAAGTAATAAACTTTGTTCAATAAGCATTCCCTTAAACTAAACATTTACTACTTTATAAGTGTTATTTCAACTAAATTAAGTGGATGTTCTCGGTAAATTAATGTAACAGATCTGTTCAACTATAGAAACAGGGTCACTTCTTTTAAATTTGGAAAACTCTGAGTTTCTATTTTAACTTCAAGAGAAAAGGATGCAGTATAATATGTTGATTTTTAATGTGAAAAATGTTGATAACATTTTTTAAAAAATTAATCTACCTTTCCCTCATAAGTTCAGTGGTAAAACATGGGAAAAATCCCATCAATTGGAAAAAGTTATATATCTGGTCCATGAATCTCGGGTTAGTAGTTTTGCACAGAACTAGGTTGAGTGTTTTTTTCACTACCAGCTGTGATTAGTCATTATTTTCCTGAAGGGATGATCGAGGTACCTTTACTGAAAACAAAGCTCTTTTAAGTGTACAATTTTAAGGACATATGGACAAAAATATTTTACATTTTCTATGTTAACATAGAATAACCCATATTAAGTAACATTTTGTTCTCATGATTGTCATGAAATGTGTTTGAATACTACAAAAGTTGTCAGCACTGGTCTTTGTGGGGACTTTGCATGCTTAGAAAACCCACTCCCAAGTGCTTGGGTGCACAGCTCATGATATAAAAAAGCCCTACCACAACATAAAGGTCTGGTGTGGGACAAAAAGCACCTTCATTGCCCTTTCTTACTTGAGAAACTAGGACCAGACTCCTTGGGAGCTCAACCAAGGGGGCCATAGGAACCAGCTTCTTCTTAATCCAAACTTCTTGCACTGGGGCTGGATTCGGAGAAGCCCGCTGTGCCACTGCTGGGCACCCTCTGCTCACACAGGGACGTGTCTGATGTCAGGTCTTTTTCCACACTGGACACAGGAGGAGGTGGGCAGTGGCATGGTACAGGCACCTCTGCCTTTCGAGGGTCACTAACACACACAGGGGCTGCTAGCTCTGAGGCCTGTGGGAGAGATGCTCTGCCCATGTCAGATATCAGCACACAACCCAGTGTTTAACATGAGTGCTAGGCTTCTCGATCTTATCTCTTAATGAGACACAGGTTACCTTTGGAGGACAGTGAGTCACCTCATTTCTTGAATGCTAACTCACAATCAGCAGTACTTTCTGGGGATTGCATTGGCCTGGAGTCTGCATAAGGTGACATTAGATCTGATCACAGGAATCAAGCACTAAAATCTATTAACTCAGTTTTAGTTTCCTTTGGGTGTGTTTGGTTGAATTGGATTTGCTTCAGACATGACTCATTGCCACTTCCTGCATCTTCATGATGGTTCCAGCAAGACCCTCAGCCACAGAGCATGGCTTCCATCCACTTCAAACATAGGACAAATTCTCAGGTACATTTTTCATACTGAGTCTTCATTTGACTTAAACATGGCAGGCCAGAGGGTATGCAGTAGACATTCTTGGTTCTCCTAGTAGACTAAAAAGAGAATTACAAAGAAAATTAAATAAAAAAAAAAAAAAAGGTGGGGTGGGAGGGGTGTTGGAACAGACAGGGAGAGAAATGGAAAAAAAACCCCTCTGATACATAAAGGAAGAAATCAAATTCTGAAAGCTCACAGGAAGACAAATTCTCCAGGCACAAGAAAAGTGACATTATCCAAATGAAACCTTAACACTGCAAGGAAATGTGATGAAGAATAGGGCTGGTATTTTCAGTGAGGCAATAGACATATATGTAAATACAATCAAATTGTGAACATGTTTTAGGGATTAAATAGATCTGCATAGCACTGGAAGAAAGAAGGAGCAGATGTAACTGCTAACAACAAAAGAAGAGTTTTCTGGCCAAAGTTCAAGATTTTCTAACATCCAAGCCCATTGTTGCAAATGAATCTGGACACAGTAAATAATTTGCAGTGACTTGTAGATCCAACTTCTTTTTTGTTGTTATTCATGAACTAGCTACCATTTACCAACATGCTGACTTTTATAAATTGGTTCCTTGAGAACCATTCAGCAAATACGTCACCCAGATGTATTCCCATCTAGGCAGTGTCACTGCTTCATTTAACTGAGCCACTGCTGTGGCTGTGAATGGGCAATGACTGAAAAGCACTGATGACTGAAGATGAACAAAAAGATCTGAGCCCTGATCAGTAGATTTCCAAAAGCAGCTGCACAAACTCTCATGAAGCTGATGTTCAAGCTTTAAAGGGGTCCCAGGCATCATGCTTCACATAAGCCTCTCTTGATGGAGGAGGGCAGGTACCAGATGGGGAAGACACTTAGTGGAGCAATGGTCTGGGAAAAAAGGCTCATCAGGATGATCCAAAACTGATTTCAGTTTCTTGGTGTCTGTATTAAGAGCTCTCTGGATATCTTAGCAGTAGGTATTAAACAAGCTATTAAAACTGGGCTGAATAATTAAGAAATTCTGCCAGGTCAAGACAGGAACTAAAACAGTGCTAAAAAAGTGACCTCAACTTCCACACATAGTTGAGAACATCCTGAACATACAAGAAGAGTGTTCAGCCAAAATTAAACCAGAAATAAGAACTACCGTGACAAGCCTCATACTTGTACTGGTCACCTGAGACATATCAACAGTATTTTCAATGTTACTAATTTAAGACTCCTGTCTGTGTGTTGTGAAGATCTGAAGGGTTGAGGAAGACCAGAGAAGCGTTTTATTCAGTGTCCACACATACTTCACAGATCTCCACAGCAAATTATACAGTTTTACAACTTAAAACTAGTTAAAAGTTAGGAAAGCAAATGCAGATGACAGTTCCTTGCTGCCTGAAACAAGGGGATCTCTGTCTCCTGTTATTCAGTGTTCCTGAAGGAGAGAAAGGGCTACCATGTTGTCCCAGTAGGAGATGAAGAAACAAGCATCTTCTGACCATCATTATTTTTAAGAGACTGGAAGCAGCGGATCTTTTAGATCTGGGAGCTATGAAGTGGTAAGAAAGTAGAATTTCTCTGGTTCCCAAGATCATTTTCCGTGCTGGTGCCACAGTGATCCAAGCAAAGCCATGTGCAGAGCCTGTCCTGTGCCAGATGTCACTCTGGAAGTCTGGCCACACAGTGCTGTGCCAGCCTTAAGAGATCACCACCATGGGCACCTGGGTCTGCCAACCCATGGGTACTGCTCCATGGCAATAGGTAACCACTCTGTTCTCTCCTGCGTGCTGTAAGCCACTGTGTGACCTCAGACTGAGCCCAGACCACAAGCCCAAGTTCTCATCATCTTTACCCTGGGGATAGCAGTAGATTAAATAATTTAAAAGTAAGATTATTTGTTCTACTTTTTATTCAGAGTGAAAGTCCCACATTGACACACAATATTTTTATTTTTGTAAGATCCTGTTCTGTCAAACAAATAAGGACCAGATAAAGCAACTTTATATATAGATTTGCACCACTCTTTTTAAAGTCTTAAAGTCTACATTCAAGCATTGCTATTAAAGATCCAGGATGTTAACCACTTTTAATATCTTATTACAAAAGCTTTTCAACTTGCTTTTAACAAAAGAAAAATCTGGTTTAATATAAGCGGCCTGAAAAATTGCCAACTATAAAAGAACATCACTTTCTCCTTTTATTTTTTTTAATTATTTGAAATGCTTTTGAATTCCCAACATAGTTATTGAGATCCAAGTTTATGATCTAAGAGTAAAGATATGTTCATTTAATTAAAGTAGCTTTTACATTTTTTTAAAAAAGTTACTTTTGAAACATTCATATTGCTGTTTATGAGCTTTGGGAGGACAAGAGGCACTGGGGATTGCTGATGACATACACATAGCCATGCGTTACTGTCACCTCCACTGTTTCCCTGAGACTGATTCTTCACTGCTTGGGCCATGTGCAAAGTAATAATGATCTGTGTCTGTTTTATGGAGCTTTTTGATCTTTGATTACAAAGTACTTAATGTTTATGTTGCAGCTGAGAAAGAGAGACACAGAGGATGAGCTGAATTGTCCAATGTGGTCAAACTACAGACTAGTGGCAAAGCTTGTTCTGGAGCAACACCCTTCCAGGTGACCTGTGCTGGGTGTAAAATTCTACCTCCTGAAATTTCTGACTCCTTCACAACACACTGTTACTGCAAATAATGGAGAAAAACATTCACTGATTTCAATGGTTTATACTGCATTGAAAAGAAAGTTAGCCTGGTCAGCACGATTAAAAAAGAGCAGTAAGAGATCATCATCAACTAGTTTTTAATATGAGATCAATTTGACAGTTTTATTCCACCTTCAAATAGACAGGTGCCTTCAGAGCAATGCTCTGGTCACTCTGGGAACTGTATAAATGCAGCCAGAGCACACCAGCTAGGTATTCAGCTCTATCAGCACCAAGTGCTCTACTGTGGAATTCCATTTTATACCTACTACATTGCCAGAGTAACTGGAAAGCTGAATAAAAAAATCCAAAGCTGCACAACAAGAAGAAATTCATACAAAGGAGTCTCTGGCTCTCACGAGTCAAATGGTGAAAGTTTGATTTTCTTCTTTTCCTCAAAAGTTAAACCATGCTGACCTCCCTCAGAGTCACAGATGCACTTATGAGGTCTAGCTCCGTGCCTAATTGCCAAAACACTGTCTATCATGAAGCCTATTTTTAAATAACTTCCCTTCCATCTTTGAAATCAAAGCAAGAGTATGTGATGTAAAGAACAGCCTAGGTCCAGATAAAGCTTTAAACCTTAGACAGAGGAAGTAAAGCACAAGTAAAGAAGAGAAGGATGGTCTAGCAGCCAAGATAAGGCTCATAAATTCCCCAGGTTTAAGGGAAGAGGAGTTTTTCAGAGTGTCAACCCTGCACACACTGTGGGCTGCTAAATTTCATCCCATCAGGCCTGTGTCAAATTCAGTCTGACTATGGCAAAATTGGTATTAGTCCTCACTTTATTTTGTCATAGTCTCAGTGAAAAACTAGCCAAACCTTTACCACATTGAAAGAAAACTTTCTGTAATGGGGGTAGAAATACAGTGAAAGTAAACAATAAAAGTTTTTATTGGAACCATCTTTTGATTGGAACATGAGAAGCATGTCAGGGTCAAAGCTGGAGGATCAAATATTGTGTCTGTAGTGTCTTGTTCGTTTGCCAGAGGCTTGAGCCAGACTTGCTAGTGACCCACATGGTGCTGTGACTGCTGGAGCAAACATGTCTTCCCTACCCATGCAGAGAGACCAGCTCACCTTGCCCATGCAGGCAGCACAGATAAACACAAGTGCAGACCCCACATGCAGGGGGACCAGTGTGCAGGCTGTGGGCAGTGGACACAGACATAGGCATGGAGCTGCCTTTTCTCCTCGTGCCTGAACTGCATTGCCACCCCCAGAAAGTGTCACTCCTCCAAAAAGGCTGGGTTTGTACCTTTTTTTATTGTGGGGTGCTCCAAATGTCACATCTTTGAATGGCAGGAGTTCTCTTTATGTTTCCATGCCATGGTAACACACACTGCTGGGGAGAAAAATCAAAATCAGGTCAGAAGTCTTCCTAAACACATCATTCCTCTCTGTGATTGGTACCATTGCAACAATTTACAGGGAAAAAGCAGGGAAGGTATCAGATGGAGACAAAACAGCAGGAGGAGACTGCAATGTAAGACACCTCTTCACTGTAAACAGATTTGCTTTCTCTCTTCAGGCTCTACTTCTATTTTGAATGCAGCACCTGATGAAAGCCTGGTGTGCAGATGGGACTGCCATGGTGCTCACAGTGTGCAGCCATCCCAATCTGGCAAGCAGCTGTTTCAGTTTCTTTTTGCCAAGCAGCCAATTCAGGATAATTTTTATTTTTCTTTACCTTTTTCTGCTCCCTCTGTACTCAGCCTTACCCTCTGCAATGTAAATTGGAAGAGCAGATGTATAATCTGGGAAATTTTCCACATCCATCTTCTAAATAGGAAGGTGGATAAGCTAACTCAGCTCTTTAAGGCCCCAGTTCGGAAAAAGCACTTTAAGCACATGCTTAAGTCTTGTTGATTTAGGAAAGGCAAAAAAGGCTCGTGATTTCATAGGTCTTAAACACATGCCTATGTGTCTTTCCCGAAGAGCAATATGCACCTGAACAGTGGCCTGATTATGCCAGTGCAGAAGGCACAAAAACAAGTGTTCTCTGTAAAATACCCAAGACAAGTAATGTCCCAGTTTAACTCTTTACAATGGTCAGAGTTTCATCGATTTTTGAGCTCAAAGAAATGCGCTGACTCCAGAGTTAGCATTGGAGTGCTCAAAGTAAAAAACAAATATTTAAACCCTGGTCATCCCCAAATCCTTCAAACTTTTTCTCTGCCAATAAACACCTTCAGTCGTTATCTCTCAATAAAAATGCTGACAGCATTATCTGAACAGGCCCATTCAGATTTTAGGAAGGAGAAGATGAAAATAGCTAAGGATTTCTCACTATTGATGGTTTCCACCAGATGCTGAGATGAAATGTTTTCCTCAGCTACTGCAATACTACAGAGAAATGTGGTACAGCACAGGCAATTTTGCTGGTCAGTCAAGTGGACCTGGAAATGGGCAGCAAACTAGTGGGGGCCCCTCCCTGGGAAGGCCCTGGAAGTGAGCTATGTGTGATGCAATGGTTTTCCTCTCCCACAAATACTTTTGATGTTGTTTTTTCTCCTGCCCAGCACCTCTATACAGCCTTCCCTTCTCCTTGCCCCTAACCCGCCCACCAGCAAACCCCATTGCCATTGTTCCTCTGCAACAACAGAAGCCTGTTGGCTTATGATTGCTACTGAGAGGTTGCTGTGAAGGTCTCTGACTGTCACTTTTTTCGTATTGTCTTTCAGGAAGATCTGAGAAGAGCAGAGCGCCAAGGCTCACCTTCACAGTCTTGATGCACTGAAGTCAGGTATCAACAGACACAAGTCAAACCAAAGAAGGAAGAAGAAATTTGGCTGGAGAAATGCATGTGGAGACAGTTTTCCTTTGTCTCTTTTCCCTAATCATAGGTTGTAGCAGATTATTAGATATCAGGTTTTCATTGCAGCTGCCTATACTGCACTTGACATATGCAGAAAGAATTTGGTCCCTGAGCCTGAAGTAAGCACCCTCACCTAGCTCTGATTTCTCTTAAGTAACTTTAATTAAACAAGGAAAGAAGAAAAGTGAACTGACAGTTATAAATAATGAAGTCAAAATGGGCTATGAATGCAATAAGAACTAATTAAACAGTGAGGGTAAGACCATGTTGATTTTTTTTTTTTTTGGTCAGACTTTTAAATGAAATACATGTGCATTAGGAATAAGGAAGGATCTGCTACACACACTTTCCTTCAGAGTACAACACATGACAGATGTTAGTCACATCACTTAATGCACTACTGCATTAAGCTTCAGACACTAGTGGACAGTGAAGGATAGGAACCTGTATGGAAGAGCATAGGAAACGATGCTGGAGAAGGATGTTTTACCTTCTGTTATGGATGTACTTGCACATGTGTACACTGAACCTGGGGCACAGCAAGTACCATAAAGCCAAATCAATCCCAAATGCTAAGGTGCTTCAGCCTGTTCTAATAAAAACCTCTGTATTTCCCTAGCATGTTACTACTGAAGATGTGCAAATAACAATAGAAATATATTGCACCACAACAAAAATGAAATCACTGGCAAGGGACCATCCCACAGACCACCTGCAGATTATATATCATTTCTTTTCAGAAAAGCTGGAGCAGAGGGGAAAGGGGTTTATTTTATTCCATAGAAACTGATGGCAGCAAACTAAAAAAGATACAGGTAATATTTACTCCTCACTCCCAAAGAGAGCAGCAAGGGCCAGCTACAGCAAATTAAAAGGTTTTGCTGAAGACTTTCCTGCAAGAGAACGTCCTTACTGCTCCTTACTGCTCCTTACTGCTCCTTACTGCTCCTTACTGCTGGTTTTGAGGCAAGGAACAGTAGGAGGACTGAAAGATATGACCCATACAGTAGCTGACCAAGTAGCCTCTGTCTCCCCTTACACAGAACTGTGAATCCCATCCTTTGATTAGCACTCATAGACTCCCACTCACATGGAAATGGGTGGTTGAGTTTCTCCCAGATATTATTAACTGGCTGCCCTACTCCAAGCTTGAGACTGACTTCAGGCTTCCCAGGTTCTGCAAAACATCCCTTCAATTCCCATACCCACGCTTGCTGTTTGTCCACAAAACGTCACTGAGCTAGAAGGTCTGGTAACACCCAAATAAACCATATTTTTCCAATTGTCTTATGGAGCTGATTATATGATTTGGTTGCTGTGGAGACTGTCAGAGACACAACAGTATATCTGAGAATGAATCACTTCATACATTCCTTGCTTCTTACACATTTCCCTAAATAAGTGCCAGGGACAGAGGTGGAAGAGGTAGGTGGATTTTTGACCTGAGCTACCATGATGAGAGCAGCGGGCTACGCCTGATCCTTGGGAGATCAGATCCCTTTGAGCCTGTGCCTCAGTTGCCTTCCCCTACCCTTTGCTTAGAGAGGCTCAAATCCAAGTACAAACCTTTGAAGGCCCATCTGAGTAAAAAATGTCTTTCTCTTCAAAATGGAAGGGCTATATTTTCATGGAGGTCACTTGTGCACAGAAAGTCTCACTTATGAATCTATGATATGAAGTGAAAATATGATTTTTTTGTGAATAAACTGTCTACTAACAGTGTTAACACACTGACATCATTCTGCAAACATTTTCACGTAATTCAGTCTCTGACAAGTTTTGTTTCTACTCGAGTCAAATTACTTGGAAAAATCACGCTTTTCCCATTAAAGAATCATTTTGTCTTTAAGCAGTTTCCAATGCACTCCACCCCACCAACTTCCAGTTGGAGATGGCTCACTTTACTTGACCAAGCCCAATGGCCAGAGCCCAGGCAGTTCTCAATGCTAGGTCAGATGGGAGTCAGGCAGATGCACTCAGTTCAAATATTAATCAAGGCTACAGTTGCTTAAGTACTTTCAACTCTGACCACAGTCTTCAGCCAACAGAGGCTAGAAAGCACTGCACTTTGATGAAGAAGTAATTTGTGGAGAGTAACAAAGCTGCACTTTTACTTCCTACATTTACCCAGAGTTTTAAAGTCAGGTGAGTCTTGCACAAAGGTCACATGAATAAGTAAAAGCATCCCAAGTACCGAATAAGATCCAGCTTCACTGATACACTCTGGATGCTTTGTATATTCTAACAGCACAAACCCAGTTAATAGATGCCATTTTGTAACACAAATAAACTGAGTCAAACAATTTTGCCTACAGAAAAATGTTGTCACAAATGTAAGTGGACTACCAGTGGAGGCTTTGTAAGTGGTTTGAAGATGAAGAGTGAAGCTAATTTGTTGTCATGTATATTATCCATTGAAAGCTCTTTTTTCTGTCTGTGGGCTGGACTGCACATTAGGCTGCAAAATGGAGCTACAAGAACAAATCAGGTTATTTCTGTGTATGTCTACTTGAGAGTAGCTGGAAATTAAGATCAATTCTCATTTTGACTAAGTCTGTTCAAATTTTGTGAAGGCAACAAAAAAACCCACATTCAAAAAAAATTCTGACTAAGAAATCAGTCCTTCTATGTTATCATTTTCATAGGAAAAAACCCAACAACTTGGCTTCAAGAATTTTGGCTTGAATACTTTTAATGTGGCTAATGACCTTACTGTCACTTACTCTATGAAATTTGTGCTCTGACACCTTTGTACTTGATTCACTTCCTAAATTACACTGAAGTGTCTTGTAAGTGAAAAGAAAAAGTTCAAGCATGATACACATGCAAATGTTCAAAAAGCTATAAATGTGGATGCTTCAGTCTCACTAATAAGATATATTTTGCTCTTATAAGTAATTTGCTTCTATTAGCTGTTATAATCTGATTGTTCTTTCTTTTCTTTTTAACTCCAAAGTATAATACATGTTTTTGTAGTGTCTCTTTCCAGCTTTTAACATTTATTTATTTTTATTACTTATCTATAAAGCAGGTGACCTTGTTATCCCCATCCACAGATGTAGAAAACACAGCACAGAGATTGTGAAGTGGTCGTGCATTGGACTGATGGCAAGGCAGGGAGAATACCTGCAGTTTGACAGGGTCTGTACTGTGCTTCAACATAAACTGAGCAAAGCTGGTACGCCCAATATTTTTATAGGCTTGATGACTGTGATTGGAGCTGAGATCCCTTATAATGGCATTTCTGTATTCCATGCATCCTGTGAAATGTGGAAGAAACATCAGCTCAATATGGATGTCTTCAAGCAAGAAAAATTGCACTGTAGTAAGATCTATATACAAGTCAATAAATTGATTTCCTTCCTTCCTTCCTTCCTTCCTTCCTTCCTTCCTTCCTTCCTTCCTT
>JAWWEE010000122.1:36941415-37000219 GCA_035221455.1 Xenops minutus | reverse complement strand
CTTTCTTTCTTTCTTTCTTTCTTTCTTTCTTTCTTTCTTTCTTTCTCTCTTTCTCTCTTTCTCTCTTTCTCTCTTTCCCTCTTTCCCTCTTTCCCTCTTTCCCTCTTTCCCTCTTTCTCTCCCTCTTTCTCTCCCTCTTTCCCTCTTTTCTCTCTCTCTCTCTTTCTTTCCCCCCCTTTGCCTCCATTCCTTTCTTCATGTTATTTTATTTTCATCCTTACTGGTATATAATTCTAAATATCCTCTTGGGAAATAAGTATGCACTTCCTCTTTTTCCTTTTATGTTACAGTGTTTAGAAGTGAGAACATTCATGTGCTCCTCTATATCAGAAAATAATATTACAAGGTTTTTTTATTAAATACTATACTAAAACTTGTCTTATTTCACCAGAAATTTTCTGGGCATATGGTTGCAATAGTTGCTGCATAGACACATAGAATAGACACTTTGTGTCCCGCTTGATGTAAAACTAGAAGTCACACAGAAGGGATGAAAGACATAGATACTGCATAGAAGCACAGGGGAAAGAACCAAAAACATTCCTTTTTTTATTTGTTATGAAAAAAACAAGATAATACTTTCAATTTTGGGGGTTACATAGGGGCAGGCAGGCAGGAAATGAAGAAAGGGAGGTGGGAGAGAAGAAGGGAGTAAGGTAGGAAGGGAGGAAAGAGGGAAGGAGGGAATAGTTAAAAGTTGGCCCCTGATTCTGATCAAAGGCCTGGCTTCCTAGGTTTCGCAGCAGAGATCTAAGGAGGCCTGAGGAATGTGAATTTACTGTGGTGTTAAATGGCTTCCAGAACTGACCCTTGTCTAGTAGCTCCAAGCATGGGCAAAGCAGTGTGCAACTCTCTGCACACGTCTTTGGAAACAGGCCCTAAGAAGTCTATGTTTGAAATTAAAAGCTTAGGGAAAAGTACCTTTGGGCTATTTAGCCAACTTACCATTGATGGGCATTTGGTTTGGCATTTTCAGTCTATAGTTAGCCATGCACTGAATAATCACATTGCTTTATAGACAATCATGGCACTTTGCCATCACACATTGAAAAGTCTTCAACTAAAACAGTCTTATTCAATCTGAACAACTGTTCCAGGATTAAATTCCCCTAGGATTCCATTCCCCTCAGTGTTATCATAAGAATTTTTGTTCATCATAACAAGTCAGGAAAAAAATCATACATATATATATGTATATATATATGGCAACCAATAAAGGGTTCTTCTAAACCTCTTTGGGTGCAAAGCTGTGTGACCCATTTGTATGGCTACTTTTGAGAGAAATTAATCACTCCTTAAAAGTGGTCATTTCTTTCAAATAGCTCTAGAAGGACAAGGCAGATTTAGAAATTTGCATTATAGATGTCTATAACTGAATCACAATCTTAGCAAAAGCAGGAAAGGTTGTGCTATTAGTATCCTTTCTCAGCTAGCTGAGATGTCAGTATCTCAAAGGCCTTGGCTCTTTAAACTTACCCTGAGCACGCTTATCATCCACTGAGTTCAGCTCAGAAACTGTCAGGAGTGCTTGCAGTTGCTTGCTTTCTTCCTAATGTCCCACTCAGAGCACTCGGTTTGGAACTGGATGATGCAGCATCTGGTCCACCCTCAGCCTAACAGGGTACACTTTCTCACAAGGATCCCCAAAATGCCGGGCTGATGGGACATTCTCACCCACCTCTCAGCTGAAACTCAGCTGTTCTGCAGTTAGGGACACAAAATTCCTTCCCCAAATACCAGGAGTGTGCTGGCATCATCAATATGGTGCTAACTAAGAGGAAAGTTAGGTGTCTATTTAATGAAAAATAAATCCATATACACTGTCACAGGGGGAAGGTATAAATTTCCAGTCTTCCTCAACCCACACATAGGCTGAAAAATTAAGCTCCAATTTGCTTTTTCTCCCCACTCCTAGGGCCTGGCTGCCCCACCTTTCTCTGGCTTGAGCTCCTTGTCCACAGGCAAAACTGGGCATTGGGTCACACAGCAGCAGCACTAACTGAGATGGCTCTTCCTTGCCTGCCTGAGCTCCCATGCAAGATGAGCCCCAAGGCCAGGTGAGAACCAGCGGCTAAAGTGGGAGTCCTACCCTGGGTTGTTATCTAAGCCAAAAGCAAACAAACAGAAATAATCCCTGTGGCATGTATTTTCATGTGCTGCTGAGTTGCCAGACACCTCTACAGGCTTTGAACCCTGAGGAGGCAGCACAGGTCCAACAGCCACAACCTGCCCTTGGCGGCAGCCCTGCAGGACCACACTTGCCAATCACAGTGCAAGTACCCCATCCATCCCCAGAAATATTTGGTTAGTTCAGTACCCTGCCAACTCTTACTTCCAGAGCCAGCTCCATCTTACAGAAGTGACATGTACAGCACTCTTTCTGCTCTCACTTGACACATGCTCTCTTGCATATCACACTCTTTCTTATCTTCTGTTGTGAGTATCAAAAAACATGATCTTGGTTCTAAACAAAACCTCCTGGCAATGCTCACCAGCAGGCTGGTGCTTTTGTGCCACAGGTTTTTTCTCACCTACATCACTGAAGATCACTTCAGAGGTCCCCCGGAGTGTGTCAGGCTCAGGTGGTTCACTCCTAGTGCTGGAACAGGCCAAATTCACTCAGTTCAGTCAGCCCCAGATTACACTGTGCTCAGGAATCTGAGTCTTGCCTGAATTTGCCCTCATCAGGCACCAGATCTTCCTTGGTGGTTAAAGCCATCTCCTCACCTCTCTCCTACAACCCTTTCACTATTTTAAAAAGAAGCAGAAATCCTTTCTCAGTAAAGAGCCCCAAAAAGGTGTGCAACAGGATATGGTCCCATGTGAGCAGGATTTCCTGCTTGACATCTGAACATTGCATAAGAATTATTTAGCCTATTTTTCCTTCTAGCATGTAAAGTGAAGTTTTCCATTTGTTACTACTTACAAACAAGTATCATGACTAATTTGACAAATAATTCCAGACTGAATACCTCTGCTGGAATCTTCTTTAAAGACTACATCATTTTGGACTGGTTGTTGGATAAGGAGAAACAACCTCTTTGACAACAGACAGAAATAAGCTCTTAATTCTCATTAAGGAATTAAATCAACTTCTTCTATACCTGTGTCATGATTTAACCCTGGCTGGCAACTAAGCTCTACACAGCCACTCACCCATTTGCCCCTGGTGAAATGGGGAAGGCAATCAGAAGGGTAAAAGTGAAAAAAACCTGTGGGCTGAGATAAATACAGTTTAATAAAGATAGCAAAAGCTGTATGGACAAGCAAGGCCAAACAAGAAATTCATCCACTACTTCCCATAGGCAGGCAGGTGTTCAGCCATCCCCAGGAGAGCAGGGCTCCATCATGCGTAACAGTGACTTGGGAAAACAAATGCCATCACTCTGAATGTCCACCCACTTCCTCCTTCTTTCTCCAGCTTTACATGCTGAGACACCAAATGGGATGGAATATCTCTGTGGTCAGTTGGGGTCAGCTGTCCTGGCTGCGTCCCCTCCCAAGTCCTTGTTCAGCCCTGCTGGTGGGGGGGAGTGAGGAGCAGAAAAGACCTTGACTCTGTGCAAGAACTGCTCAGCAATTACTAAAACATCCCTGTGTTATCAACACTCTTTCCAGGAAAAATCTGAAGTATAGCCCTACACTGGCTACTATGAAGAAAATTAACTCTATCCTAACCAAAACCAGCACAATCCATGGCCCCAAATTTGGTTATATACATGGATGACATTTTGTCCCCACAGATCATAGAGATAAATAGGAATTCCAGTTGCCAAAGTCAAAGGGTTGAGAATTAATCCACGGTGAAAATTATGTTTTCCCAAGGGAACTCTAAATTATCAGTGGTGTAAAGCAAGTCTGAGATTTCTCTTCGAACAGAGAACTTCATGAAAATAATTATCTTCATTTTCCTTTAACTAAGTATATAATAAAGAATACAGGACTAGCAGTCTGGTCCCATGATACTGAATAAATTACTACCCACTGGATCATAAATCAAGTGTTTGCATAATTCAGCTATTTACAAATCAAGCCTCGCTCCAGAAACTGCTTTTTCCCAATGCAGTCATTGTAGTTAAGCGAATACTTGGAAAACACACAAGATCCCATCTATTTATCAGTTTCTTTTTTAATTTTCAAACAGCTGTTCATATCTGTAGTAAAAGGGAAGATGCAAAATGTTCTTGGAATGTATTCAAAATATGAAAATTATCATAGTAACAGTGGGAACAACACAAAACCTCATGGAGGGGATCCAGCTTTCTTTTCACTGGTTCTCAGGACACAGATGCCATTGAAACAGAGCCTCACAGGAGGACATTTGGATAGTGTAAAACCAGAGCACCTTTTCCTGGCCAAAGGATGTCTGTACATGAAGCAGCCAGTACATCTGGTGGTTTGTGCCCAGCTCTGTCCTCACCTCCAAAAAACAGTCCTGCAAATTTTCCTCCATTTCTGGAAGGGCACTAGTAATATATGCTGCTTCCTTCAAATGCTAGTTTAATTAAGTGATTTGCTGCTAGGAAAAAGACTGTGCTCAGGGACATCTATTATTTCTGAGGAAAGTTGAGCCAGTGTTTACTCCAAAGCCAGCACCAACCTGAATCCCCCCAAATGTACCCATCAAGGAAGAGGGGGTGATTCTGTAGAGTTTATGTCTTTCCTTACATTCAGCACAAGAGTTTCACTCTGCTCAGATGAACACTTATGGGCCAGAGTCTGCCCAAAGTTACAGCAGGACAACACCTACAACACGCAGCAGGCATCTTATTCTCCATGTCACGAAGAAGTCTGGTTCAATGGTCCAAGCTTGATTCTGCTCCAGCTGAAGTGGAGTAAAACTAGACACAGTAAATCCAGATGCAATCTCTCTACTCAGCCCTAGTGAGGCTGCATCTGTAGTGCTGTGTCCAGTTCTAGGCTCCACGGTATGAGACATGGGGTTTCTGGAGCAGGTTCAGCAGAGGATGATAAAGATGACTAAGGGACTGGAGCATTTCTTTTACGAGGAAAGGCTGAGGGAGCTGGGCCTGTTCAGCCTTGAGAAGAGATGACTGAGAATGGACCTCATCAATGTTTTTAAGTATCTCATGGGAGGGTGTCAAGAGGATGGAGACAAGCTCTTCTCAGTGGTGCCAAGCAGTAGGACATGAGGAAATGGGCAGAAACTGATTCACAGGAAATTCTACCTGAACATGAGGAAGAATTTCTTTACTGTGCAGGTGACTGAGCACTGGAAGAGATTTTGTGTTCAAAGAGTTTGTGGAGTCTTTCTCACTGGAGATATTCAAGAACTGTCTGGACGCAGTCCTGTGCCATATGTTCTAGGATGACCCTGCTTAAACAGGGAGGTTGGACCAAGTGACTCATTGTGGTCCCTTACAACCTTACCCATTCTGTGATTCTGGGAATGCCATGTCTTAGTTCCTCCACTTCATTCTAACCTGAGGCAAGTGGATGTACAACCCTAGCCAGAGGATTGGAGTACGCAGCTTTTCCACCCCTGTAAATAGCAGTGTAAGGATGAAAGCAAAGAGCCAGCCTTCTTGGAAGCCATGCCTCTGACCTCATTCCAAACAGATATATATATAACCGTAATATTGTGTTTAGAAATACATTTGACTTTTGGTGGTCATTTTTAGATGCAATAAACTAATGAGAGTTAGGAAAGCTGGAATCAGCCACCGTTCTCATTTCCAAGATAAACACCTTGAAATACATTATGAGCAAAATAAAGCAGACTAAGTTACTAGTAAGGTTTCCAAGAGTAGGTGGTTTGTTTTGAAGTTCCATAATATTTTAAAATTTGTTTTAGTGCCAGCCTGTGAAGAAAAAATATTCCAAGAGATAACATAAAGGTACATACTCAAAGGAAGAATAAACCCATTATTCATCTATTGCAAGACATTTGGCCACAATGAAGTAAGCGGGATGGAGAATGGAAAGTTGTTGATGTGTCCGGAAGACGGAGATTACACTGTGGAATGTAGCACAGAGTTTAGCACTATCTGTAAAAAAAAAAAAAAAGAAATAATGTTGCTGGGTTGTGGGAGGAGGAAACCAGCAACCCAGAAGAGAGAGGGAGCTCCACAGTCACAGCAATGTCATCCTGGGTTAACCCATCCAGATTAACCAGTGTACAACCATGCATTTGGTCAAGAGACACAAGGTATTTACTTGTCATACTTGCAAACCTCTTTCCTTCTCCTCTGTAACACCCATAACACCCACAGTGAAAAAACAACACTTGCAACTATAAGATACTAGAGGGTGAGAATATTCTTGATTTTTTAAATTCAATTAATCAGCAGGTAATCATCACATACAACTTCCACAGCACTCTAGGAAGTGACCCACAACTCACACTAACATCACTGATGTGTTCCAGCCTAGCTCAAGCAGAAAAAGAACTGCAATGCTAAGGCTGAAAACGAAACATATGAGCAGGTTACAGAAGTCCCATTGAGAAACATTCAGCATCACAAGGCTCCTGGGAAAAGAGTAGCTGCTGGTACTTGAATAATACAGCTACTACTTGCAATTCTGACATCCACGATTTTTTTCATTTTTTTTTTAATTTTAATTTAAGAATAAGAAATTAATCTGCTTATCAGGAATTTAAATCTGAGATTGATTTATATTTTATAAGCTTTCACAGAAATAAAGGGAAAGGAATGTCTAGTCTTTTGGAGTTTAACAAGGGCAAAAACATAGAAAAGGGAAAGTTCAAATTTTGTTGAAAGGTTGTATCTTGGTTTTCCTAATTTATAGATATAGATACAAAAATTCAGTTAATTACATATATGAATGATTTATCTATGGCTAAGACAACATGTTCAATATTTGTGTCAGTCCTGCATGAACATCTCCCTGCAAAACACACTCTTCTCCTCTAGCTCACATGTATGGTATTCAAGACAATAAACTAAAAAAAAAGAACTAATAAAATTTGTCCAAATCTGATTTTGCTCTTCAGCCAGATTGTCAAATGAGTCGCTCAGATCCACAGATCCTGCACGAAATACCTGGGGGAAAACTAAAGAAGGGTTCAAGAAGGGGTGTGAAGTTCTGACATTTACACTGAAATGAGTCTGTGCAAACTTTTCTGATGATTAGGATTCTCAGGCTCTGGCCAGGTCTAATGAAGTGGGCCTGTGCTCTCAGGAAGCAAAGAGTGTTCCAGTGCAGGTACATAGCCTCCCATGAGGTGCACTGCACCACTGATCCCAACACAGCAGCTCTCCACAGACTTTCATTCACCAAAATGTAGTTCAAGAAGGCCGTTTTCTGTTGTGCCCTGATGGTGATCAGGCACATTCATCTAAAAACTCTGAGTAACAGGCATTAAAGAGAGTCTTAATTTTTTAATTATTTTTTAATTAACTTTAACACAGTGTTGATAAATAAAACTGTTATGTTAACACAACATTTGACTGCTATCCAAGTCTTGAGGTCGTAACTCATCACCTGTGTTTCAGGACTGTGCAGTGGATCAAGCTCCAATCCATCCTGTTTTCTATGGCTTTGAGGCTAAAGTGCTGGATCCTGGAGGCAGTATCATAGGTATCAGATGATGCTTTTCTGCTGAAACTTTTGTGCCTGAGTCATCTTACCATTCTGGGAAGTAAGTCTAAAAGTCTTGTTTTACAGACATTGCTGAAAGGACTGCAGTAGGAGAAGGGATAGGAGGATTTTCAGAGGTTGTTCTTCTGGAGCTGGGAAAGTGCATGAAAGGGTCCAAATGTGGCACTTAAGAATTAGAATAACCCCTCTGCCTTCCAGTGCTCTGAATGGATCAAATGGGTACCTAAATTAGTTATCAGAAGTATTGCAATAACAATATTAATGTTAAAATGATCAGTCAAAGTTCATTTCCAAGAGCGTTTTTGAGATGGATCACTTTCTGACTTCTATCGTGCATTGTGATATAAATCCCAATACCTAGCACAGTTATTGCTGATTAACACCAGTGTAACAGAGCAGATTTTGGCCTGGATATAGCCTGACAAGCAGTAATCACATCCGTCTGCTCCCAAACCACAGGCCTCATCACTTGAGCTAAAGGAAAATTTTCATTCATTTTGATTAATGTATGGTTCCTGTTCAGGGCTAATTTAGACCATGCAAAGCTGAGAAGATTTTAACCTGACCTTTCAAGAACACCTGGGGAAGGCCTCTTGGAGGGGAGTCATTTAGTTTATCTGTAGTTATCGTAATTCCAATTTTGTGGAAATGTTGTGTCTTGTACAGAAAGAAAACTTGTACAGAAAATTAGAATTGCAAAAATGAGGTTATGGAGGTATTTGTCCTAGAAATTGTCCAGCATTTCAAGTTCCCTGTTTGAAGAGCAGTGTCAGAATTTTTTTATTATTATTATTTTTATTTTATGATGCTTAGTTTATATCTGGCATGCATTTGAGTTTTAGTAAGCAGAGAGTTATGTTTCAAAGCTGAACTGCAAATTTATCTCCAGTGCTCATCAATCTTTGGTAAACTCAAATCTCTACTTCAGGCTCACTAAAAAATCCTGAACCTAGGTGGGCTTTTACCTGGTCTTATGTTTCATTATAAAAATACTGCACACCTACACTCAGAAGTACTTGGTGAATCACCCTTTAGAGGGTAAGGTTTTTTAATAAGGGTCAAGGAAGTAAGGTTCTGCTCATCAGGGATGACAACTGCACTGTTTGTTTTCTTCTTTAAAATACTTATCTTAAAAAAAATAAATTCAGACTATCAATTTATTGTAAAAAATACAACTTTTTACTAGTTCTAACATCTGAGGACATAATGTTTTTCTAGCTGATACTTCACTTACAGGTTTTCAACCATCATTTTCTAGATCACATACCCAGCTGACAGGCAGAATTTGAATGCCTGCCTCCACTGACCTGCGTCTGGTATCTCTGGGCGGGCATGGCACTGTCTCTGCAGCACCAACTACATTTTCCAAATTCTCTCAAGGTCAGGATCTTGCTATTTGCCTCTGGCACCCTCAGATTCTTCCTAATAAAAATTGCCAGAAATCTGCTCTGACATAAATTAGAACATTAACACCTTCCTGAGTCATGAATTGATTTTTCTCACTTCTGCACAAGAAAAAACTTTTTTCTTTTTGTGTTGGTTTGCATTAAAAATCTGATGGTGGTGGCATTACTATTATTGTTGTTATTATGATTATGATTACTACAACTACCACCACCACCAAATAAGGAATTTTCAAAATATTTTAGGATGTTAAGGCATGTATTTTCTTTAATTAATTGAACTAATTCAGATTGGTGAAAGGTGTTGAAATCAAAGCTGAGTATTTGACAAGCTTCGGAATCCCACTCTAAAGTGCCTCTCTCTTCAGTACCAGCAAGACAGTCTTTCTCATTCACAGTTAGGAGCAAGTTAGAGCAGTAAAATCTGTCTTTGCATTTCAAACACAGAGAAAAGTATTCAGACTACACTGCTGAAGAAGCAGAACTATCTATGAAGAATAAGGTTGCATCCTGTGCTTATATGCCATTTTATAAGGCTGTCCACAAGGGAGATGCAAAAGAAAAATACTTTTTAAGCTTTCTTATCCTTGTTAATGTGCATTTTCAATGATACAAAAGTGGAATATATCATTGGCAAAGGGAATAACACTGACATTTGTCTTCTAAGACTGAAGGAGAATGGTATCTAGCTCTTCTCTGAATGATTCTCCTTAGGAATAGTTACCCAAGACTGAACTCTCTTGCAGGATTTTGTAGTGCTTTCTGGGCTGTGATATAGCTATACTCCATCTATATCACAAGCCAATCCATAGAATACCAAAAATTTAGTTCTAACGAAGGGCATTATTTAATTAACAAGAAGATATTTGTATGCCATTACCATCAATGCTGTAAACCTGACCAGAAGCAGAAACCCTAGTCCTATTCAGATTTAAAGGGGTTTTCTGGGACTTGTTTTCTGACTGGTTCCTGAGACTGCTGTACATAACTTTTACTCATAAAGAGTAAGATATGGAGCATCTGCACCATTGGCCTAGTAATAATTTTTCTTAAAAAAAAAAAACGAAAACCAAACAACCTATGTTTGCAAAAGTTCTAAAGATTGCATCATCATACATTTCAGTGAGGCTCTAGCTGCAGCTTTTGGGAAACTGATTACTTTTCAGTCCATTGTGGTGGGCCTGCGTAGCAATGAAGTGATGCAAAGAGGACACTGCCAACAATTCCCTCTATACTTTAACATTAAAATTAGGTAATTGTGGACAATGTCGACATAAAAATACATTAATTACAAAAGAAAGCATTGGATGAAGTGCTTTATAGTATGATGGTCCAACTGAAAAGTAGAGGATTTAGGAACAGGAGACCAATTCATCAAGGCAATTCTTATATATTCTGTTACTTTAATTGATATCTCTTTCCTTCCCCTATTGCTTTAAGCAAAAATCTCTTCTATTCTCCAAAGCAAAATGTGTGATTCAAAAAACCCCCAAACTCTTACTGCAATGGAGAAGTGGCAGTTAGAAAAACAGTATAGACCAGATTTGTGGTTTGTACCACAGTAGTGGGAATGACAAAAGGGACCAAGAAATCCTATATAAATTAGATGGCTCGAGTGATCTATCCAGCATACTGCCCAACAGATCATAAACATGCAACTCAGTTGTCACGGTGCACACAATCTGTATCCAATGTGAGTACATGGACCTTCTTATCTCTCCGCATTGAGGTCTGAGGTTCTGTAAGACAAGAAGACAATAATGTTCAACGTGTTCTTCACTCAGATCACTGATAATACTTTCTGCTTTAACTCTGAGTTGTAGCATAGTAGCCCAGCTTCTTTAAAGCAGAAGACCCAAGGTGCTCCAGTTCTGCTCCATGGTGGTCTGAGCTCCTTTACGCTCATATTTTGCGTAAGGCAACTGAGTGGTTCCACAATCACTTCACAGGTAGCAACAAGTTGCCACTTCAGAGGGCAAGGAATAAAAAAAGAAATGCAACAGATATGTCAATTACATCAGCTATTGTCAGCACTGATCCTGAATAAAAAGTAAATCTATGCCTCACAGCCCTTCATAACAAGACAACAGAAATTTCATGACTTCCTGAAAACAACTCATTCTCCATGTTGTGTCTATGCAGAGAACACATAGAAATTTTGTGACAGGGATGAATGAAAGAACTGAATCATCATGAATAAACAATGTGGTACCTATCTTCTGAAGTCCTTCTAGCTCACAAAGCTTCCAATATGCAAAAGTTTAAGCATTTTATAGACGATTAAGGCAAAATTACATTCAATTTCATTTTAAATTTCTCTTTTAGACCATTTACCAAAGAAAAACATTTGAAACTTGTGTGTCTGATATTAGTCTTTGGCTCAGGTTTGTTTGGCCATTGTTATTGATTTCCAGGTCAGATGGATGAAATCTGGTTTGAGGGAAGGAAAGAAAAGAGGAGACAAAGCACAGCAAAAATCCTAACAGGCATAAATTTTGCTTTTTATAGTGTCTGTACTTGCAATCAGCAGCCTAAAAAGTTCTGCTATGATCATCAAGAGATGATGTCTATCAATCAGTCTTTAAACACTGTCCATTAGGTTCTCTTGTTAAGGATGTAACTGAATCTATAATTCCCTGAAGGCTGTTTTCAGTCCACTTTACAGCCAAAGGAGAAATAAGGGAAGTTCTTTTGCTTTCCAATATGTTAAGTTACATGGATCAAAGAGATTAGTATCATGGCCTAAAATGTTATTTTTTAGAGCTACAATAGAAACTATACTGCTTCTTTTTTTCCCCCCATAGAACAGTCTGAGACATAAATCAAGTCACATAGTATTGATTGCAGAATATATTTGCAGATGTCACCTCTTAGTACACAGACTTGATTCCTAAGCATTTTATTCTTATACATTCTGTAGGGTGTATGTGAAATGCATTATATTATTCTCTGAGTTTAGATTTTTTCCAGACGACAGGCATTACTTTTATGATGCCCTGAATGGAATGACAGAGTAAACTGCCCTGATTTATACTCCATTACAACCAGTGATACTGCTGTCATGACTGCTGCTCTTTCTCATTACACAACGTCATGCACTCCCTTGCCTAGCAATGAAATAAGTTGCAGCATTCCCAAATACCAGCAACACAAGTCAATTCCCATCGTGTGCCTTGCTCATTCACCCTGGGAACTTTTCCATTTTAGACCTCAGCCTACAGTTCCTCTTGCGGATGATTTCCATTCCGTTGCCTTATCTGGGGTATACATGGTATGTCATTCTTCATTTTAGATGTACTGTTTGGAGACAAGCACCAAAACAATAAATCATGGGGCTAGGTTATTTTTAGGCCACATTTCCGAATCAACAGTGAGACTTTTTCTGAAGAACCTGCACAAGGAACTTATTGTGTGCATACACAAATAAATGACACAATTCAATGGTTTAATACTATCTGCCAAGTTAAACTACTGCAGAGCAGCTGTGTACATTTAAAATGATCCCTGGCACTTCTGAAGAGTTCATAAATCAGCAGCAACATACTTTCTTCCAATTAAGAGAGTTAAAGGAAAAAAATCAGAAATTAATGTGTCTAGGACATAAATGACATCTCTATACACTTGTTAATGTGAATCTGGAAAAAAAAAAAAAAGAAAAGAAAAAAAAAGCAATGCTCTTTGCATCTTTGCTTTACTTGGATTATAACAATGTTTAAATGTCCATTTTTGAAAGTGTTTTGGTTGTTGTCAGACACATCATTTTAAAGAGGCTTGCTTGAAGCCAGCCAGTGATATTAACCCCAATTTCCTGAAGAAATGAATGACAGCCATCAACCAAGCCACAGAAGTACCTCAACAATGCATCCAACTGTGGTTCCTTCCAATAAGAGTAACATTAGATATACACCCTATATGGGCATTCACAAATCACCTTTTAGAACTCACTCTGAAAGAAATCACTAAAATACTACTTGCTCTAAAAAATCACATTGTGTAGCTCCACTACCTAAACATTCCTGACAATTTGCTGGTATCAGCTGAGCATCCAAAGGAGGTCAACAAAGAAGGTGAAGGGCCTTGAGGGGAAGCTGTATGAGGAGCGGCTGAGGTCACTTGGTCTGTTCATTCTGGAGAAGAGGAGACTGAGGGGAAATCTCATTGCGGTTATAACTTCCTTGTGAGGGGAAGAGGAGGGGCAGGCACTGATCTCTTCTCTGTGATGACCAGTGACAGAACCTGAGAGAATGGCCTGAAGTTGTGTCAGGGAAGGTTTAGGTTGAATATTAGGAAAAGGTTCTTCACCCAGAGGGTGATTGGGCACTGGAATAGGCTCCCCAGGGAAGTGGTCACAGAACCAAGACTGACAGTCTTCAAGAAGTGTTTGGACTATGGCCTCAGGCACACGGTGTGACAGTTGGGGATGGTCCTGTCCAGGGCCGGGAGTTAGACTTAATGATCCTTGTGGGTCCTTTTCAACTGAGCACGTTTTGTGATTACATGAACAAGAACCACCACACCACCACACTATTTCTCAGTGACTCTGTGTCCTTGGCTGTCCCGCTGTGCTATAGCGAACAATGTAGAAATGCATAGGAGATAACAAGCTTCACTGAGTCTTTATGACCTATAGCAGACTCTTCTGTTTGCACCTCTTCTCCTTTGCAACTTCTTGCCTTCTTCCTGCATCTTTTCACAATAGAGTTAGTTACACTCTTGCTGTAGCTGGATTTTCATCCCAATCATATTTGATATGGTTTGTTTGTCTCTGTGACTACATGCATTAAAAATGTATGTTTATTCTAGTTTAGACCTTACTAAAGAAAGCAGAAGGAAGAATAAGTGCATTAATAAAAATATTTAAAAATTCAAAGAAATCTTACCTAAAACAAGTGTTGTGCAAGAACCAACAACCGTCTGGCCAAGTAATCTCTCTTCCGTCTCTAGAAGATTGTTCAGGTGTATTCCAGAAAACTCTATTCAGTACAATATTGCTTCCTCCCTTTCTACACTGAATGGTGTCTGCAATCAGCTTCCCACTGCTCTAATGCTGCAGGACACACAGCTCTTGTACACATACAATCTGAGAAACATGTAGCTTGGAAGGGACCTCAGGCACTCATCGGGATCATCCTCCTGCCCAAAAGAGGTTGTTAGAGCAGGCAGTCAACACCTTGTCCATCCAGGTTTACAAAATGTCCAAAGACAGGGCTTGTACAACCTGTTCCAGGGTCTGATGTCTGATGACTCCATATACTCAGCTGGAATTACCTTTTTTCCAGCCTGTGTCTGTTACCTCTTGTCCTCCTGCTGTGCACATCTGAGAAGACAACTCCATCTTCTCTACACTGTCCTGTTTGGAAGTGATTTCCAGCAGCGTGCAGCACAGAAATGAATTTCATTATTACAGTTTATTTACTCAAAAACTAGTATTTCCATTTAAATATTTCCTAGGATCCATAATTGGTTGTCTCCATGCTCCAGAGAAGGGATATCCCCTTTCACTCTGTCCTCTGGCAGAATGAAGGAATAATATATGCTTAATTGCCAGTGTGTCTGGAGCATACTTGAATCTGCTTCCTGTTAACTAGACCATCATTGCCCATTTGAAACACAGAATCTATGTTAAAACATGTCCTCTTGTTTTAAGCTTATAGTAATGCAGACCATTTTTGTGGTAAACCAAAAGTGGAATGGGTAAGATTTGGCGGACAGGGAGACAAGTTTCGGTCAATGCTGCTGCATATTGTCATAATGAGTCATAACATAATTTAGCTGTAACTCTTAAACTAGTGCATAAGATTTTCAGCCCAGTATGATGTTACTTTAATTAGAAATAAAAGGCTGGCTTTAATACAGATTTGTAAAATGTTTCACAAAAATGCTGTATCACTTGATTCTGTCGTGGCATTATTTCCTGTGCCAGCTGTCTCTGGTGACAATATGTTTGACAATTCAGATGAGGAGACTTTAGGTTTGAAAAACTCTAGGAACTGAACAAGGAGACATTTCCAACTAAGAGCACAATCCTGCTGGAAAGCTGACAACCATTCAGGACTGCTATAAAACACTCTGCAGGTTCTTCACAACTCACATTCTTTTGACACCAAAGACAAAGAATTCCTATTCTTCAGGTGAAAGTCGATCTATATACTTAATGTATGGACTCTATGTGGACACGCTCCAGTGCATGAGTCAGGTGAATTACACCCACCAGCTGGAAACATGCCAGTACACCAAGGGGCTGAGATGTCCCACAGGGCTTCTGTGGGGAACATGCTGCACATTGAAAGAAATGTTTTTCATGACTAAGGCTCTCCTGAATCGCTGTACTCCTTGCTAGTCTCTTCAGCAGCAGTCAGTCAGAGGATTCACCTCTTCCTTAGTTATGGGGAAAGACCAGTCATTGCCTGACTCTATAATTGATATGAAACAGAAGAGCAGATCAAGACACAGCAAGAAAAGCAGAGTTCAGGTGATACACTGCTGCTTAAGTTCAAAACTGTGATTCTGCAACCTTTACTCAGCTGAGCCCTATAGCGTCAAGCTCAACTGGCTTCCTGCTCTTTTTAATTTTAACAATTCCCTGGTAGCCACATCTGCCAGGATTGCAGGAGAGCTCATCTCACTGGTTAAACAGACAGAGAAACTAACATCCAGAGAAACTAGTGCCTGGAGAAGATGTTGCAGGAGGCTCACAAAAACACAACCTACCCTGTTGCCAGGCTTCAATTCCTCACAAGTAACAGTGAAAACTGCCAAGATAGTGCTCTTCAGTGCTTTCACAGTTACCCACCAGAAGACCGCTCTTTCACATCTTGGGTAGAAAAGACAGTCTTTACCCTTCTTGTTGGAGATGCCCCTTGAAATACCTGTGGATGCCATGCAGGGAGGGGCCTCCCCTGTAGCCATGCAAAAGGGACCAGATTTAACATACCTGGTGCTCTGTACCTGCCACAGAGCAGGGTAGTTCTGTGTAATTTTGATTTCAGTGGCTTCTCTCCTGTGGCAACCCAGTTTTCTCAGTGCGCAGCCTGAGAAGATGGAGAGCATGGCATTTGTTTCAGAAGGCAGGCACCTAAAATCCCACCAGCCAGGTCCTCTTCTGGCCCTAGCATTAGGAATCAAATCCTGCCTTGTGAATGTCCTCCCCCACCCCCCCCAACAATTTAATGTGATAAAATGTTTCATACTTTCAAGTAACTAAATGAGCAGGAAATTGAAGACTTTCTATTTAGGAAAGTTAAGGAATTTCTATTAGTAAATGCAAGTAATGGTGCAGAGTTTAAATTTCTGAGGAAGTCTGTGTTTATTTTAGGGAAGATAGTAGAACTGCTCTGTTCTCTAGATTTTCATGCCCTGGTGAAGTAATATTTTGCAAATGGTATTTAGAGTTTCTGTCTTACAAAGCCAATGTATATATGTATGTGCATTTATATAAATATCTTCTTAAACTAGGCATTCTATAAGGAATCCAAATAGCATGTGAAAAGCTAAAAATGCTTTTGCAGAATATATATCTTACTTTGCCTGTTAGTATCTGACAGAGATAAGAGATTTATGTGATTATTTTTATGATTATTTTGTACTTTACTGTCACATCCAGCAGGTTTAAAAGACAAAGTTTCAGTTAAAACACCAAATATGCAGACTCCCACCTAAAGAGTAGTATGATAAACACAAAATGCTTTCAAAAGATCACAATTTGCTTACCTTAAAAAAAAAAAAAAGAAGAAAAAAGAAAAAATATGCACTTCATAGCTGTAGAGTATGTGACTGGATGGAAAGAAAATTCCATCAAATATTTTATCAGCTGGGTGCCACTCTGTGTATGCGAGCCAATAAAAATGGAGAATTTTATTGAGAAGCAATAATTTCCTCTATATCAACTCTTGCAAGCACCATTACATCAAATCTCAAGTGTCCTCACAGAAACAAAACACCCTTTTAAATGTTTTTCTAAGATATGATGCAGCCATTACATCTATCATTTTGACCCCACTATTTTAACCAAACATGCTCATATTGAGTAGGCAGTGGTCTGAACTGCAGATAACATAGCCATGCAAAATGACTATAGGTTTGGTAAGACCCTATATAATTTATTTGTTTGTTTTTAATTTTGGCAGATCAAAATAGTGAGCTATCTTGGATGTGATGTAACACAGCTCTAAAAGGTAATGGCAGGAAGACCACAATTCTATTGAACAGCTCTTGTTACACAGGGAAGGGATATGAAAAGCCTTTTCAACACAGGAAGCCATAGTTACTCCCTTGACCAGAGGCAACATTTTAAACCAAATTAAACAGAAGTCAGGTGACTAGAAGAGCACCTGCATATTCCCAAGACCTTTAAGCTATTGGTCTCTGGGACCTGACCATATGAACCAAAATGGAAGTGAAATAATTGTTGATGACCTTGGAAGGCATTAAAACTGTCCCTCTACCATTTATGCTTTTTCTACAAAGCTTTGTTGATACGCTGAATTTAAATAATCTCCCATTTTGTAGTTGGCTGAGATGGATAACAGGCCATCTCTTTGACTTCCTTCTCAGCCTGGCTACAATAAATAAATCCACGCTTTGTTAATACTTTTTTTTTTGTTAATTTTTTTTTTTGTTCATATAAAATTATGTCAAAACTGTGCAGTCACTCAAAACCCAAAGAAACCTATTACAATATTTCAAAGCAATCATTCTCTTGCTATCAGTGTCAACCTATGTCACTACCTTTTGGCCAATGGTTTAGTTAGAACTGAAGACAAGCCAAGAGATAAAAATTAAGAATAACAATGCCCAAATACATTTCAGCCTTAGATAAAACCAGGCATAATAGTAGTACGCAGAGGAAACTCCTTCCCCTCCAATGTCTGGTGGTACAGAGGCTCCATTAGATCTCAAGGGACCTGAAACAAATGCCTATCCTGACATGGAGGCAGTGTTTGGACTTGAAAATAAAGAGGTGGGAAAAGTGCTGTGTTTTCTGGATGTCCTAGTTCTAGTTCTGAAACCCTAATCCAGGAGTTCAGTGGAGGACAAAGTCTGTGCTGACTGTAGCTGACTGAACCCATTGAAACCATGAAATGACTCACCAGTGCCATGCAATTGTCGAATTGTCTCACCTGAAAAGCCTCATTCAGCTCTCGTTGTTCTGCCTCCAAACTGCCCAGCAGAAAACAGCCCCAAACCCTGCCTGGGTTTCAGTACTACATGTCAGTGCTCAACAGGTGAGGCAGTGGGAAGGCACACTATATCCTAACAGGAATGCAGTTAGAAAACACTGTGTCTAGGCTCAAGCATTTGCACTTGTTTTGAGTAACCTTCTTAACCCTCAGTCAGTATTCTTTCTTGAAAGCCCATAGAGGTAAGGAAACAATCTTTTTATATTTGTGGCCAAATCTCCATGGAAAAAAAAAAAAAACAAACCTCAAATCCAGGAAAATATGCAGCAGGTAAATATGTCCTCTTTTGCCTTTTGATCAAAAGCTTTTATTCCAGTTCAATCAAGCACCAATAAGTGAACCATATCAGGAGAAAAAAACCCTGCAGCTGTAGACACCAATAGGAACAGTCTTGCTGTATCATCTCATTTAGTAATCCTCTACTTTTGTACTTGATATTTATCTCCTTGAAGCCAAGTCCCATCCACCAGTGTTATATCTTCCTTTCTTCCTCTAGAAGACTCAATATATATGATAGCATTCATCAGTCAAAGCAGTTTTCTCCAATTTATGAGAGATAGAAAAAACAGTTTTATTACAAGCAAATAAACTGAACAAGGGTTACTAACTAGAGGTTTATTTTTTTGTTACTAACCTATAGGTGTTTCATGGCACACCTATAGGTGTAAGTCCAATTTGGAATGGGTGCCAGGGATTAAGCATTTGGAAACAGGGAAATCACATATTAACTAGAAATACAGCTGGAACAGCCTTAGCCATGTGGCCAGCCATGCGGGCAGATGGAGGATGCCATGTTGCCCAAAACTCTGCCCCTGGTATGGGGGGGGACATAGCAGAACCAACCCGAGGAAAGAGAATGCTCCCCTCGTTACATAAGTGGGGTGGGACCTTGAAAACCTTCAAAAGCGGGATTTTTGAATCGGAACAGGTGTTTCTGGGGATCCTGTGTGACCCGGGCACCCAACACATGTTGTAATGAAATTTTCCTGCTCATTATATTTCTTTTGTTTCACAGATATTTGCCATTTTTCTAAATTTAATAAAAGAGATTTTTCTCACAAATTTGTCGGGAGCTGGCATTCCTGTATAACATAAAATGAAATAAATCATACAGTAGTCCCAAATTAAGATCCCAGCAGTGAATACTTAGTTTTCTCCAGGGTACCTAGCCTGACACTGGGGACAGGCAAATGGAGCCCTGTCACTGAAACCCTGATGGGTCTTTACAGCAAAGTTCCCCAGTCCGTCCCAGAGGTGATTTCAAGAATGCTGGCTCTGGTTTCAGTTGACTGAGCCTCTCATTCATGGTGAAATAGGTTGCCAGGAGCACTGGGAGCCACAGCTTTGTCTCTACACCTGTAGTGCCACTGGCAGGATGGGGCAAGCAGCAGTAAGATGAGCTGCCAACCCCTTCTGCCTGAGAAGAGAGAGAGGAAGAGAAGATGCTCCAAATGCTGGGTTTGGGTGTTTCTTTCTCCTCCCTTCAGTAAACTGAGACAGATTTAAACACACAGTGTTCTGAAAAAAATAATTAAAAGAAAGAATGACAGTAGTTTCTGTAGAAAAATGTTGAAATTAAATATTGTGGCTTTTCAAATTTTCCCCTCATGTTCCTGAAGAAAAATGTTGCTGAGATTTTAACCTTAAGTCCCAGATATTTTTCAGTCAATCCAAATCTTCATTTCAAGGAGTAGATATCTAATATATGTGAGTAAAAGGTGGCTGACCATTTTTCCCAACAGAATACTGGAGCTCTCATATGTCACTGAGAGCCTACAGCATAACAAATTTCTTTTTGTTTTAAGCAATTTCCTTTAGTGCTCAGTGAATTACCCTGTCACACATTCAACAACATTTTTTCATATTGCTACAGGCAATTCTGCTGGATGAAATTAATGTAGTAAAGTGTATTCTCAGTTTTTATTAAACCCTCTTGGCTGAGGAAAGATCAATATTTAATTGAAGATGGGGGAGAGAATGCAGGCAGAAAGATTTCTCTTTTCTGTCTTGTATCTAAAAAAAAAAAAAAAAGAAAAAAAAAGAGTTAAAAAAGTTAAAATATCTACTTTCATGGATGACAGACGAATTCAGCTGACTGACCAGATTCTTCTGAGTACCAGTTGCAGTCACAAAAATCTCAGGCCTCTTATGCTTTGAAGTTAACAGAGCTGGCACAGGCAGTACTATAAAAAGAAGCAAACAACCAGAAAGAAACGTAAAGACCATGAATACCATTTAATGACTGACTTTGGAGATGCCTACATGAGCAAAGTGATTAAAACTCAGGCATAGAGGAGAAGAGGAAAAAAACTGAGAAGCATAATTAATTAAAAATATTATGATGTTTCTCTCTGCTAAGTCTGTAATTTTCACAACACAGCAGAAGCTAGAATTAGCGTCTTGTACCTTCAGGATGCTGATCTCTGCAGGATATTGACACCTACCCAATAAAGTATGTATAATAGATGAATAAAAAGAACAATTGTTTCTGTTTCAGCATGATGGTGTGATGGTGAACTTTGATGGCATCCTAGTAAAACACATAACATTTATTGCCATGATAAACTGCTCTTGAGGGAGTGATTTCCCTGCCCTCCCAGCTGGAGCTGTCGTACTGCAATGACAGAGTGGGTAAGGAAAGGACGGAACAATAGAGAAGTCAAGGAGCTGGAGCCTGACCTTAACAGAGTGGGTGGTATTTGCCGCAGTCCAGAAAAGCAAATAATTCACTCAAAGGTGATAGATTTTACTGGGGAGTGGAAATAACAAAGCTGAGAAATAAAGTGAAGCAAACATGGTATGAAAGCATATTAAAGGAGGGATTTTATTTGTCAGTAGATTCAGCTATTAAGGAGAGAGAGACAGAGAGAACAAAAAGCAAAAGAGGGATGAGAAAAGAGAGAAATGAGGGACACACAGAAAAAAGAAAGAACTTTTAAAAAAAGGGGGAAAGGAAAAAAAAAAGAATAAAGAAAAAAAAAAAAAAAGCAAGCCTCACAACTGCAAGGTGTTCTTGATTAAATGCATCACTCAGTAACATGTCCAAAAACACACCAGCCCTCTTCATGGAACACCTTGCCTGACAGCAAGGGTGTAATTGAGTAGTTGGTACTGGAAAATTTGTTTCTGTTTTCCCTTTTTGAGACTAGGGACTGCAGGGACCAATATCCTTCTAAGGAGCAACATCCTTGTTGGTCACTATCTCAGTCAAGAATATGCAGGAGAAAATCTCAGCTTTCCAAAGCAGAGGGAACTTTTTTTAAAACTTTTTGGTGTGTGTGTGCGGACACACATGTATAGAGCAACTATCTGTCTTTTGTAACCATTCTTGCTTATTGCCCTCTTTTCCTGAAAATGAGAAATGTCACAGTTCTACTCACTGATCTAAAAAATTAGGAGTTGCTGTGGTACAGTGACTTTAATCGAGTTGCAATTGCTGTGTGCAGACAAAACATGACATGAGTTGCAATATGTACATTGGGAACTTGAAATGGGTCAATTTGAAATAAATCATGACTGATTATAGAGAGGTATTGTTCAAGGATATTTTATTTGCTTAGTAAAACATCACAGATCGATAAGAAAAAGCAGTCTGACTAAAAGGAGACAGAGAAGCTATAATAAGCTATAGATATGCACATAGAATGCAAGAAAAGAAAAAAGCATCAATGTAGTCAAGTTACAAGTTTGTATGTTTCATAGCTGATTTAAAAAGGAAGGTAAAGAAACTGATGAAGTATCCATTGTCTATTCTGCAGAGTCCTTTTTCCAAAATGCAGGTAATAAAAGAATCATTCGCTCAGTCTGAGGAACTTTTATGGCTCCTGTTCATATTGAATTAAACTGCTTGAAAACAGAAGGGTATTTAATTTTACAATGTACTTTTGAGAAGCAGATGTCTCTTTTGCCTCCATATTACAGAAGGGAAAATGATACAGAAATATTCCAAGTCAATGTCAGACAGATGTACACAGTGATAGAATAAGATGAATCTGGAAATTTCTGGACATGACTGTGATTTGCTGGTCATCCTTCCTCCAAGAATGATGGCAAATGCCTCTTTGAATCCTTCGGATAAAGAGAACAGCATTATTGGTTTTGTTACTATTATTATTATTATTACTAATTCTCTTACTGTTACTATACAAAGCTGTTGCTGAAGACTACAAATATCCCAATGGCTCTAGACTAGCAGACCAGAAAGAGCTTTAGAAGTGGTGTTACACGCTATGACTGGCAAGTTGTCATCATCTTCAGACTATTTGTTACTTGGGATGACAAAAACTGGGGGTTATGCTGATGGTCACAGACGGGGTCATTAGATTAGATGTTTTTAAGCATGTCGAGGAATTTTAACTTGTTTCTGTTCTATATAGAATAGTAGGACAGGAAAATTACTCCTTAAGTCACATTAATTAATTATAAGTGTATAGCCAGATCTGCTGTATAACAATGCTATTTTTATTAATTTTTTTTTAAAGCAGTATCTCTCAAAAAGCTCTGTGGCATCCAGCAACTCTCTCGCTCCATGTCCTGCTTCACTTCTCCTCTTCCTCTCCTGGCTCCAAGGCATGGAGGCAGACTTCAGCCATGAGGATGCTCTAGAACAGGCTGTAGTACCCCCACCGCCAGACTGCCACTGTTATCCTTCCAAGGGGTGGTCTCCCTTTTCCCACCACTAGACCTGGTCCAAATGCCTTGTCTTCAAAGGGGGGAGGGTTGTTGTTTAGAACCGGGGGGGGGCAGAGCATTCGGGGAAGCCCTGTGGAGGTCAAGGCAAGCACACATGAGAGGTGCTGGTCCCCAGAACGCCCAGAGGCTCATGGCAAAACTGCTCCTCACACCCTTGTCTCCATCCTCCCTTTCCCGCACCTGCCAGCTTTGAGAATCCTGCCTCTCAGAGTACAGTCATCTCTTTTTTTGTTGCAATTACCCTTCAGGTGAGCAGCAGGCTTCTTGTCCTCCACCCAAAAACATAGCATGGTATAAGCAACCTCTTCAGGAGAGGGAAAACCAAGAGAGACAATTACAGAAGCACACAGACATAGATGGGATGTTCAGCTCTGCACATCTAAGAGGAGCGTAATTTCCAGCTGCACTAAGACAGCACCCTCTTTACATCTCTAGATTACATTAATGCATCTTGCATTGCAGAGGCTGTGCTAGCAAGCTGTTCATTCACTTGTGTTAACTGTAGACACCCACCAATCACAGAGCTCCTGCAAGATTTCTTTCCCTGTGATCCCAACCCCAAATGGGGTACACAGTATAGCTTGGTAAACCCCATCACTCAAATTGGCACTTTTTCTCTCAGTGCAGATAATTTTATTCTTTTTTTCCTACTGTATTTTAACAATTTATGTGCTTATATGTATATGTATATATATATATATTTATCAGAATAGTTTCTATTAATGAATCCTTTAGGTATTACAACTCCTGCAGAGCTGATAATTTGCAAGAAAAGTTATAGCGAAAGCATCCCATGGAATATTTTAAAACCAATTTACAAATTGTTTTTTGTCTTTGTACACACTCATGCAGAGACTGTGAACAAGCCAATTGTATGAATCAAGCTCTTCTAATCTTTTCATATGCACTGGAACCAAATGTGCACCCAATCTGAGCTGCACTGCATCGCTGTGACTACTTAGGTAAGTCATATAATACCATCTTCTCCAGCAAGAAAGCACTTCCTTTTGGAAGAGAGACATAAATCTCCCCAGAGAGACACTATCAAACCTTTGGGCTGCAGGATCATGCAAATGCTTGCTGAAAGCAGACATTAAGGTAAAGAGCCTACATTTAGAAACAGCATGGATTGTGTAGGCATTTCTTTCCTCCCTTCTTGCTCAGCTTGCTCCAGGTATGCTTCAGCCCTGGACACACTGGCTGTCTCAGGAATCTCATCCCCTGTGATCTGGGCTTGCAAAGTTTTTCTGGGCTGCTTGTCTCTCAGCAGGACCCCCTGGAGCAGAAGGTCCCGCAGGTGAGGTTTCAAAAAGACACAGCCCCTTTTTCCCAGGCACCAAATAACCTGATTTGTAGGGGCAGGTTCAGCATGGTGGGGTAAATTTCCTTTTCTAGAGAAGGCACCAGGAAGGAAGATGTGGAAGCTGTATGCATTTCTCTGCCAGAACCGCTTGAATGCAGCCAGTTTACTTTTAATATTATTTGTGTGCACATGTTCAATATGTCATTGCAAGTGCCACAGCAAGACTGTGAGAGAAGGTATGTATAAACGAAAATATGTAAAATAAGTAATTCTTCATAATTCAATATGACATCCCTCCTTTAATTTAAACCTAATCAGGGAATAAGAAACTAAAAACAGCTGCAAGCATTCACATTACATCTCTCCTGGGAAATGTACATAAAGTCAGGATTTGTTTTCACCCAATGGAAATTTCGTGATTTCACACAGCCACTCTTTTTGTTTAAGCTGCTTCTTTATTACATTTTCCATAACAGAATTTACAATCTCCACAAAATAAAAAGCAATTCCAATGCATTTTCTTTGCCCTACCTTCTCCTGCTTAAAACATGAAAAGCTTAAACACGTAAGTGTTTCTAGTAATCTGGCTATCTCAGCCATAAATTCAACAGTCAGGAAAGCTTTTTCTTTTTTTTTATATCGATAAGATGTACCTGGAAACTGCGCATGGCCCAGTATGATATGCACATTTCGTTTTTTGGGGTTTTTTTGCAATCCATACAGTAAATAATGTTTTAGTAAACCACATCCAAAGGCATTTTAAAGCTTTCTTCTCCCACATATATCAATCCTGGCCAGCAGCACAGAACTAAAATGCATGGTGAGCTCAGAAGTGAACACTTCCAGCGATTAAAATGTTCCACCGAGCATTCCAGTACAGAGACACTGCCGGAGAGCACAAGGGAATGTGAACCCTTACAGCACAAAAGGACATGGCTCCCGGACCGCAGCCATTCAACAATACCTCAGCTGTGAGAGTGAGCAGGCAGGGACCCAAGTGCAGCGTGAGACAAGCAGAAGCCTGTATCCTCTGCATCCAGCAGGAAGTGAATAATCCGATTACGGCCCCCGGTCTCTCTGAAAGTTGGTCACTAATGGAAGTTTTAAGAAAAATGCTCTGCTGTTGAAGCTCACTCAAATAAAGTGCACAGTATTTGGGAACAGCGGTGCCTTATAAGTGCAAAGTTAATGCAACAGCCTCTTAATCTGTACTTAATAATCTTCTGGCAGAGTGAAAGGTTGACCCAAGGCAAAGTTTAATGATCAAGGCTGGCAATTAGAGCTATTGGTAACAATTAGTTTTTCTGCAAATGTGCTTTCCATGGTGGGAAGTGCAACTATTAAATTTCCAGACATTTTTAACTACATTTTAAAAAATGTGACATTATCATCTATAAATATGGCACAAGGCCATTATCTGAAGTTAAACCCAGAACTAGTGGCAAGATCTTGTAGAAAAAAGCAATAGATGCAGTTTTGACATTTGGCTATGATCACAGCCATGAGTGTTTTCTTCTTCATGTACAGGAGGCATTTAAGGAAAAAACACTGTAAATTTTCCCCCCAGAACAAGACATTTTGAACATGACCTTGTAGAGGAAGAAAATCACAATGCTACAAATTGGCATCACCTCTTGAGAGCCTTTAGACAAAAGTGGTACTGCTGAGATTTATCAGAGATGAACACAGGTCTTGTCCGACCAATCCCAGCAAAGTAAGTACCTGCTTGAGTTGAAACAAGTAGTTTCAGCATGACTAAACAGGGCAGGAGTGTGACTTCCAATGCTTTTGGTCCTACCAAAATTGTTCTCCCCCAAGGTAAGGGGAATTTTGCAGCCACTGACCTTCAGGAGTGCACGAAACATGCCTGGATGCTCCTCTCTGTGCCTCCAGAGGCACTGGCCACTCAGGGTTGCAGCCAGATTATACCTAGGCTTTCTGCTTCCAATGCACTCAGGGGAGAGAGGGATGAAGATGTCCCTCACACTTGGTAGGGTTAACAGCAGTGCCACAGGCAACTCACCATCCTTCTGTGTGATTGTGATGAAATCCTCCTGGAAGTCACTGGAGCAGCATCATGTACCTCTTATTATACACCTGTAATGATAATGTTGGAACTAAACTGTTGACATGCTTTACATTAGGACAAAAATGTGCTTGTTGGTTGGAGTACGACAAAGTTCTGGGAGGAAGTGAGAACGAGGCAGTAGAATGAAAACAAGAGAAAGAAGCCAGCTAAGAAAGGTCTGGTTTTGCCCTGCTTTTAACAATTGCTCAACCAGTATTGTAGGTTTTAAACACATACATCATAAAACTGGTGAATTTTTCTTCTGCACTTCTGGAATTGCCTTTTGTCTTTTTTTTTTTTTTTAATTTCTTATACTTTTTATTTCCTCCCCAGCAATTATGTATTTAATTCCAAAGGAAAATGAAAAGGAAAGTGAGAAATATGAAAAGTAAGAACTCTAAAGCATATTTTACCAGAATCATTAATATGTCCCTCAGGTAGACAGAGGAGAAAATTTGGACTTAAGGCAAGAAGTCATAGCCTACTATAATGCATATTATCATGTCTTAAAGATGTGGTCTTTAAAAATTATACTTCCAGCTAGGAAAGACAAAAGCATTTAACAAATGCAGAAACTACAAATGCATTTCATATATGGTAGTGTATATGCTGAAAAATACTTATGATCTGTATAATCAAAATAAATTATTATTAAATTAATTTGGAACCTATCTAGGTTCCAGAATTGTTTTAAAGAGAAATATATACAAGTATACACATACATACATATATATACATACATACATTTCCTAAGATAAGCATAATACTGTGTACAATACACAAACACTTATAAGACTTTTTCCATCACTATTGAGAATCCAAGACAGCTTTTCTCAAAAATCCTAATATCTGTGTACCCCATATAGTTCAAATCAGGACAAGTCAAATCAAATATTATTCAAGTACAAATAAAGGTACATGCAATTCTTAAAACTACTTTTATCTATTATTCTGATGTTTCCTCTTGTGTAGGTGGTTGTTTTGTCTGTTTGTGTTTTCTCTTTTGCCTTTTTTCTTTTTTTTTTTTCTTTTTTTTTCTTTTTAAGCCTGGAAACTGCCACAGAAAAGTCTGGCAGCTATAACCTTCAGCTAACTACTAGCAAATGCTAACATGCTGTAAAGTGGAACATTTATACAAGATCCATCTGGCGCATACAAGTAGGAATCCAAGATTTAAAGCCATTACATTGTGCATGTGCATTTACACCTTCACCAAAGTTGGCAAAAAGAGTAGATTTTACCCCATGACTCCAGTAGTAAAAGGAGTGGTGTGAAACATGTGCTGACCTACACTTCTCCATCCAATCGTAGTTATTATATACTGCTCTTTGGCATGTTACATCCTAGGCTTCATGCCAGGAGTAAATTAGTTCAGTCCTGAACTTGTCTATCAGAAATTAAATAGTACAAGAGTGAAACATGCCTATAAATGATCAGAGTAGCTGAGCATTTTCTTTTGATCAGTCTTACGGCTTTAAAAGGGCAGTCCACCGGGTCTGTTAAACTCAGCAATATTCCCATCAAAAGGACGTCTCAGTTGACTCTTTTTGCCATAACCAAACAGTAAGGAGGGGAAAATGGCTTAGAACATTTTGATCTCCTTCATGAAGCTTAGACTTGCTCAACCATATGCCTAACGTTTCAGGATTTTTGTGCTCGGTAAGTTCCCATCCCCTCAAGCAGAGTAGATCTGGGTTTGTGAGCAAAATTTAGCTTTATTTTTATGCAAGACATATATAAAGGAAAAATGCAGAAATAAAACACGGTATGCAGGAATGAATGACAAACATAACCACCATCATGCTAAAAAAGAGGGGGGAAGGTGGAAAGAAAAGAGCACATTTACACTACCAGTGACATTCAGGTTTCTGTTGGAAGCAAGCCCCGATGCTTAAGGCATTCACTCATGCCCTCTCCCGGCGACTTCCAGCGCAGACTCCCCGCCTTTCCCGCACGGAAGCGCTCGCTCACGAAGCTGTCTAGGCTAAGTGAGATTCCTTGTTCCGTGCGCATTTGCCCACCTGCCAGCCGCACTGAGCTGTAGCCCCTGCTTACCGCATCACGGCATGACGTGTGCCTGTACTCCAAAAACACTAGCAAGTCATCTCAAGCACAGGTCCCTCCTCAGGCTGATCGTTTAAACACCAGGTGGCACCAAATAACAAGTTTCAATAGTGAGGCTTGTTTAGTTGGGTTTTTGTTTGTTTGTTTGAAGGCGGTGAAAAGGTTCCACAGAACTGTGTAATAGTGTGAAAAAACCCACCCAAATATCCAAACCGACAAAAAAGCCCCCCCAACCCACCAACCAAGCGAAAACAAATCAAACCAGAAACCAACCAAACAACAGCAACAACAAAAATCCCAAAAAAACTTCAGAATTAATCTGGGATGAGTTCACCAAGATCAATGCCTCCATTGAAAGGGAGATGGTGAGAGATGGCGGGGCAGACAGACACCCCAGATGTGCACCCTGGGACCTGACAGAAGTAACTATTTCAGCTGCTCACAGAATATATTCCTCCTAAATAAATGCTAGTCACCAGCTCTGCCACCAATAAAAGTCACCAGATTTCCGAGTGGGGCTCTTCTTGCCACCAACATTGGCTAACACTGCTCAGTGAGAACATAGCATGCCAATGAAAGCAAGGGGTGTACTTTGGAGAAGAGAAATCATGCTTTTGGAGCGTGAGATTGCAGATGAGATTCTGGACAACCAATGTACATGATTTCTAGCCTCACACTTAGGCATGACAGCTCACTCTCTTTGCAATAGCACAATTGCCAAATTTTACATGCTGGCACAAAACTGGGCTATGTGTTCCTGCACTGGGATAGGGTAGAAAGGGTGGTGCTTTCTCCCCTTCAGAATATTTTTCAGAAGATCAGTGGCACAAGAGGATGAACTAACTGGTTTGCTTTTATCATAGACTCATAGAACATCTTGAGTTGACAAGGACTCACAAGGATCATCGAGTCCAGCTTCTGGCCCTGAACAGGATCACCCCAAGAGTCACACCATCTACCTGAAAGCATTGTCCAAATTCTTCTTAAACTCAGACAGGCTTGGTGCTGTGATCACTACCCTGGGGAGTCTGCTCCAGTGCCCAACCACCCTCTGAGTGAAGAACCTTATCCTAATACCCAACCTAAACCTCCCTGACACAGCTTCATGATGTTCCCTCAGGTCCTGGCACTGGTCACCAGAAAGAAGAGATTGGTGTTTGCCCCTCCACTTCCCTTCGTGAGGAAGTTGTAGACTGCTTTTTCCAATATTTTCATGATCAATTATAATTTTAGAAGCACTGTAACTGTAGCTGGTATGAAGGCTTTTCACTGTGGTATCTCACATAACCATAAAATTATTAAAAGGTACTTTTGGAAACCACAGACTGCATTCCTCCTGCTCAAAGGAGGGCTAACTGGACCAGGTAGTTCAGTGTCTTTTGCTACCAAATTTTAGAAGCCCCTGAGGTGAAAATCCCTGGCCAATGCATTCCAGTTCTCAGACAGCCAGAATTTCTCTTACTGCAACTTGCCATGCACTTATTAATACATGCTCCTGGGAAGAGCTTCACTCTATCCTTTCATTGCTCCTTCCCGTCTCTGAGGGGTCCCTCCAAAGCCTTCCCCTGCTCTTGCAGCTGAACAAACTCAACCTCTTGTCACACATCATGTGTCCATTCCCTAAAATACCCTGGCTGCTCTCCACTGGCCTTTCTCCAGTTTACTGCCTCCTCTTTGAGGAGGTGGTACCTGTGGTACCCAAATCCAGGTGTAGTAGCCCAGATGCAGCCTCTTGAGCACTAGGAGGGGAATCATGTCTTACTCCCACAGCTCAGTAGATGTCAGCTGTTCACCAGCACTGGACTGCAGTACTGGCTCATGCCTGCCATAGTGTGACAGTACCCACATGTCCTCTGCCATGACGCTGCACAGGGCTGGTCCACTCCCAGCCTGTGCAGGTGCACGGTGTTACTCCACAGGGCTGTGCATTCATCTTTACTGAACTTACTGAGGGTGGCGCTGTCCCATTCCTCCAGCTTGTGAAAGTCCCACTGAACAGCTGTTCAGGCCTCCAGTGGATCAATCAAGCCCTCGGAATAGTTTCTTGTTAAACAAAGTCAGAAAAAATTGGATTAGGAAAAACATTTAACAACCAGTACAAATACACCATTACTTGTTAGGTAGCCATGAATCTCTATACTGATCACAGTGAAGTTACTTCAAATTTAAACTGATATAATCAATAAAGTTATTCTGGTTGGACTTTGTGTGTGTTTGCGTGTTCACATGAAAAGCACACTTAAAGACCACCATGTAAGCAGTTGAGAAGTCACAGTACTGCCACAGGTGATTTTTCAAATTGAGGGAAAGGAAAACCTGGTTACACAAGGTTAATAAGTTATCTTAATTATTGTCTTTTACATGCCACAGGTGTTCAATCCAATGCCAATTTTTTAATTACACTTCCTTTGTGGGATGCAAAGGGGAGTGATCAGAATTTAAATATTCACATCTTCCATAGGACAGAGGCTGCTCTTAAACTCATAAGCAGAAACTTAGCCCTGAAGCTTCCTCAGGTTTTGATGGTAAAAGTTCAAGCTGTTGTTAGGGACTGTCCAGCAGATGAAGCACGGATATCCCAGCCAGAGGGTCTCTGTGGCTACCAGCTGTTGCAGGCTATGCATCCCCAGCACCTTGGGGCAGAACAACAGGGAGGGCTGAGCAGTGGGACACGGGATAAAATAGGCCATATTATCTACAAAAATACAGATATTTGTACTATACACACATACCTTATGGCCATTATGTTTAGGAAACTAACCCTATAGACAGGTTCACAATTATCACAATGTACATTCTCCAGGCAACGGCAGGTTTGGTGGTGTCATTAGCACCATCAGAACAAGTTAAAAACCAGCACACAGTCACACATAAGCCACCTGTCTGATCAGCTAAAAACACTGCATACAAGTCAGGCTTTAACTAATAAAAATAGTTTTAAAGGAGAATTAACTTTGAATAAAGTCAAAGAGCCTGCTTTAAAAAAAAAATGTCAGTAAGAAAAATCTGCATTTTGATACTTACCAATGCATTTTGAAAGTGAAGTTGTCCAAAGCTGATTATATAAACCTCATTCACTGCCTTCTCACATAATAATGAGGTACAATTTCTATGCAATATGTTTCATGTGATGTACAATTTAAATTGGAGGTAGAGACTGTGCATATCAGAATCTCTGCAAGCTAGATGTCTCCAGACCTTCAACTAGGCCATGAACTTTAAAAAAATGTTTTCTATTTTAATGAGCAATCAGGCAGGAGTCTTGAATTGAATTTTGTGTTCTTAAAAGGCAGCATTGGCATCCTCCCTAAATTCAATAGCATTAGGGGTGTTCCATCTCTCCACCACTGAGGAGACAAAGTGCACTGCTGTAACTTTCTTCCTTTAAGCAGACATTCAGGAAGGATGGAAAGCGTGATGCAATTCTGCAAACTTCAGATTTAATATCTATATGTCAGGATCAATATTTAGGTTGATGATAATGGGTATAAAAAAATTGAACACCAGCTTCAGTAAACGATAACTTATTTTTTCTTCTCTGGCAGTTGTATTGTTCTCTGCTGGTCATTAAGATCTAAACCAAGTCATTATTTATATTTTTACTTTTGACAGGGTGAAAAAAGTTCAAAGAATCTATTTTCCTTATTAGCCTAATCTCCCATTTACCTACTTTGAAACTGCCTGGCTCACCAACAAACAAATTCTGCTCTTCCTCCATCCACACATAGTTCTATAAAATAAGCAAATATTCCTTTCATGAGTAAAAGATTGCAAGACTGGACACCAATCATACAGTATGGAGAACTGAGGATCAGATTCCTCTGATAAAAGATCAAAGGCATATTCCTACAAAACTTGAATGAGAGTTCAATCAAATCATATAAAGACCTTTTCTGAGAGAACAACTCACATGAACATGACAAGATCAGGTTCTTGCATGTTATATGAACTTAGATACTCCCATAACAATGACACAATGCTTGCCTCCTAGAATTATATTCTACAGAATTCTGTTATAACTTCTCATTTTTCTTTGTAACCAAACCCCATTAATTTTCAAAAGAGACTGATGCTTAATAACACATGCATTAAACTAGCAAGCGGCATAACTAAAAAAAAAAGCTTCTAAAAAGTCAGTGCTTCTTTATGCCACTATTATATTGCTAGAATGAAAGATGCAAATTTAAGCAATAGTAGGTTAATAAAGGACTTAATTACTTTAATCTATAACTGTGATCCAGAACTCGTTTTATCTAAAGCATACTATTCCTCCCAATGCTCACCCTCAGGGCTCAGTTTGGCTGGTGTCCTCCAAACCAACCAAACAAAATGCAAGCAGTGTCAGGGGGAATGCCACATTTCATGCAATAGCTCATCCACAACAATCAGAGAGACCGACCCAGGTGAAATTAGACATGCTTCCATCTGGCTGTCTACAACTGAGATGCCTGATCCACAAGGACAGCTCATCTTACCTGTAATGGAGACAAGTTATTCTCTCCTCTTTCTCTTCCATAAACGGAAAAGTAACTATGCAAAACACAAAAGCTGACAATTATCCTACACAAATTATACCCAGCTGCTTAGAGCACTCTGAAGTTGCAGAGAAAGGAATCACCTTTCTTATCTTGGTAACCACTTGGCTAACCACTGAACTACTGTATGGTTCTGTTTCTAGCTCGAGGAAAGAGAAAAGCAGTTTCTTGCTTTCTTTTCAAGTGAGAGAGCTTAGGCTTCTGAGTCCAAAAAGTACTGGGCTATGAGAGCTCTGAAAAACCCTGGTATATTTAATCCATAAGATCTCAACATGATAGATACAGCCACATACTTCATATTTTCCTGAAATGTATGGTCTTTCTCTGCCTTTTAATTTTGTGCAGGACCACCTTTTCCATCCATCAGGCAACAACATTACACTTTATGGACTGGTCTTTCTTCACAACCCCTTTTTTTTGTTGTTGAAAATCTCATTTCTTAGGGTAAACCATTTCCTCACCATTGCAACCTGCCCCTCACACACATGTCTTGCATACTTTTAATGATGATAACAGACCAATGGCAGAAGTTCCAGAGAGCTGATAAGGGAAAACATTATCCTCCTCATCCATTAGCCACCCCACGCAGAACCAAGCCTTGGGGTTTAAATTTAATACAAATGACACCCACCTAGCAGACAGTGCCAAAACAACCTTAAATGACATGCAACCTCTTCAAAGCATAAAATGGGAAAACAAAAACCTAAAGGAATATGTGATGGCTACTAAAGTTACTTTTTTAGAAAAATCATTACCTACCTAGTGATTAAGCCAGTGATAAGTTGTGGTCACCAGAAAGCTGATTTATTCCACTTCAGAATCCACCTTTGGTATGCTGCTATGGTGTGCTGTCAACAGCATTCATACTTTTACATTTCAAATGCTTTGGGTGCGGGGGTGTTGTTGTCTGAGCTTTACACACGATAGGACAGCGATAGAAATTGAACAGCAAATAAAGATAAGGAAAATGAGCAAATCAGCTATGCTTAGGTTTATTTTTCACATTAAATTAGGCTCATCATCAAGTAACATGACAGCAGAAATGAATCCCTATCCAACAGGAGAACTTATCAAGTCATTACCTACATAAGATCTACCATGAAGAATGCAAGCAAAGAAAGGGCATTACAGTAAACACTGCAGGAGTATTCAAACAATGAGAGCCTTCAAGCTTTTCAGTAAATCCAGCTTTATAGTATACAATTAACAAGGAATTACATTCCTACTGGGTAGCTAAAAGCCCTCAAGAATTGGCAGAGTGAGGACTAGGATTTAAGTAAGCCTTCCTATGTTTATTCAGTTGGCGAGAAAGCAAACCCAAGATATCTAATGCAAACATCTTTCAAGTATGAACTCCTCATGATGAATTTATAAATGGTGAATATTCACCACCTAGAAGTCAATTTGCTGCTTTGCATGCCAGTTCTTTTCAAGGACAGACTCGCAAAACTGAATAAGCTCTTCTAGTGACTGTGCTGAGACAGCTTATATTTCAGGGTATAAAAATGGTCCCTGAACTGTGTATGCTAATGTGCTGGTAGTGACAAAAGCAATCTGGCAGCATTGCTCAGAATGATACAAGTTCAACCGTTAGGAACAGCATTGGCAAGAGGGGTTAAAAGTAAGTACAACTCAATCATTTTGACTTGAGTTGTGAATCCTAGGGAAACAGTCCCTTTATAGGACAACAAAACTAACAAAGATATGTAAGAAACAGGGAACTGGTTAACCTTTTGAACTGGTTAACCAGCTCTCTCCCTAACAAGAATGCCTCAAGAAATGCAAGGAATGCTCATGCTTGGGTTGTCACCCTACCAGACAGAAAGGTTTCTCTGCAATTGTTTCTGAAGTCCTAAAATAGAAACCATAAACCAAAAAAAACTCACAAAACATTGATCATCTAATGGGAACTCTGCAGCAAATGTACATCATACAGGCATTTAATCTTTTATGCTATGATATATAAACAAAAGACCTGATGAAACTGTTTCTACAATTTACTCCCACAGAGGTATCTTGCAAATAAGGTGATGAAATTTTTTAAGGAGAAAGGCAATATGCTCTAGGATGATCCTGCATGAGCAGGGAGGTTGGACCAGTGACCCACTGTGGTCCCTTCCAACCCTACCCATTCTGTGATTCTGTATAAGTCCTGATTAATTTGGTGGTGACAGGCATAGAGAAACATACAGAAAATATGAATTTTATGTAAACATTTACAAAAATACACACAGATTTCTCAGGTCAAATTATTTTTTTATTTTTCATGTGTTAGGTATATCTTAAGCTTAACAAGTCCCTCGGATGCTAAGGACAACAGTAAACTGCTTCATTGCTTTTGCTTTATGTAAAAATGTTCTTTTTCTTGGGCCACTTACTGTCAAAACATGTTGAACTCTACTAGGTCTATATTCAAGAGTTGCATAATATTTACCTAACACTCAATTGTCAGGTGTTGCTAATACAATCAGTGGTCTGTGCAAAGATTCTAAAGTAATAATTCAGGTTTAGATGCTCTGAACATGAAGCTTTTAAGTCTCCATTGAAGCAGGGACAGTCTGGAAAGTATTTTCCACCATGCTTTGGATTAAGTTCTCAGTCACTCCAATGACCAAAGAAGACTGCATTAAAAAAAACAACTGAGGACCTATATACACACATATATTATATATTGCATAAAAGGTACTACCTTGGAAAGATGTATATTCTATTCAAACTTTGAAAAATAGAGGTCTACTGTAAAATGGCATGTTAAATTTAAATGTAAAGTTAAAAGCTTTGCAAACTGTTTACAATAACAAGACACATGCAACAGTGAAGTAGTCACCTAAGCACCCTTGAAGGAGCTACCTAAATTGCCCCTCAGAGAAACCAAAATATACTCTTTATTGACTTGAGGATCACCCAAAAAGGCATATTAAGACATAATTTTATTACTTGTTTTCCAAGTTAATTACAGTCCATAAATATTGAGGAAACAAAATAGTATCAGAAATGATACACTTGACCGTCATGACCCAGGAAAACAACATGAAAAGTATTCTCTGAAAGTTGCACACCCCAGCAAGAGGATAATTGTCATTCCTGCTCAGCTTTTCTTCAGCAATAAAGATTGATTAACTGAATTTCATTTTTCCACAAATAACATTCCTTCATAGATTTTTCTGAGTTATGATGATAGTAAACCACAACATTAAGCGATCTTTAAATGGTCTTTAGTAGTGAAAGCTGATTAAAAATGAGCTGCACTGACATATGTTACAAATAAACCCATGTTATTTGTCTCTGGTGAATGTCAAGTCTAATATCATTCAAAAAAAAGGTTTCAGCTGTGATTTGTAGCTTTGTTACTCAAAAGTCTAGGGAACAGTCTCGGTGTCAGTTATGACTACAATCTGTATCTTGCACACACAAGATACTGATGTTTTGACTTATTGTTTTGAGTCCAGAATAGAAGTCAGGATTTAAAAGTGATTTCAGTAAAATTCCTCTTCATTCATTACATTAAAGAAGCCCAGACAGTACTTAGCCTAGGGCCTACAGCATACTTAAGACAGCCTTTCCAGTAGTAAGGCATGCTATCCCACTTTGCATGGAGAAGTCCCTGGACTGTGGAGATATTCCCCTTTCCATCTTCTAATACAGCCATGTCTGCCAAAGACCCAAAGATCTATCTTTTTTAGGTATGTTTCAGAGGGCTGCGGAGTGCCATATCTGCCAGCAGCAGAAATGTTTGGGTGAAACACCTAAATGCCTTGTGTGGGGCTTCATTTGGGGTACACACGCAGGTGTAATAAACAAGTCTCCAAAGTCATGGTTCCATGAGATACAAAATAGCACAAACACCATTAGCTATGTTAACATAAGTGCATTTGCTACCCTTTAGTATTATTCCTAAAGCTAGCAGCATTTGCTATCAGCAGCTGTAGGATTATAAAGATCTGGAAAAGATAGCAGCAGTTGTGCTCAGGAGCTACAGCCCTTTACAGGTACAAAACCTTTGTAAATTAATTTGAAGTTACCAAGGAACCATGTAATAGAAACTAAAGGTAATAGTTCCTTTGATGAAAGAATCTAGATGGACAACTGCAAAAACAAGATGAATACTTAAGAACCGCAACCATTACTCTGTTAGTTATTAGAAAAACAATCCTCTTCCCTTCAATAAATATCTAAAATTATCTCATTATTATCTATGAACAAATGAAGAGGTTCTCAAGAGGCTCAAAGGCAAGACTTTTCAGCTTTTTATGCCCAAAACTATTTCTGGCAGGTAAAGCAAGTGGAAGAATAGTGCTGTGAGATGAACTATGACTAAGTGGTAAAGCTGATTCAGCTTCTATCACAGCACTTGCAGTTTCCAGAAAGTTTTTGGCAAAAATCCCTCATCAGAGGCTCTTAAGTAAAAGAAACCATCTACTCAACATTCAGAAACAAATGGTTGCATGCAGTCACTTGCCACAACAACAGGGAGGTTGCTGTTCTCACAGGGCATCTGGGCTGTGACCTGACAAAGAGTGATAGGGACCAACAAGGAGTCTGCAAACAAAAGATTTGCTTTGTAAAACCACAACCACATGAGCTCACTCAAGTCAGTGCACTCGGTACAGATGATTACAGATCAGGAGGTTGAGCTGCACTGCTATTTGATTTTCATTTGAGCATGGGGCTAAAATCACAGACTAGCTGGGGTTGAAAGGCACCTCTGGAGACCATGCAGTCCAACTCCCCCGCTCAAGCAGGGTCAGCTACAGCAGTTGCTTTGGCCTGTATTTAGATGAGTTTTTAATATCTCTAAGGAGATCTTCACAGCCTCTGCAGGCACTGTTTTACTTTCCTCACAGAAAAAAAAGGTTCTTTAGATTTTGAAGTGGGATGCCCTATGTTCAGGCTGGTACCCACTGCCTCTTGTCCTGCTACTGGGCACCACTGCGAAGAGTCTGGCTCCATCTTCTTTACCCAACCCCCACCAGCTATTTTTAGAGAGAAATCCTTGGCTTCCCTTCTCCAGGATGAAGAGTTCCAACTCTCCCAGACTCTTCATATAATAGATGCTCCAGTCCCTTAATCACCTTTGTGGCACTTCATCCACACCCCTTTCACACTAGGTTACCCAGGCCTGGACCCAGGATTCTAGGTGTGTCTCACCCATGCAGAGGGGAAAGATCACCTCCATCAGCTTGCTGACAACACTCCTCCTCATGCGAGCCAGCATATTGTAGGCCTTTTATTTCTGCAAGAGTCCATTTCTGGCTCATCCAACTTGGTGCCATCCAGGACTGTCAGGTCCTACTCTCCAAAGCTGCATTCCAACCAGTCAACCACCAGCTTATCATAATGCATGGGATCATTCTTCCCCATGTACAGGACTTTGCACTTGCTGTTTTTGAACATTATGGTGTTTCTGACAGTCTGTTTCTCCAGGCCCTTTAAGTAGCAGCCTAACCATTAAGTGCATGGTCTCCTCTCTTTGCTCCTGACTCTCTTGCCAGCTTCCTGAGGTAATCACCACTTCCTCACTCGGTTGTGGGTTGTCATCTCCCTCCCCTGTTCCTTTTTAAAGCTCTCCTCCCTAAGTTGGCCAACCTGTTGGCAAAGATGCTTTTGCCTCACACAGTCACATTTGATAACTTTCAGGTCTCTGCTGGCTGTTTTGCTGGTGCCCACACAGATGAGCAGCAGGGTTGAAATTCTGAAGGCTGGACAAGCCTTTACAGTTTCACTGCAACACCCCAGAGCTGAGCGTCCAGCAAGCAGCCTTCTGTAGGGTCATAGCTACCCTGGGACAGGCAAAAGGCAACGACGTGGTCAAGGACTTCAAAACTCGGTGCAGTAGTTTTCTGTGGTGGTGATTAAGGAAAACTAAGTTAAACCTTATAATTAAGTTTAAAGTTTTGGGTTTATTTTCATTTTCTTTAACGGCAGAGAAACTAGCACAGGTGATAGAGGCAAAGGTATCTCTTGGTTTTCTATCTCTGGCACCAACCAATTTCAGCAGCTACTGAATGTTCCACACCCTAAAGGCCAGGTGCCTTTAAGTATCAATAGCTAATTCCTAGCAAAGCAGTAAAAAAAACCCCACACCTAAACAGAACCCAGTAACATCTTGAATCACCAAAGAATCAGAACAGGCATGGATTTCTAGGAATCAGATAAGCAGTATCTGTGATGGCTGAAACATTTTCTCAATTTAGAACAATTTTTCCATAATACATTCAAACTCATTTGCCAGCTTGAGACACCAAATTTTACACAAACACACTTACAACATTGACTAATTTGGCCTGTCTGGAACTGATAGTTCATTACATCAGCAGGTTCTGAATATACTTCATTCTCTCTGCCTTCATAGAAAAAAACAGCAACAGCCTGAGCATGCCAACAGACCACTGATCTGAGGAAGTAGGCTAAAAGATGCCTTTGGTTAGCCCAGTACTTTGGGTTGCATATTTTAACCAAGCACAGATTGCAGCCTGCAGAAAAAGTTGAGAAAACTGACAGGAAAACTAGAAATCTGAAAATCAGAGAGAGAGGAAACAGAGGGGCTCTGGGACTTCACAGAGAATGGCCACTGGAAATAAAGCAGCACCCAGCAAGAAAGGCAAGAGACAAGAAACGTTGGATGAACAAGAACTACTGTACAGAACAAACAATGAACAGTGTTCCAGAAAACTCAGAAGAACCCCCCCAGGCTAATGCAAGTACAAGGTATAAAACAAATTCTCAGATACAAAAATTACTAAGGTAATTGTATTTAACAGCACAGATATTTTCAAAAAAAAAAAATAAACAAAAATCATCAGGTGAACAAAAGACAAAATTAAAATTACACAAAGTAAAAGTACAAAAAACTGTTTTCAAATACTTTTTCTGACTGAAATTACAAATTTTGAGCAATGGAAAACATGACATGACAGTATAATGTGAGATATATTTGTTTAACCCTTATGTATATTTGCAAAACAAATGCATAAGATTTTTATATTTGCTTAAAAATCCTTTGTGATGATGACTGATTCTAAGGCACCCTACCCACTGTGATCCCGTAACAGATGACAACAGCAGTTGATATTTTAGCTGCACTGGTAGTGTCATTACTAAGGGCATTAAGTCTCCAAGGTCTTTATACAATCCCTACAATACTTACCTTCCTTTATAAACTTCAAGTACAGGTTTTAGACTGCATCATCTGCCAAAATCAGGCTCCTTATAGATCTCCTCATATACACTCTACATATTAATGATCCATCTGACTCATAGGTAAATTGGCATCTTTTAAGATGATTTAATGTGAGTGGAGATGCATCAGTATTTCTCACCGTCAGCCTGCAAAGAACTGCGTGTTGATATCAAGGATACAAACAAGATGCAAACTGTTTTTTGCTTACAGCAAAAAGCTAAACCTGTGTGGTTCATATTAAAAATGCAAAGCACATTTAGAGTGCACTGCGTACTTAAAAAAGATTAAAAAGATCATTTTCTCAGGGCACATTACACAAATTTAGTCTAGAGTAATGTTATATGTCAGAGACAGCAATGCTTTTGCAGCTGAATTTCAATGCTGCCTTTTCTTTCTTCTACCTCACCCTACCAGGGGCCATTCTCCCCTGAAAACTTCTTTTCTCCTATGGATTGCTGCTGCTAACTTGTCACACCCCCTCCTGCCTCCATCTGCTGCTGCCTCTTCATGGGCCATCACTTTTTGCTAGCTCCAGCCTGGGGAAGGAAATAAAAAACCAAAGCAGCTCTACTTTGCATCTTACCTCTAATATTGCCATACCTCTTCAGAAAAAAAACAGGGATATGTTTTCTGAAATACATCTGAAATGTCTGAATACACCTGAAATAGTGTCTCTAAATAAAAGGAGTAAAACTCAAGTCAGGACTACTGTCTCTACACAGATGAAGGAGGGTGAAAAAGCAAGACTTCCTTACGGTTCTCCTGCAGCTCCCAGATGCCATGGTAGGGAACAAAAAAGCCTCTGCAATTTCCAATAACCCTCTGTCACAGCTGGCACGCTGCCAGCATGTGCCAGACACCAGCTGCTGAGCCCACTGGGGACGTGGTGCTGGAGCAGAAAGGCAGAAGGGAACCGAAAATAAAGGGCTATCAGGGCTGGAGACAAGGAGGGAGACAGTCAGTACAGAAACATGTTCAGGGCAATGGGTCAGGGGCAAAGTGGAGAAAGCAGAACGAAGGTAAGATCTGGAAGTACTGCTTTCTTCCATTCCAGGCTCCCCAGTCCTTCGATGCATTTCCTATAAACTCCCTCACTTTTAACACCTCAAAGAGTTAGTTGTTCCTACAGCAGCCTTCTTCTACCTCTGCTTGAGCTGCATTTTCCTGATGAAATTCCCCAAAACCTTTGCTTCCTCCAAATCCTAGTTTGCTTCTTAGTCTCTACTCTGAAGTGGCACCACAAGGGAGAAAATTTCCTTTCGCTCCTGAACATTTTCAGTGACTGAAAACATCACACATGGAACTATGGAGGGAGCAGAAAAAAAAAAATCACCAGCAAAACACCAACTTTGTTAGAACTGCCTTTTCTCAAAATGCAGCAGGACATTTCCTGAAGAAAACTATGCCTCACAAACTTCACTTTATACACAAAACTATCAGTTCAGTGGACTGCTGTCCAAACAGGGCTCTCAAAATATGTTCTGGAAACAGAGATACTCCCTGGAAAACACAAGAGAACTTAAGCAGACAGCAAGGGAACAATCCTAATACACCTTCTGATAAAAACTACAAATTATTCATACCAAAATTTATTTGCAATTAACTAAAAAGGCATTCAACAGAGCATCAGCACAATATGCTCTCATTCCCTCCTCCCAAGTTTTATCCCTGTTTATATATAGCCAGTCCCCTGGTGATGTACATCTACACCAGGCTCACAGCCTCCTCCCACAGCAGAATGCTGCCCTGGAACACTGTGTACTCCCAAAGGCATTACGATAATCTGATTTAAGGCATGGCCCACTGTGGCCAGGATCTGCAACAGAAAAGAATTTATATAGAAAAGCAGACGCAGCACCAGGCATTTTGTCACCCTGAAAAGGCAAGGCTGTCCTGTTCTGACAGCTGCTGCCTGCAGCTAGCTCTTCCCTCTCCTTTTAAGATGCTATGTATATAACAGCAATGGCAAAAAAACATCCTTCCTGACGTTCTAACCTGAATTAGAGGCAGAGGGGTAACCATGTATCCTGCTCTCTGCCATCCCAGCTGTCCAACTCCATCAGAGAGGGGGAACACTCTGCTGGTTGGGACCATCTCCAGTAGGTAAGCTCAGCTTCAAAAGGTTTGCCTCTAAACATCTGTGCTGTTTGCCTAGTCTTTGCTAGGAAGCAGAAGATGAATATGCAGTTCTTACAGAGGCCTTAGCTCACTTCTGGCATACAATAAATCAAACTGAACAAGCACTAAGACATCAAATTGCAAACTGAGCCAGTTGAGTAGCGGCACTCCTCACAAAGAGGAAGTAGAGGTACCCCTAACAAACCTCTGTACTGGAAGCAGCCCAACAGAGACAGAAAACCAAACTCTTACAACACAACATCAGAATCAAAACAATACATACAAGAAAATATAAGAATTACAGCTTAACAATCATACTTCTCTATTCCCATCACAAAATAAATCCAGGATGGCTATAACAGAAAGAGGGTCAAACTGCCATAGAAATATGAGGACACATGCATCACCCTCAAGACTATTTTCTCATTATTATGTAATACATTGCTTTCATTCAAGAACCTGTTATGTGTTTTTATGGTACCAGATCATTTGATTAGCTGTATTAGTCTAAAATAACTTCCTCTGAAATACTGTTCAATGTAATGCTTTAGCTCCTGATTAAACACTTGTTCGGTAAAGAACTTGATGCGTGACTATCTGGGCATGTATAACTGTATAACAGTATGCTGTACTAGAAGACTGGTTAAAATAATTAAAGGGGGGGTTTATTCTGTCAGTTCCAGAAAACTGAAAGAATCACAAAGTCCAGAATTAAAGCACTGCATGAGGTTGTTGGGTAAGTCTGCTCTTCTCCACCAAATGCAAAATAAGGTGTCTGTCCAGAAACCAAGTTCTTCTGGCTGTGCAACCCCAGAAGCCTGCTCATACGTCACAAGCAAGACACAGTTATTCTGCAGAATATTTCCTCTTCTCCTGTTCTGGATGTTATGTTCTGCTCTTTCAGGAGACACCTTCACATCAGGTCCTGAATGAACTGTTTCCTGCTAGAAGGAATATATTCATTTTTTTGCCTCTAGATGAGGCTGACAGTGACTGAAAAGTGGCTCTTGAAGCCCATCCTCTGACCCGTTGCTGGAGGACAGCTCGTCAGTCACAGGCAGAAGTCAGGACAAACAAAGGGCTGTTTGTACAGCATCTCCCATCAGCCCTCCCTCTCTCTTCTCATCCCTGCTAGCTCTAGCTCTCGCTGGGTACATCTAAAAAGATACAGCTGCCAAGAAAGTGAAAGGGAGTGAAGCAGAAGAAAAAGGTATGTTTTGCTCCTGAAATTATCCTTGTGCACTTGTTCTGCTGCTGCTAGTTACAGAGTACAGAATTAGAAATATATATGGGAACATGCAGAAGATCTGGCAGAAGCTGCTATATTGTAGACGAGGTGCTATTTAAGACAGATAGATGGCTATGATCCAACTCGAAATAATTCTTTTACTATCTTGCTTTTTTCAAAGTTAGATGCTATATATTAACATCTGAAGTCATTAAATGTACTATATTGCCTTCCAGTGCTCAATATTATTGCAAAATTCGTGAATATGGAGAGAAGCGTGTTCACAATGAATTGCTGTCTTAAAGAAAACTAAATGGGGTCTAATGAGAACTCTGTTTCTGGAAAGAATCATGGTATTGATGATAATTACAATGCAGTAATTCAGTGAATTCATCCTCAGTGGAATAGCTACTGTCCTTACAGTGGACCAACAGTTCAAACAAAATAGATTTGAAGGATTTTTTTTACATGAAAAAAAATGTTTCACAATATTATCAGTTATGCAGCTTTTGTGTAATGATTTCTTCAGAATGCACTAACAAACCTAACTATCACACACTGATACACCTAAATATTAAATACTTAGCTCAGCATTTTACAGATATTTTTGAAAGGGAAAATTGACAAACAAATAAAAAAATAGAATACATTTTATCTTTAATAACTATTTTTCACTCTTGAACTCAAAACACATTAAAGGGAAACAAATTTAATACATATTTGCTTCTTAAGTGCAACTTGCTAACCTGGCACATGCCACTGGACAGACTGGAAAAGATCATACACCAAAAGTGTACCAGTCAATGTATTTCTTGTTTTCAACATTAGGCAACTAGAGAAAGAGTCTGCTTAAGGGTATAAAAAGGGTACATTTAATGAAGGGTACATTTAATTGTTCACAGACCAACCTGTAAATATTTATCTTTTCCAAAACATGGAGGATCCCTAGAGGTGCCAAAATACACATTTTGTGCCATTTCTGTTTTCCCTATTTCTAACACCTGAGCTCCTGCTGATACTGTATGACCTTTAAAGGGCATCACTTCTCATTAACTATTACCCTGTTTTCTTGGACAAGGAGGCCAAACTTGAGTTTTTCTCTTCAGTCTTTTCTGACTACCTCTGCATCTAGAAGATCCAAAAACTAAATGGTGCCAAATTGCCCAGCAGGATAATTCAAACACTGTCAGCTGAACAAGCAGGGACAGCACTGATTCCTGATTCACCATGCATATTCCCGAAATAACCCTTTTCCTTTACAAAAAGCTCCAAACTATTTCAAAGCACTTGCATTCCCAGCTGAATTTGGTCTCAAACTTTACTTATACAATATCAAAGTAACCAAAATAATTAACTAAAAAGAACTTAGGAAAATGCAAGAAGTTCATTTTTTTTCAGATGGCTTTACTTCTGCTAGAATCTGAAATTATACAATCTTGGTAGAGCAAACTAGTCAGGCTTTGCTATCTTTATAGAAGGTTTTATAAAATAGCAAAATATAAGAGGATGCTTGCTGGCAATGAATCTCTGAGCCACCTTAGTGATTGGTTTTGTTCACTACGTTTTCCTGACTAGTTTTATGAGAAGACTGTCTTCTGTGGTATGCAGAAGCAGATAAGGCTTTGACATGCATTTTGAAACAAATATGCACATATTAGTTCTGTTCTTTATCTAGGCAATCAGTGGCACTCCAACATCTGTACAACCGTATTCAGGCAAAGAAGTTGCAGCAGTTTTGTCACACAAAGATGCTCTATCTGAAAGGTCTGCTGAGTTTACCAGCATCAATCCTGTGGAGGGAGCTGATGAAACACTTCAGGTCCTTGGCAGTCTTTTATCTGCAAATAGGGAGTGTTCTCTCACAGGAAAGACATAGCCTTTTTAGGAAAGGTCTTTTGACTAAAAGCTTCCATGTGGTTATGACCTGCAAGAAAACCCCCCAACAAACAAACAAAAAACAGATGAAGTATTTCAGCAGAAATATAATATTTTTTTTTCCTGAATATTAACAGAGCTGAACATTGGTAAGGTGCATAACCTGTCAGAGAAGCTGTCTGTCCATAACCCCCCAGCATATTGACTTTGCTAATACTGATTTTGGCACCTACCTATACAAACCCTCTTGATGATGCACTACAGCAATATTCTGTTATATATGAAGGCAAGTAGTGAGTTACAGAATCACCATGAACTGTAGGTCATGATTTTTCAATCCAGCAATTTAACAGTAAAGAAACTGCCCATTTTCAGGACAGAGTGAATTCCTACAAATTTTGAGGAGACAGGCAGCTGGCAATAGATTCAAATGAGCATTCCGTCTGAACTCCAGGTAGGGAAAGATCACAGGAATTACTAGAAATAATTGAAAAAAAAAAAAAAAAGTACACAAGAGCAAGATATTGTGAATGTCTCATAGTCAGGGAAAGAACTTAGGAAATAATCCAGTAACAGAAAACACAGGCATAAACTCCCTGCTTCCTAAATTTCTCTTACATGGAAATTTTCTTCCATTAAATACTTAATTGAGCTCAACTATTTGAACATAAGATGAAATTGTACTACCTGATATTGGCAATTATTTAGGTATAGTATGAATCAATTTTTTCTCGTTAAGCATTAGACTTCTCTGAGCAAAACCCTTGTAACTGCAGCATTTATATTCCTACAAAACAAAACCATTAATACAATACAGATTCTTCACTCAAGTCTAAAAACAACATAAAGCAAAGTTAGAACAATGTTTACTTTATTTGAGCAGTAATCTAAAACTAATAAAGACAGTATGTTATTAAATACTGCACTCTAAGGTAATTAAAAAAATAGATCCCCAAGGCTCCATTACTAGTAGTTTATAGAAGTCTTCTACTCAAAAGTTCCCATACAAATTCATGGAAACTAAAGGGAATTATTCCATGAATGTTACTTTTACAACAGAAGTTAGAAAAATACACAAGAGCTTATTTTCACCTCAGCCATGTTCTTCAATATATTGGCCACTTTTTAATATTTTATTTTGCTACTGGTGTTCAAAACCAAGATTAAATATAAAGACTGATGTCCAAAAAAAAAGTTCAAGTATGAAAAAAAAATAACCAAAGAGCACTGAGGTGTCATATTTTCTCCCTAATATGAATCTAAATTCCCAGATTTTCTTATAGTCTCTAGCATGTGATTCATCAGCTGAAGAAATAGAAGATAAGCAGGACAGCTATAGTGACAAGATAACTACACAAGAAAAATTACTAGAAAACACTGTAAATTTATACATTTAAAGGTTTACTGTTTGTTTTTCAAGGGTGATCTCCAGATTTTCACAAAATAACCCATACAGGACTCTGTTAATTGACTACTATAGCTGGCATGCCTCATTTTTTTCTTAACCAGATAATAGCCCTGCCATCTTAACTTGGCCTTTTATAGTCTTTGATCAGACATTGCCTTATGCCTTGGGTAAGCCACAAGTATTCTAACCTGCATCCCCACAAGTAAGACTAAGGCTGGCCCATACTGCCATTATGTCAGGGGATCAAATCTGAAGTGCCAACAGGATGAAGGATGGCAAAGTCTTCCTTGAGGCTAACACAAGTACAGTGAGGAGCACAAAGGAAGGGTGTAGGCAGAGCTGGTTGTTGCTTTAGGTTAGTTTTCAGAGCAGAATTCCTATTCATATTCTGCAAGATATCAGATCCCTTTTGTTCAAGCATGAGGAAAGGTAAAACACCCACTCTCTCTCCTAATGCCAATAAAGTCTAGGTCGAAATGCTCAAAATGTTAATTTAAAAGTGAATGCAAGTTCAAGGATCTTATCCTAAGCTTTGCGGCACGGTCAAACTCTGCAAAGCAGCACAGAACAGCAGAGCTAGTGTTAAGACGACGATGGAAAGCCTAGTCACCAGCACGAGAGTTTTTCAAGGGATAATTTATTCCATCTTTTAAAAAGCCAATTAAACCATAATGACCTCCAGTAGCAAGACTCAACTAAGCAGTCTGCAGTACTGAAAAAAAACTCCAACAATAAAAATAAAGAAAATTCTCCATAACGCTGTATCATACCCAAGCCTGGACTCCAGGACAGCAGCATTGCAGAGAGCTTCAGCTTTCTCAGCTGTTTAACACCTCAGTTTCTCATGCAGCCCACGACAGAGGATTCAATCAGCAAATAGTTTTTCCACAATTTTGCTGGGGAAGGATACTATTAATTTTATGTGAGTGACTCTTGTTTTGACAGGGAAAATGGCCAGGAAGGCAAGGACACATACCCAGACATTTTCCCCTGGTTTGGCAGCAATCAATACAATCACTTACACCACTGAGAAAATGCAGCCAGCTCAAAGCAATTTTCTCAAGGTGAGAGGCCAAAGAAACAACAAAATTGCCAGCATCAGAAGCCTCAATTCCTGATGAAAGGATTTCCAAGGTTGTACAGAAAGTAATGAATATCAATTCTGCTCCAATATTATTTACCTCCTAGGAGAAAACACTCTACAGAACTCAGGCTCAAACCTCCAAAACTTCACAGGAAAGAAAAGAAAAATGCAAGTAAGAAAGCAAATTGGGGAGAGAGGTCTGTTCAGCTGCCATACCTGTGTTACATACCTCATTTCTCTTTAGCACTCTGCTGTGGAAAGCTGCAAAAATGAAGATGTTCTTAGTGCTGCTTCTGCTGAGCACCCTCCTGGGTACCCTCGCAGTGCCTTCCCAGCGCGCTTCTTGTTACAAGAGGGTCCTCAAAGACCACAGCTGTCGCAACATCCCCAAAGGCGTGGAGAACCTTCGACAGATCGATGATGGTTTGCAAGATCACTTCTGGGAAGGGAAGGGCTGTGAGGTGATCTGTTACTGCAACTTGAATGAACTGCTCTGCTGCCCAAAGTAAGACCATACTCATTTCATGTAAACTTGTAGTTTTTCACAACTGTTTTTTATATTTCTATCATTTTATAGTTTCCACAGGTGAAATAAGATACAATTTTAAAGAAACGCGTCACTTCAGATGGCTTGAAATTATATTAAGATAGTGCCAATTATCTGATACACCGTTGGTTTTCAGGGGCTCACACAGAACTTGCTTGACATATTTTGCAAACCTCCCTGTCCTGTTAGTGGAGACTTCACAATTTGAATTACTCAACTTTTAACTCCTCTGTTTGATCCAAACTAACCTTACTCATATCATCTTGCAATGAAGATGCTTTCAAGGCCATAAGCAAAACTATTTGACTTCTGTTCCATGGAAGAGAATTGTATTGCTAATACAAGGTGTATGAACATATGTCAGTTGAGTAACTGATTCCATAAAGATAGCTGTTAAAACGCAGGAAAGCAAATGGGGGAAACAGAGGTTCACAAATACTTGTAAGGCAGAAAGAAGATTTAGCCCCAGACCATCTATGCTCCCGTTTTGCTGGCACTGCTGACAAAGCTGAACAGTAAAGTTCTCACTGAACATGGGGGTTTTGTTCCTACACAGAAAAAACATAAATGAGTTTAAAAAATACTGCCAGCCCATACTGGTTTTAAGTAATAAAATGTACTAAGAGGTAGTATTTCATTCAGCTTTTCAGCAATATTTTCTTTAGTAAATTTGGATTAGAAATATCAACAGTTCAAAACTTATTAATACTTCAGGGGCACTAAAATGTGATGGTATTATATAGGCAAGTAAAAATGATTTTTATATTTGCTCCTCTTAACACTCATTTCTCAAGTCCCCTAAAATCCAATAAAGGGCAACTTTTCGACACTCTTGTAGGGGGACCTGTGTTCAACCAAGTGGGAAAGACTTCTAAAGCTAAAAATCTCACATTCAAACTGAGAGCAGGGTTTAAATAAGTTTTTCGTCTTCTGCTTTCCCTAAAACCAGATATGGTGACCTCACCCTGAAGAAACACTTTGGGTTTCTAGCTACAACCTCTGAGCTTTGAGCAGCCAAAAAAATGCCTAAAAAAATATCCACCAGCCTGAGCTACCTAAGATCTACTTTGCATGTCTGCTCTCAGGACAAACTCCACTAAAGCAGTATGCATGAACATGCCAAAGTCCTTTATTTTGATAATATATTCTATTTGGTAAGTTTATTTTCTCAACACTAATATACCAGGGGAGAGTCCTGGCAATCTGGTCAGTCAATGAAAGTTTTGTCATCACTTCTAAACCAGGCCAGCAGAGGTAGAAATGCAGTATCATCATCCAGATCTGCAGTTGCATTTGCATTGCTAGAAGGACATTCCCACAAACACAGTAATCCCACATGTATCACAACATATGCTAAAAAATATCCACAATGGGAAATGCATGTCATGTTAAAGCTCTGATAAACCAACAATCTAATTATTTAAATATCTGATCATATCTTCCAGGGATATTTTCTTTGGACCAAAGATATCTTTTATGATCCCCTGCAACAATCAGTGATTCAAGTCTGCAGGTGAAGATAACAGACATCATTCTACAATCACGTAATAACGCTTTCAAGGGGAAAAATAAAACCACCACCACCAAAAAAATTTCCTCTCTAATCACAAAAGTGCCTCATTTTACACTGTAGAAAAATTTTGTTTCTACACATTTATGGAATATCAAGCACATAAGTTCTTTCAAATTGCAGCTAATAGTTTCCATAGTGGTTTTAGAGAGTGCACAAGCTCTTAATGCATCCTAATATGCATCCCCCAGCAAAAAGTATAACTCTTCTTACTCAGCACAATATTCTCAACTACTCTGGATGAAGCAATCTGAAGCCCAAGCCTTCATGTCATTAGCAACATGACTCGCATAGCACCTACGGCAGTGCAGCTTCCTATTGCACTATTGCCATCACATAGTCAATGCTTTTTTTAAGCTGAAGCTACTCAGTCCCTTGCACTTTTGCAGACAGGCTCCCAGGTTCTATTTTGACATCCTAAAATACATGCACCTACAAAAGGCATGTAATCTAATATTTGAAAATATTTCACTGAAATAAAAAAAAAAGTCAAAACTGACACTAATAGTACTAAAGCACACTTAGGTCTTAATTATGTGTAACTGGTCACCTGTCTTAACTATGAAATCTGCAAAAACTTAAATTGCCTAATATTAACATTGAACATTTAAAATATTAGAACAGTAGCCCAGAATTAAGTTAAAAGGCTGACTTTTTATTTTTAGCCTAGCCCTGTAGGGAAATATATAGAAGACATAGAGGTAACCATCTTAATATTTAAGAGGTATCAGGACCTAGGCAACAGATACAAGAAGACATAAATTTTTGGCTGTTTTTTGTTTATACTGCAATCTGCATTGGCAGGTGTTGAGAGGCAACTGTGTGAGTTTAAGGAAAGCCACCTGAACGGGTGAGGCTTCCAGGCAGTAAACCTGGCTTGTTGCCTTACACATAAAGACTCTTGAGCTATCAAGTCAGTGGCATGGAAGGTGTGCAGTACTGAAGTAACTGTTCAGACTCCTCCACTCAAAAAGTGCACTGTTCACTTAATAATCATACACATCAGCCCAAACTGCTACCACCAGTTTACTAGGCTACTTCTCAGGCCAGTATGAAACATCAGGATGACTGTTTTTCTTCCTGTTAGTAAACAAGGTTGGATACTGAGAGAGGGGGGTGTGATTATACATTGCCAACAATAAATGTTTCAAGTAAATCTGTGTATAGTATTTTTGCACTACTGACTGTAAAACAGTTTGTGTCACTAGGTATTTTAAGTTTTGATTTTACAATCATTCCTGAGTCATTTGGGCTTCCTACCAGATCATCAATTAAGAGTAAAAGAAGCCCCATAAATCTGGCAACTCAGTGAAAGTATCCAAAGTCAGTGCTCTGATAACAAAACATATGCTATGTGTTCTTGTGTAAAGTCCTCTATAAGCTTCTAGGGTGTGTAACTTATGTTGTTTGTGCCATCTAGTTTCTACAAGAATCGTGTTGCATATGCCTGGCATTCAGAGCTTTCCAAAGCAGCAGTAGCAAAAAAAAAAAAATAAGGCAAATGCAAATTTGGGTACTAAGTTGGTGGCTTTCAGTTACCTTCCTTCCACCTCTCCTGGAAAATCCATAATCCACCAGAGCAAAACTTTGCCACTTTGTACATGCAGCAGGATAGGGTCACTTAAGTTACTACTTTTAAGACTCGTTTCCCATAGAAACTTGCTTTTCTTCCTCTCTCCACTCTTCCCTCACACAGCCTCTTCTACAGGTCCTGCCAGGCCTAGGTGAGAACACTGAATTCAGAACACGCACTCAGCGAGAAAGTCTTATCACTTGGATGTCCTATACATGACTAGGTTCCCTGGCTGTTTAGGTGATTTGCACTTTGAAGATAAGCTGAATTTGTACAAAGGATATTTAGCAAACAAATTTACAGTCCCTGTAGTGAAACAGGCATGAAAACATTATCTTCAAAGGAGCACAAATTTTGGCTGTCACTAGCTAGATATCACTAACCATCTTGAACTTAGGCCAGCACTGCAGAACTGCACTATGGAAATACATAACAGTGCAAGTGAAAAATCATACCACTGAGAGATACTGGGAAGGCAGCCAGTTTGAGGTTAGGGTTTATCATCATTCAGTTCTATGCAAGCGTCACAGGTCAAAAAAACTCAAGTGAAGCATCTCAGTTGCAAGTGATGCCAGAAAAGTAGTAATTTTCAAAAAAAAACCCCAACAACCAAACACAAAAGATTAGCATCAAGCAGATTAGACAATGGGCATACCGCTTTCTCACTTTCCCCAAATTAAGAGAAAGCTTATGAACATCTGATAAGGTCAGGAGTTGCAATAAACACTAACTGAACAAGCTGAAGCCATGTCCTGCTCTGCTTTAAGATGAAAACTATTTTCCCTCAGCTTTTTCTTCAACCTATGTGCACAGCTTAAAGCAGAAAGAAATCATATTCCATACACCACACATTTAGACTGGCACAATAGTTAAAAGACAATACAAGTCATTCATAATACCATCTTCAACATCTGACTATACTAAGACACTCAATGAAAAGCATAAGTATTGCTGGATATTTTTCTCTGTTACTCTAGGTTTTGGGTTTGGTTTTATTGTGGGGGGGTTTTGTTCTTTTTAAACGGGCCTGAGCTAATGGATGCAATGAAAAAGGAACAGTATGCCTATTAGAAGATACTGTATTGACCCCGCACAGACTCTCATTCTCCAATTAAGTTCTTAACAGCAGTCCACGTTGATGAATGAAAAAGTCAGCAGCTAAAGGATTTCTTACTGAATTGAAGGATTTCTCAGCACACTGAGCTGCAGCAGTCTCTTCATCCGTACTTATAGCTTTGAAATTCAAGAGCTGCATTGTTTTCCACTTTAATATAGGAGTAGGAAGGCCTCAGAGCTTGGAAGCACATATCTCAGCATTGACAAAATGAATAAACAAATCAGTAAAACCTCCATCAACTGCTGTTTCCAAAAAGGGAAAAAGAAAAGCGTCATTCAGCCATTTCTGTCCAGCTAAAAACTGGAACTGTCACTTAAAGCCTTTTACCTTAGGAAAAAGAACCTATTGCCAGGTCTGCTACAGCGTTTTTTTCTTAAAGGCATTGCATCATCAGAACTTGAAGTACATTCATAAATATATCCTTGGCACACTTTAATTGAAAAATATTTTAATATTATTACATAATTCATCAAAGCTTAACTATTAGGTACAAGTATCATAGAATACGCTGAGCTGGAAGGGACCCATCAGGATAATCGAGTCCAACTCACTAAAGTTACAGACACACCCACTTGAGCAACAATAGCAGTGATATTTATTTAACATACTTTTGCTGAGGAAATTTGTTTCATAAGAGATGGTTTTCAAACAAATCAGCAAGGTTATGAAAAATAAAACAGAGACAATCGCTTTCAGGAGAAAAAGTTACAAAGAAAACTTTTGCATATGAACAAAACCTCAGTCTTTTGATTTGCGGCCTGAGTCTCAGTTCCAACCTTTTCCACTTAATGAACCCCACTATCCATCTTTAGATCTGGTTTGTTCTTGTCATTCTTCACCGAGTAGATGAAGTATGTTAAGGTGTCCTTTTCATTCACTGGAATTGTCCTAAAATGGCAGCCAATTATCTATAAAGGAAGAATGCAAGGAAATTAAATTATCACTCTTACATGCAGAAACTGAAGATTCCAATTTAAATCCACTACATTAAAGTCTGAGAGACTGATCAAAAAGTTTGCAAAAAAAGGGTAAAGTTGCTTGTCTTCAAAAGTCTTTAATAGTCATAAAAAAGCCAAACAGAAACCATTTCACTGAGAAGTGTGAACTAAATATAGCTGACTGTGCCCTAATTTCCAAGATAAAAAGTCCAGAAAATTTCCAGGAAAAAAACCCAAAATTATCAAAACAAGCATGGGACTATCATTACACTCACTTTGTTAAAGCTTGAATATAAAGCAGGTAATGACTACAGAATATCATCAGCGACAGCACAGAAATGAGAGACTACAGCTCATCACTCAGGCTGGGGGGTGGTCTGTGTCTGCATCAAATCACACACAGAAACAACTAACAAGAATATTCAGGAATTTTAATTGAACATTCCGTTCTTCAAAACAGATCTATCAATGAAAATTCACCATGCTGTAACCGCTAAAACATGACAAACAGTTCTTGAATCAAGTCTGCCATTTCAAAACTCTTTTGCTTCATCAAAATGAACACCAGCTTTGAAAGAATGTATGCAAAATGCTATACCTGTCTGAGTCTATTCTCTGGCTTTTCGCCAGGCTGGTAGATTAAAATTAGCAAGTGAGAAACATGGACTGTTCATTTAACTCCTGCAGGATATAAGAATAAATGTTTAACCTAATTAAAAACTTAGGAAGCCTTCTAAACTCTACCCCCAAAAACATCCAGAGAAGCAGTTTGACAGAGTCCTTTGAATTGCACTTTTGAGTCACAGCTAGAGCACTGCCTATTCAATGTTAGGACAGGCTACAAGAAATCATACATACTGTATACTAAGGAAGTCCTGTGGCTATGGCTCACAAAGACCTGCAGGTCAGCGAAATCAAGCATGTGACAGAAGCAGCTTTGTCCATGCACACCACGCAGCATAAGAATAAACTAGTGCAATCATGAGATTGCATTATGAGATGCGCCTAAAGCAGACCCTTAGAAACAACAGTTTTGCAGAACAAAAACCGCTTGTGCTTTTTCAAATCACAGTCCTGCTAATTCAAGAGCTAGCTGCACCTTAACCTACTTTTAAGAAAATGGAAGACTGATTTTGCATTCTTACATGTAGTGGCAGCAGCACTATTCTTTTACAACTCAGCCTTGAGATCACCCATACGTTTAAGAACCTTGTTTTTAATCCACAGAGATTAAGGGAGAGACGAACAGTGTGTTTGCACTTAAACACAACTGAGTGTATCACTGCACAAAAGTGAAAAACAGTAGCTATACTTCCCTGTTAAGAGATCACCACCTCTCCCACTTATTTACATGAACATGCTGTGACTGCATGTTTGCAGCACAAAAGAATTCCTTTAAAATTGCACTCACATGAAGCAAAAATGCTTATGTACAGCTGTACTCACACAGCTTCAGCATTTTTAGAAATATTGGCAAGAAAAACCCTAATTTCATAAAAATCCATTTTTTTTGACGGCAGATTCCAGTGGTTTTAACAGAATTAATTATCAACAGAAGTCTGTTTTTTCAGATTTCTGTACTTTACATATACAGAGACATCTGTGGTTGCAGTAAATAGATTTTTAAAGCAAAGTCTGAACCTTAACAGAACTTCACTACCACCTCTGTTTCTAGCTCTTTTCATCAGGGCATTTCAGGTGAAGATGTGACTGAAACACAGACACACTAAACCTGAGATTCTATGACATTCAGAGGGACACACATGTTCCAACTTCACTGTTCCAAGTCAGCATTTTTTTAAGCAGGAAACACTCCTTTTGGAAGCTAAGAGTTTCTCCTCCGGAAAGAGCTTCTATTTTTTATTTACTTGCCTCAGGAGTTGTGGCCAGTGAAGGATGGTCCCTTTTGTTCTTCTTAAAATCCACATTATACAGGCACTATATGCAAGGATCAAACTGTATAGAAAACCACATGCCATAGCAAGTTGCATTTTCTATTATGGAAAAACACTCATACATACTTCAACAAGCTGTGCTTTGTTAAGTCCTGGTCTGGTCTGTAGCTTGAAGTGTCTTTTGTACCTTCGAAGTGTGTTTACTTGTAACTGATATAAATCAACCTAGAAGAGGGGGAAGCAGAGGAAAACAATCTAATGTAACTGAAAAAAATTCAGTCATTAATAGTTTGCCCCTCAAAAACATTTTGGTATCTCACAGATTTGCAAGTATAAACAGTCAGCTGAGCAGATGTCATTTTGACAAAAAACAAACTCCACCCTGCACCTTCCAGCAGAAAGGAAAATAGCCCAGTTCAGTTAAAGACCATTTTATTGTTACTGAGTGTGGCTCTGCCTCCGTTTAGCTGTGGACAGTATGTAGAACTCATTATTGTACTTGAACCAGTTCTGGGGTTTTTGTTTGTTCCCCAGTTCAAGCACGATAACACAAAGACCAGTAACACTTTTCATATAACATCTGTGAAGATGCTGATTCAAAAGAGGTCCCTATAATGTTATTTCAGCCATACAGAAGTTACATGCAAGACACAGCACATCTGCATCATGAAAGAGCACATATTAGAATCAGGAAAAAGTCTGCAGCACAAAGTTCTCTTGGCTTGAGGTGAGAAAAGAACACAGCTGCTCTTGCTCTTCAAACGTATCCCTGCTACACAAGCACAATGCAAGAGTTATGTGCATGGGCATAGATGCCCAAAATTATTTTTCAGTGTGAGCCAAGAGAGAGAATTGCACATGGTCCTCTTAGGGATACAAATACACAGCTTTAATCCAGTACTCCATCAGCTTTGAATCCCATGAACTCTGATCAACAGTCACTTCTCCCAGCAACAGCTTACCCCCTCAATCCTCCTTGACAACCCAAGAGCTTAATCAGATGACTGAGTGGGAAAGCAAGCTAAGAAAGCAGGCTGAATGAAAAATTCTACTAGATGTACTCTCCAAACTCACTGCACTAAAGACTGATGAAGGTATTCACTTTTGCTTTAAATTCATTTAATAGCCTCACTGGAGAATACTTATAACAGCAATGCTACTGCATACTTAGCAACCTGGCCAGACTTAAGGCCACCTTACATGATAAAGGATGGGTGTTCTAAAGTTTACATGACATTACATTCCATTTCCCAAGTCAGAGTGGGGAACTCACACCTGCAGTATCAGGTAGAGGAGTAGTAGAAGCTTTTCACCAAGTCCCAGAAGCTACCAGTACTGCAGGACTCCTCTTCCCCTACTGCAGGAATCACTTCTAACCACTGAAGACAGTTATGACTGAGATGGAAAAAGGAGGGCCTTACAAGTCTTCAGACAAAAGATACTTTTTTACCTTAGTAAACAGGACAGTAATTAAACAGAAAGTGGTCAATGGCCAACAGGCATCTGAACCATATGGCAATTACATGGAATGAACAGACTGCCCTTGTCCAAACAGCCAGCTGAAACTCCTCAAAAATAGTTCCCAGACAGTTTTCTTTCCTGCAGTAGTAGTGTTAAGAAAAAAAGCTTGTTTTCTTGTTCTGGAGACATCCATTAGTTGTGTCATGTTTTATAATTTTGGCATAAGAAAACAAAACAGTCTTGCAGGAGAGCTGCAATTACACAGTGTCAGAGAGCTACCTGAAGTCACATGGAGCTCAAGCTTTAGACAAAACTTTCCAAGAAGCAATCCCAGATATTTAACAGACAAACAACACAGCCCAACATCAAATTACTCTAAATCCCCTAAAATCCTCTTAACCAGAGCCTTCAGACTGGAGCCACGTGCCTTTAGGCACAGATCCTTGTACAAAGTTTCCTCACCTATGTTGCAGTTATCTGCAGATGCTGACCGTAAGGGTGGTGCAGTTAAACTAACACTTGCAGAGCAGTTGCTGAAGAATGCTTTAACAATCTCTCTCAGAAGGGATCAGGTAGGCATGACAGCCTCTGCTCAAAATTAATACACTGAGCAGCACCTGCCAAGCCACACTGTAGCAGAAATAACCCAGAGCACAGGTAGGAAAAATAGAGCCTTAGGTGTAAGACCCTCCCACTACACCACAAAAAAAAGTTGAAGGCTGTAGTTCCCTTATTTAAAACGGGTGAGGTTTCACTAGTCTGCAGTGGTGAAAACAGGCTGAAGAAACACCATCTTTCTCCGCTCCTTCATAGCTCCCCAAATGGCTCTCCCCCCCACAGTGTTTAACGTGACTAAGGCTATGCAGTAAGTGCCAAGACCCATCTGCAACGCATTTAGCACTGAAGAAACAACTGGAGGGACAGGGCAGAGAAACATTTATATCCCGAGCCCTATGTGCAATTCCTTTCAAGTTGTCAGCCCCTACAGAAGATAGAGTTCCCTGGGACATGGCAAAGCACCACTCTGGAGAGGAAGCACGAAGGAGTAGGCTGAAAACAGCTGATTTCTGAGAACACCATAACTTAAAAATAGACTCTTGTTCATTCTACTCTGCACAATTTAGTCAGAAAGCATGCCACAAAATTCAGTTAAATTCTGTTATATTAAGAACACTGTGAATCAAGAATCTTCCCTTTCCCACATGCCCCAGAGTAATGAAAGTTGTAAAACTTGGAAAGCAGTATCGGTGCAGACTTGATAATCACTAAAAACAAGCTTAACACAGCAATCAAAAAAAAAGCCCAAGCAACTATTTAGCTACCTCTGGAGTGTCGATGTCTTGCACTGGTGAGTCGCCATCATCATCGCTGCCTTTCCTCTTTCTTCTATTTCTCACACTCTGAATTAAGTTTTTGTGGAAGTCACAAATATACAGATGTCTCGCCTACAAGAATAAAACGCCGTCTTTCAATCAAATCCATGTAGCCTATCTCCCGGACTTAAGATACAACGGCGCGTAGAGAGAGAGCCGCTCAGTAAGCACAGCCGCAGGAGCCGCGCTGGGGGAGCCTCCTCCCGGCGGCGTGTGCCGCGCCGTGCCGTGCCGTGCCGCACTCGCCGCCCCGCCCGGGCCCGCAGCACGCCGGAGCGCTGCGCTCGGCGGGCTCTGCGGTGCTCGGCTGCGGGGACACGCCAGCACAGCACGGCACAGCACGGCACAGCCCAGCCCTGTCTCCGCCCGCTCGCCGCAAACAAAACACAAGCTAACAGTCCTTCTCTGGAGGGCAAAAACACGGCTCTCGCAACCCCATCTATATCCTTCCCTCCTTGTTTTACTTCCGCTACCCGGCGCGGTCACGCAACGGACTTATTTTTACTTTCTGTTTTTACAAGTTTCCCTTTGTAGTGCTCAGCTCGCTGCGGGGGATCTCGGCGCGCACCAGCCCCTCATTCCCGCCCCGCGTGCTCCAGGGGCGATGCG
>JAWWEE010000122.1:36926325-36938269 GCA_035221455.1 Xenops minutus | reverse complement strand
TGAATAGCAATTTCTAGATTCTCAGATAATGTGGTGTTTTGTTTTTTGGGGTTTTTTTTTTGTTTGTTTGGTTGGTTGGTTTGGGTTTTTTTCTTTTCAGATGGATTTGACTGTATTGTGAGCATAAAATATGCCAGTCTGGGTCTACTGCTGTGATTTGGTATGTTGCAAAGATCACTTGTGCATTTGAAATGTTTCTGATCCGTTTTCTACAGTTTGGGAGCCTGATTATGTTACCTAGCCATGCTTGCCAAGATCGTAATTTATAAGCATAATTTCGAGTAGAGTGGTATCATAGTTTCATGATTAGATCACGATAAGACAGTTGTGGGACTGAGAAAGATGGTTCTGCTTCCGCTTAAGCTGCTCGTTTTCACACCTGTGCCCTGCATTTCTTTGTGCCCGTAAAAACATTTCTATGGCTGCATGGCAAACTGTATTGGGTTACAACTATACCATCAACAAGAAAAATCACTTAGATATAATCCTGATCTGCTTTACCACTCAGTTGCATGATGTCCCAGCAGACAGGAAGGTCCAGTAGAAGGGCAGGACCGTGTGACTGGTGCAGAGGGATGACCACTTCGTTTGGTATGAATGCCTGCTTATCGTAACAAAGAAATCATGTCACTTTTAATCTGGCATCATATGTGGGGTCAAAAAATAGAAAGAGCTGCAGCTAGATGGGCTTATCAGACAGTATGAAGCTTACTACTGGATGGATTTGCAAACTTTCACAAGGCTTGGGCCTCACAAAATAAAATTTGTCATAGAGTATGTTGTCTAAAATTATTTTGTAACATAAGCTCTAGTAGTGGCTAGCATAAGTATTTGGATATAAATAAAGCATATATAGGGAGAGATTTTAAATTAAAATAAAACCATGCAGCATTGCAACAATATACTGATTAAACTTCAAAAATTAATTCAAAGGAAACAGCAGCTCCAAAACAACTCTGTACATGAGACATCACTAGCACTCACAGTGGAGCTGAATAGTACGGAACGCAGCAGTAATCTATATCCCTTTTGGGTGCCAAGAACACAGCATGGATGACTTGTAAGTGGCAGGCAGTAGGAGCAGGAGCTACAGCATCTTAAGAAGTCTGCCTGAATTCACAGCTCCCAGGCTCTGAAGTCAGCAGGACTTGGTGGTCCCTCCTGGCACTGAGGCAGGCCTGGCACAGGTAGGAGCCGAGCAGCTTGTGCCTCTCTGAGATGCCATATGTCCCAGCTCCTGTTAGCTTTTGATTGATGTGTTTTGTAATTTGAGAGAGAAGCATGATAATCAGATGCATCACCTTGGATATACTGCAAGCACTTTGCAAACGTACTATTAGTAATTAATCCTGGAAGGGAAATGTGGCTTGTAACTGTGTATACATCTCCACGTGATAAGGTTCAGCTGGGGATGACTATTCCCTTCCCCAATAGGTACCATTCCGCTCAAATCCGAGTGTATATCAGCACGTGTGTGTAGAAACAGAAATTATCCTGTTAGCAAATGGGATAACAAGGAAAACTATTAATATACATTTTTCTCAGCATATATACATTTTCTTTGTTATGTATTCTATTTCAGTGAAAAATAGATTCCTTTAAACACTCAAAAAATTCTGCAAATTCCACCACACACCCTGGTGGTTTTGACAAAAGAGCAACCTACTCAATAGGCATTCATGGCCTGTGATAAAGAACAGTGACCAAATCTCTCTTTCCTTATCAGGAACAAGTCTTATTCTTTTTATTTTTCCTTTTCTTTTTTTCCCCCTGATTTTTTTAATATCTGGTTTTCCTTTCCCATTCCAACACCAAATAACTGTGCTACTGCCTGTTGCTCTGCTTCCAATTTATTGTCTGAATTTGTTAAAGCATAGAGCCCGGAGCACAGGAATATTGGAACTTATCTACAGACTGTATTTTTTTTTTTTTACTTCTTTATATGTTTTACACTAGGATAGTTAATGTATAACTTCAGATAATTAATCTTATAACAAAACTTAATCAAAGAGCTTATTGTATATGATTCAAGTAATGTGGTAAGAGAAAAAAATTGTAACTTTAATAAAAATTATTTCCAGGTCCGAAGCCAGTCTTTTTTAAGCATTCTGCCTTGTACAATGGAAACTAAAGACGTATGAAACAGTTTATATAACACAGGTTTTTACTGAAAGATTAAAAGCCATACACATAGTCCAAAACTGCATATTGTATTTTAAGAATAATCTAGATGTTACAGGATTAAAACTGATAAACATGTGTGTTGTAAAAGCTTTAGAGTTTTGTAATACATTTTCCTTGATGGTTTGTGCCAATTCACTTTTGCAATAAGCCATTAGTTACAGGAGGCATCAAAGGATTTTCTGGTAGAAGGCTTCATTCTTACATGCAGAAATGCAGAAACTTACATGAATGTAAGTTTGTTGAATGTATATGCCAAATTGTTGGTGGACTTAAATAACGAATTATGAGATAGGAGAGAGAACTCAAACATATGAAAAATGTTCACACTTACCAATAAAATTTAGAAGGGGACAAAGTCTTCGAAGCAAAACTAAAGTTTTTATTTAACAAATTCAGCTGAACTGGTGTGTCCCTCTGGCCTAGGAGACAGACCCAGGCCAGCGAGAAACAGAGCTTTTTATACCCTGTCCCAGCTGGGGCGTCTCTGCTTCCATTCCTGTTGGGTAGTACTAGGAAGCTCACAGCCTGGCCCAATCCGCCTACCTGCCCAAGATCCCCACTCTCCCAAAAAAGCCACAAAAAACAGGTTAAAACCACCCCAAGTCCCAACTGCCAAAAACTCAACTATCCCCTCCTTCCTCTTCTCTTCACCCGTGCAATTCCTCTGGCTTCAGCAAAACCGCAATTCTATTTCTAACAAGTACAACCACCACACAGAAACAGAGAAGCCAATCTCCAGCTTTGCACCGAGGTTCCTCTTAGTTACTCCTTCTCCTCCTCAGAAGCTCCCATTCAGCCAAGTTAAAAGTGCATCTCTATCTGTTTCAGAGTCACTGATCACTTGTTCATTTAGGTTGCTTTGCTTAACATTTTCTTTCACATTATATGAGACTGCAGTTAGAAAGAGAGCCAACTAAATAATCATTGGTGCTTTTCTGAAGTGTAATGCCGCTATCTGGAACATATAGTGGAAAAGTTTCACCCCTAGATGTTTTGTGTAATGCAATAAAAATATAATTTGAGACTGACATAGTATATGAGTTATTTTTTAATCCCTCAAAATTAAACAAAAAGCTTGCTCAATTTTCTTCTCCTGTAAGAGAAACTGTCATATCTTTTCAGTAAATTTTGTTGGTCTCTAATGCTCTCTTTATCAAAAGCACTGTAAACTTTGTGATACAGTCTTATATTTTGTGACCCACTGTTTTCTGCTTATAGAAATTTAGATTTGACACTGGCTTTAATCACTTGTTTTTGCTTTGTATAACACATACTACACCATCTTCATGGTTTTGCCAGAAGGTCCTGCAAACATTGCTCTGTTACACCATCATGTCCTCTTCTAATATGGATTCATTTTACAGAAAGGAAAATGGGAAAGTTCTGTAGCCCTGAAGCCTCTTCCAGTGCCCTTGTCTTTGCAATACAGTTATAACCAGCTCTAGGTCTGACTTAGCTCTTGTTGAACTTAACAGCAGGTTTTAAGTGTCCCTTGGGAGCAGGTGAACACCTCCTCCACCCAAGCATCAGTTAGATACTTGGATTCTGTCAGTAAAAACAACAGAGAGTCTGACACTAATGCAGACATTTTTACAAAAATAAAATTAGTAAAATTACATGTGAATTGGGGGTTTACATGCCTTCCTGACTTCCTGCGGAGCCAGTTCTTGGTAAAAGATATAGATGGACTTATACTCCAGCAATCTCAAGTATAACAATAGTTCTGAACTGTAGTTGGTTTTTGCTGATGTTACTTGACAATAAATCCTTAACTGAGGAACATTGTGGAAAAAGTATCAGATAAAATGTTTTGCAAAGTTTCTCACAAATAATGGCCACTAGGCAGAATGTACCATGTTCCCATGTTCAAACAGTACCTACTGCTATCATTCACATTCAATACACAGCTGATGATCAAAAGCATTGCTTCTTCATTAGATATTGCCACTCAACTTGAATGCTTTTAAACCTGAACTTCCTCACTTGAAAGATAATGTTAAAGAGTCTCAGCCTTTCATACTGATAAAACTTCTAGCCTTTACAGTTGCAAAGGTATGTCTGAATTTGAAGTATATATCCTAAGCCATGGAAGACAAAAAGAGACCCACACCCTCCAGTTTCAACATTAAGGGTTTAAAACAGATGTGGTTTTAAAGTTGTTTTTTTGTTTTGCCTTTTTTTTTTTTTAATCCAATATTCATTAACTTTATAAGCACCACAAATGAGACCCAACTTTGCTATTACAGTTATCCACAGGCATTAAAAATATCCTTACCTACCTCTCTCCAGAAGTGACTGCTGGAGCAGGGTTTTACATCATCTTGCCAATTATGTCAGAATTAGGAAAGTCACAGAATATTCTGAGTTGGAAGGAACCCACAAGGATCATTGAGTCCAAATCTTAAGTGAATGGCCCATGTGGGGATCAAACCCACAACCGTGGTATTGTTAGCACCCTGCTCTAACCAACTGAGCTAAATTCAGGGTCTAATAATACAGCTGTTTTACCTCAACTTTTATCTCTTTATTGTGTGATTACCTGTGTGGTTAGTTAGATCATGAAAGTCTGTTAGAAAATTACTATATTTAAGAAGTAATCTTTTTAACTACTAGAAAATGAGAATTAGGATTCTATGCTTTTAATATTTGTACATATTACAATAATTTAACTTAATAAAAATGCTAATCATCAGTATAAAATGTAGCAACAACAATCGCACAACATGATCAAGCCTATGAACTGGAGTTTATTTGTCAAAGTGGTTTCTCTCTTAGAGGTTTACTTTGAAGTTGAAAGTTTACAGGTTTACGGATTTTTTTTTCTTTTTTTTCAATTTTTAAAAACTGGAAAAATGTTTTGAGCAGCAATTGAGTTTCTCAGTAGCTTTGAATAATGAAACCTATCTTTTGCACAGAATAACTTGAGATTTCCTTGTTTATTTCTTCAAATGCAGGACTTGCCACTTCTTGATTCTTTTTCATTTGTAGTAGGCCCTTATCCCTGTCAGTACTTAGGGAGAGTTTTTGCTTAACTTCACACATGATCACACTAAATAATGAGGATTGACCATAGCCATAGACTCCTTTTCTCCACAAGAGTTGGGGCTGTAGAATAGAAGCATTGGCTTTTGAGTGGTATTAAGGACAGACGCATTTTCTAGTAGCATAATAGCTCTGAAACAACTTTCCCTGTTACTGTAAAATACTTTAGCAGTATATAGTAGGGTATGCAATAGGGTGATCTAAAGAAACTATACATTTATATCAGCAGTTGTTGGAAAATCCCACGGGATCCATGACTAAAAATGAGACTGATGATTCAATCAACAATTTCAAAATTTATGCATCTTCTTTCTAGTCTCAGATTTCCTGTGTATCCTATGGTCATTTCTATGACATGTATGACAGCACTACTTGCCAGAAGTAACAGAATAAATTACTTTACCAAGAGAATGTCTACAGCAGCAACAGCACAGGATGCACTCCACATGACCAATACTTAAGACCTATGTAAGTTTAATGAGACCCATTGAAATTAATTTAAGGTTTTCCACTACCTGGATAGAAGACCAATATATTGATGAGGCTAATGAGAGAAAAACCAGCCAAAACCTGCTACCGAACCTGCTTTTGTCTGCTGGCTCTGGGAGATGGGAGGGCACGATTCCTCCTTCCTCTTGCAGCCTGTGACACACAGCCCTCTCAACTCACACTATTATTTGTCCTTCCTAATTGATTATAGAGCTGCATTGACATAGAAAACAGCTTCCAGTGTCAGAGTCACCCTGATTGTAAGTTTCTAGCCCTCACGACCACAGAAGGAAACAGTCCTTCAGACTGGATAAAGGTACAAACAAAACATTCTCATTTGTTCTGTAGAAATTTATCAATATTTGTAAGTCACCATGCATTGACAGATACTTCATTTTGGCTGCACTAAGCAGCGCACAGAAGCTGGACTGTGATATAGCCTCTTTGGATCTGTTCTCTGGATGTCACACCTCCAGTGTGTCAGCCAGACATAGACCAACCCTTTGGCTCTCCGTTTATAAAGAGAAAAAAAATCCTCCAACTATGTTCTCCAATTCCCAAATGACACAACATTTCCATTGGCAATTAAATTTTATTTCTTAAAAGTAAGCTTGGTATATGTTTCAGGTAAAGTACCAATGTTTACCAAGCAGGAAGAGTTTGGGGGGTAGAGACACAAGAATAGAAACTTTTTTTTACGCATTTAAACGGATTTCTTCATGTAAATTACAGCTATCCACATTTTAGAACCCCTCTAAACTGCCTGTGAAACTATCCAATAGATAAACAAATGCAAGTTGCTACTTTCTTTTTATACCTGTAGAAAGGGATTAATAGTACAGCAAAATGTAAAGAAGGGTTATTACTGTCTTGAGGGGGAAATATTACCTGAGTATTACTTTGAATGTAAATAAGAAAGTAAGTGGAAGTGAGGTCTAGGAATAGAAACATAAAGATAGGGAAAAAAAAGTTAAAAGCTTGTAAACCAAATGCAAGAAAAGCTTTTGTCAAATTAAGACTTTCAAAGTTCAGTTAATTATTGTGACTAGGAACTGCCATTGTTCCTAATATTATCTGCATTAGTGCTAGGAGAAATTTCTTGTATTTATTTCCTATCATATGACCACTGCAGTTTCAGCCTGTGCTCTGCAGCTGTCCACGGTAGAGTCGCATTCAGGCTGCTTTTGTTTTAGGTATTGGGTACACAGCACAAAGTCAAAACAAGCTCCTGAGCTTTCAGACTAAACCAGTCTCATATAACTAATACAGCTGCATTTGCCTACAAGCTGCTTAACTGGTTATGCAAGCTTTAAAATAGCCTATATAATAAAACTCTAATGTTTAAAGGGTAAATATATTTAATTTTTATAATATACATATTATTTATATGCTATACAACACCAGAAGAAACAGGGAATGTTCTAATATATTATCTTAAATGTAATTTTTAAGATACTGATAGAAATACCAGTTTTGTGAACTTTTGGACAGCAGCTATATATGTTTTTATCAAAGTACAGTGAAAATAACTGCTCATGACTCAAACACTACAGCAAAATAAGCTTTGTTTTGAATTTAGGTAAGCAGCAGCTTCGGTAGTTCTGATTTTTGCTTTTCATCCTAAAGCTTCCACCATATATCTAGTGTGAGATACTCACATGAAATAGGCCAAAAACATTGATGTTGTCTGTAGACTTTGTAATTCACATTAAAAAGCTTTTTAAAGCAGTGACCTACTTAAATGCTTTTTGTGTCTTGAATTTTAAACTGTTTCGTGGAACAAAAAAATCGCTGATTAAAGTTAAATTTGCTTTTTCTCAACATATTGCATTCCTATTAGTTAAGTTAGCTTAGTTGAAATCGAGAGCAGCTGTAACTCGCTTTCATTATTCATCCAGTAAACACTGACTTTTCAGGTATATAAGAAGAGATCCTTTCAGCAATAATCAAGAGTGATAACTTTCCAAAGCAGAATTTTACTGCCATTAAGGCTACATTAAGGCATATTTCATGCGGGAATTTGGCTAGTAGATTTTCTGGGGAGAGACAGTAAGAGCTTCATTAAACTTACTGAATTACAAGAGACAGCATCACCACATAAATACATTTACACCAGCATGAAAGTTTGATCAGAGCTAAGGTCATGCAATTGTAGTTTGCAATTTCCTCCGTTGAACAGTATCTGTTGCAATGGATCCACTGATGGAAACATTCATTCAAAGAAAAGGTCTTTGTTACTTTCTTCCCTTGCTTTGTACACACTGACATCACTATCCAGAAAAGCTGTAGAAGCTGTCCACAGAAGCCAAGAGATACAATATGATGTAAATCAGTATCACTCCCATCACAAATTTTTGTTCATGACATACTTTTCTTTAAATCCATTTCTCAACTCTGTAACCTGGTCTCACCCATCTGGTCTTTTCTCTACCTTCTATCCAGCATTTCTATCCCCTCTCTATCTCCCCAGTTGCAGTTTGCTGAAGAGAAGCTAACAATAGCACCCCAAATTGTAATTGTGGAGCAGATTAGAAACTCAAAAGTGCTCAAAGCCAGGGAGCTATAAAACTTATCAGTCATTTCATGTGCTGAATTATTCACACAGAAGTACACTGCAAGTCCTGGAGCTCACGCTTCTTCGCCACAACTGTCATCCACATGTGGCTAATAAATTAACCACATCGACCGACCAAAGTCAATACTGTGCAGATCACTGCTTTAGAAGAGTAACAGTGACTGAATCTCTCAAGACAGAAGTTGTGGTTTTGTCTGAAAAGGAACAGTGTGGTGCAATGAAAATACAGTGACAAGAGTATTGTGAAACCAGGTGCACAGACAAGCACTTTTCCAGGTGCAAGGGTGCTGGGAAAAAGTCACAGCTTTGGGAATGAAAGGTTTCTAACATCAGCATTCTTGTGTGGGCCTTTCAGCATCGGCACTGTTGTGGAAAGCTTTCAGTATCATGTTCAAGCATGGAAAATTTTCAATACTGCCTTCCTTGTTGGAGGACAGGCAGATGTTAAAGAGTACAACTGTTTGGTTTCTTCTGTACCCTATGCTGTATGACATGGCATGACATAACACTCTCTGGATCTATTTAATCATACAAAGGTTTTCTTTTTCAGATAAGAGAATGCAAGGAACTTAGTTTCTTAAAACATTTGATTAAATAATTTGAAAGGCAGATCTAATTTTTTCCCCATAGCACTAATTACACTTTCTCACCCTACCAGCTTTTCCACAAGATGCAATTACATCCCATAATTTCAAAAGACTGTTCCAAAAGGAATTTTTTCCCTGAACTTGCTATATTACTTTTAAAAGAGAGAGTGAAAATGTTAATAAAACTTCCCTAAAGCTTTTTTTCTCCTCCTTCCCTCCAAGAACTGACAGAGAATGGATTTGGAAGAGTAAAATGAGACAAATTATTCTGTGCTTTCAAGTGTTAAAAAAATAATTTCTGATGCTTGTAGCCATCCTGATAACTTTTCAGTGACAAAAGGTTATGACTTGCTATTTTTAAAGCACTGTTGAGAAAACTGTTTCCTGAAAATTAGTGTAAAATTAATTGTTCTTCCAACTGCATTGATGAGGATTCAGAAGTAAAGCTGATTTTGAGGGAGTTAACCTACATTTTATATGGCTGTAAGCAATGCAGAAAGTACCGACAAGTTTGTTTTCATGGTGCGATATGGAGAGCTCTAGATCAGCATGGCAGGCAAGGAATGGTTTTACACCACAGATACCAATGGCTGTACTATGATTCATTCAGTACACGCTAGTAAGATTTTACCATTTTTTACAAAACTGCTTTATTAACTAGAAAACACTTCACAAGAAACTGTCATACACAGGTGGTTTACCACAAAGGGAATGAGTGACCCATCTGGTGGCTTAATTCACCAAACAAAATAGTGTTTTCCATGTAACATATGAAGTAAAGGCATTTTTAAAGTCACAGAATACATTAATATAATGTAATCCCCCTCCTTGCAAAGGGGATAGGCATTCATAGAATTCAGTATCACAGAACTGACAACATGAATTTGCTAGCAAGTGGTATGATTCACAGTAATAATGAACCAAAACTGGAACCTGGAATATCCCCCATGTTTATTTTAGAAGGTAAGAAAGGGCAAGCTTTGTTTGTATGTTAAACACTATCAAAAATAGCCACATACATAAACTGATAACAGAATTTGGATAACCAGCTTGTGGAGGCTTTGACATCTGCAGAGGAAATACGTATCTCTGTGTTGCTCTGTCAATTTACCTTCCTGTCTTCATCACAGAGGATTTAGACTAACTTTTCCCAGTTTACAATATGACTTCTAGGGCTGCAGTTTGGGTAAGTATCCAAAGCTTGAAATGAAACAGTGATAAAAGAGGCATTTAATACCATGTTAGTGAACTTTTCTGCATGGAAGAAGGACAAAGAAAAGGGCTGAAAGGACTGTACCTAATAAATGCTTTTTATACTGAGCAAGTCTGGAATGGGGGGAACTCTGGAGATGAAGACATTGACAGCTCTCACACCTGCAATTAGTCAATACTCTCACTGAACCTTAGATTCGTGCTGCTGTCTTTTAAAGTTTGCTGGTTTGTTTGTTTGGTTTTTTAACCATTGAGCTAGGTTAACTGGATTAAAATGCTACTGAAGGCATTGTATCTTTGGTAAACAAAGTTATAACCACCTTTTCACCAGTTCTATAAACTACACCTGAAAAAACAAGACTGTAAAAATACACTTAGCTTACTAAGAATATCAGCCTAGACTGATTGATGTTAACTAGAGAATTGGATGAAAATAACCAGACGGAAGAAATCCAAAATCAGCAAAACCCGTACCGTGCAGACTGGGGTCAAATCGCAATAAAATAAGTGACTGTGTGGAAAGTTCGTGTTTGTTCCCAGACGGAAAGGACCAGATTCACTGCTGGCGGTGCGCTTGAAAGCAGAGGCGTGGTTGCATTAAACCCTCAGTTGACCAAGTCTGGATCGCAGGCTTTGTACTGCTGCGGGTTGCACTTTTCATGGGGAGCACAAGCCTCAGAGGGAGCCACCACCTTCCCTTCTCGGCGCCGGTGCTTCTAGTGCGGCGGGAGTGGGGACACCCGGCCCCCACGAGCAGCCCTGGGCTCTTCCCAGCCCCTCCAGCCGGGAGGGAGAAACAGCCGTCCCTCCCAGCGGACACGCCAGTGCCCTCCGTGCCCGGGCCCTGCTGCGGGCCGGCCCGCACCGCCAGCGCCCCTCCCGCGGGGACCCGGCCCCGGCCCCGGCCCCGGCCCCGCGTGGGACACGGCAGCCCACAGGGGCGGGTCTCGCACGGGCACCGCAACCCGAGTTTCAGCCCAGTTCTGAAGTCGGCGGCCGCTGCCAGCCAGGCCCCACCAGAGGCAGTGACGGCGGCGCTCAGGTCCCCCGGGCCGAGAGCAGGGAGCTTCACCGTACCGACCCCACAGCCACCGCCATGGCCGCTCCCTTTGTATTTTTAAACCACGCCGCAGCCTCTGCGCTCCGCCCAATCAGAGCGGACGCCGCGCCCGCCGGCCAATGGCGGCCAGCCCCGCGGTTTTTTAAACCGGCCCTCCCACCAATCACCGCCCCGCGCGCCCGCCCCGCCTCCCGCCCGCCCTCCTCACCACAACCAGTTCCAACGGGTATGAGCACTCACGACCCCCTCGCGCTCGGCCTAGCCCGGGAGTAGCTCGGCCGCTGACGTCAGGGCGGCGTGCAGCCAATCCCGAGCGGCTTGGGCGCCAGGGGGCGGGGCCTCGGCGAGTTTGAACGGGCGCGGCAGCCAATGGGGTGCGGCGGGGGGTGGCTCCCGGGCGCGCGGGTCGGGTTGCTGTGGCGGGCAGCGCCGCGGAAAACAAGAGGCGGTAAGTGCGCGGCCGGGGCTCCATTCGGCGGCAGCACCGCAGCCTGCACAGCCCGCGCCCCGCCCCGCTCTGCCCAGCCCAGCCAGGCAAGGCCCGCGCACCGCCAGCGCGCCGGGACGGACCGACCGACCGACGGACGGATGGAGGGAGGGAGGGACGGGGAGGGAGCGGGACGGAGGGGGCGGCAGCGGCGGTCCCGGGCGGGAAGGGAGCGCGGGGCTCCCGCGGAGCGCGGGCGGGCGGCGCGCCCGGGGCCGAGGGGAGGATTCCTGGCGGGCGGGGAGGGCAGCCCCGGCCCCGGCTCCGGCGCGGAGGGCTGGGGCGAGGGCGGCGGGGCCGGGCGGGCC
>JAWWEE010000122.1:36908880-36926201 GCA_035221455.1 Xenops minutus | reverse complement strand
AGGCGCCCGCGGGAGGGAGGCGGGAACGGCCCGGGGCGCGGCCCCGCCTCACGCCGCCTCCACACCCACCGCCTCCCGCAGGGACCCCCGCCGACTCCGCCATGGGCAAAGGCGACCCCAACAAGCCGCGGGGCAAGATGTCCTCGTACGCCTACTTCGTGCAGACCTGCCGCGAGGAGCACAAGAAGAAGCACCCGGACTCGTCCGTCAACTTCGCCGAGTTCTCGCGGAAGTGCTCGGAGCGGTGGAAGGTGAGTGGGGCGAGGCCGAGCCGTGCTGAGCCCTGGCCCGGCCGGCCCCCGCCCCTGCTGCGGGCTGCTGGGAAAAGATCCCTGGTGGCAGCTGCTGCTTAGGCATTAGTGGGTCAGCAGCCGCTTTATCTCAGCCAGACTCTTCTCCTCTCCCCTCCGTGTGTCTACAGACAATGTCGAGCAAGGAAAAAGGCAAGTTTGAAGAAATGGCTAAAGGAGACAAAGCTCGTTATGACAGGGAGATGAAAAATTACGTTCCTCCCAAAGGCGAGAAGAAGGGAAAGAAAAAGGACCCGAATGCTCCTAAAAGACCACCGTGAGTGTTTCTGTGAACCCCTTCCCCAAACCTGAAAATTAGTTTTAATAGTTTTTAATACTTGACTTTAATCACTGTCTCTCAATGTAGGTCTGCGTTCTTCCTTTTCTGTTCTGAACACCGTCCAAAAATCAAAAATGATCATCCTGGCTTGTCTATTGGAGATACAGCAAAGAAATTAGGTGAAATGTGGTCTGAACAGTCGGCCAAAGATAAACAGCCATATGAACAGAAGGCTGCAAAACTAAAGGAGAAATATGAAAAGGTATGGTAAAAGCAATAAAATATTGGCTAAAGTTGTAGAGGTCACTAAATATGTGACTTGTGTTTCGCATCTAAGGCATATATGGTTCATAATTCCAAATGCTTATGTCAACCTTTGTTAGGTTTTAGAACATGTGAAGAGGTGTGCTGGGGCAGGTATCTGGAACCCTTACAGCAAACCTGAATGTGGTTTTTGCGTGTCTAGAGGTTTTACCAATAAGATGCTTTACTACCAGAAAACAGGTCAACCTGCTTGCTTAAATACACTGTAGTACTGCAAAGCACTGTGCTCATAAAATTCTTAAAACTGTCAGGATCATGTGCACTCTTGCCAACAGGTTTAAGCATGAAAGTCCCAAGGTTGAAATTCCTCTTTTTTGCACATGCTGTATTTGATCTGCACAGTATAGTATTATTGAATTACTGAAGCAGTACAAATTTGTCTTCACAGTTACATTGCTAACAACTTAACGGCATTTCTCTTGCAGGATATTGCAGCATATCGTGCCAAGAGCAAGAGTGATGCAGGAAAAAAGGGCCCAGGTAGGCCTGCAGGATCTAAGAAGAAAGCAGAACCAGAGGAGGAGGAGGAGGAAGAGGAAGATGAGGAAGAAGAGGAGGAAGAAGATGAGGATGAAGAATAAAATGAATGTCCTGCTGTAAAGATTTATGCGCAAAATCCAATATTTTGCTAAGAATGTGAACTCAAGTGCAGCTCATTGTTAGCTTCAGTATAAAAATCTGTACAGAATTGTGTATAGGTAATATGGTTCTTTGTAGGGAGACTTCAATTTATAATGTAAGTAGTAGCCACGAGCTGCTACAGTTTGGTTGGAAAAAAAAAGTTGTTGAATGTTTCTGCTGTTTCTTCATATTTAATGGTTTTGTTGAAATTCAGTGACTGATAGCTGGGTATTTCTTTATAGCTAAGTGAAAAAAAGGAGGTAGCTTAATAGCTGATCTTCTCTTTTGTAGTATTTTGTTGCATTGTATTACTTTTTTAACAGTTTTGTAATAAAATATTGTACATGATTATTGTTGTATTCATGATGTTTCTGAGAGGCTGGGCACTCCATCATACTGGAGTCCTGTGCAGGGAAATGCTTTGCGGTGTTCTTGGGCTATTGCTGTTACTGCAAAACTGGCAAGTCTCTTAAGCTGGGACTCCTGGAGCTTACATAGGCGTTTAGAGATTTTTAAGCCACAGTTTCCTCTCCCACATATACTACTGTTGTGATTGATGCTTTCCTTATGCTAGTGCTTGCCTGTAGTACCTTCTGAGTGAAAAAAATCTCTTAAGTGCTGAAGTTGCTGATAATTATTCCTGGGCTTTTTCTTTCCCCAGACTTCTGGAGCACAGGTCTTAGAGTTTTCTTTAGGTGCAGTAGCTGAAAATGAATTTTTGTAACTCCCAGAGCTCAGGATGCTCACTGGCTTTTTCTGTTGTCCGTATCAGGACAGGAAAGTTGGCTATATGACAGTTGTGGTTAGAGGCATATCTTCCCAGATGTTGCCTACTCCTTCCCTCTTCCTCTGGCCCCAGTATTAGTGGCTTCTCATAAAATACACAGCTTGCAGAACAGCATGAAAAATGCTGGAATGTTATCTCCACACATGCCAGTAGATTCTTGCAGAAAGGAGAGAAGACATTTGTAAAGAACATGTGCTCCTGTTCATATGTTCCCCTTTATGGTTGTAACATTATTGCCAGTTACACTATTTCTTGGTTTTCACTTTTACTTCACTATATTTAAAAGCCTAAATCTAATATCTAACAATGTTAGCAAATGGGAAGTTGGGGATCCTACTGCTAAATTAAATAAGTTTAATTTGCTGAGATAAATACCAGGAAATAGCTTCTACCAGCCTTTGAAAGCCCAACACTGAAAGGTCTAGTATCTTAAAAACTTGGAGGGCAGGCTTTCAAGGTTTTTGTTTAAACTGTCTCCCTCTTGCCCATCAATTTAGGAAATAAGTTTGTGTCCCATCACTGTACATGTGTAAGATAAATAGTGTTCTCAGCACTGTAGTAAATGTCACTGTAGTAAGTCAATGATAATGTAGCACTTTCAGAAGTGAGTTTGCACAGAAAATAACTTTGTATATTCCTGTAAGTATGGAAATAAAGTAACTGTAAAGGCAATTCAAACGTTATTATACTGAAGGAGGTATCAATCTTTTGGACCCTTAGAAACCCAGAGTTGTGGTTTCCTACCCACCATCCCCCTGAGATACTTAAGAGTAGCATCAGAAGGATTAGCTGCTGTTTAACATACTGGACTTGCCAGAGTTACTTGGCACAGGTAGGATCAATGGCTCCATTTTTCAGGCTCAGATTTTGGGAAGCCACAGGTAAAAACTGGACGTGTGAGGCAGCGGTTCTGTGCACAGTACCACCAATACTCAAGAACATTTTCTCTTGCAGAATTTGCAGTCCTACAGCACCTGTATCCTTGTATCAAAAATTCTTCCAGCTAGAGACAATTGCCTGACGTAGTGTGTAGCCAAGATTGTGCTGGTCTCACTCACTGTCAGCATATCCTGTTCGGATCTCTGCAGAAATGCACCATCACCTCCCTCACTCTCCCTCCCTGTGCAGAACAGTGATGCTTTAAGTCTTTCTGATTAGATTTAAATAATCTTATGCAGTGAAAGAGTAGTGTCAGAGTAAAATGTCTAATTTGATTAATGGAAATGTTTGTTTACTTCTGCTCAAGTGCTTTTAAATTGAAACAAAATATAACCCTTCAGGTGTTCTAGGAGCTGAGAGGCTTAAAGAATTTTAAATACTGAGTCAGAATAAGAGCATATCCTGAGATAGTTCAGAATAAGGGAGCTCTTTTAATACTTTCCTCAGTGAAGTAAAATGGCTTTTGGATTCTATTTCATTTAACCATTAACTGGCTCATTTATCTGCAGCACAAATCAGTGCAGAGCTACCTAATGTTTTCACTTTCTCATCCCACATTCTAAAGATGCTCTGTGAAACACTAGCTGTGGGTTACTTTTGTTTATGATTACATTCACAAATATGTATCTTGGCTATTGGAGAGATCTTTTTATGAAAAATTAGGCTACTCCACTGCTCTATAGCCTGCCCCACATTGTGACACAAGTCTCTTTGTGTACACATCATGTCAGCATGTGCTGCAGCAAGCCACAGCAAAGCTCTGCATTGGGCTGATCTGTCAACTGAGAATGATACCATGACTAAAGATAATTAGCATTTTAAATAAATAACATTTTGTCCATTCTCTAAGGATGTTGACTATAAAGGGAAATGCAAAAGAGCACGTGAAAATGACTACTTTCAAATTAAGCTTCCAAAAGTATGATATGTCAGGTTAGGGGGTTCAGATAATGCCCATCTGTGAGCACTCTCTGGAAAGTGCTAGTAAGTGATCCAAGTGTAACAGGAAAGTTCAGAAAAGATAAGGCCACAGAAGAAAGGTTAAATTAGTTTTTCATATCAGTGTTCAATGCAGACAAACATGAAATAGTTGACTGGAAACTTTTCACTGGAGGTAAACTAAGAGGTCCATCTAAAATTGAAAGTAAAATGGGTGCCCCACATGGTTGCAGGCATCAGGGAGAATGCTCACCTTGTACTAGAGGTCCAGCTTAAAGGCATCCCACTTAGTAAAGCAGATCAAAAGACTATGAAAAGTAAGGCTGATGTGGATAAAGAGCAGGAATGAGGGAATATCAAATGTAGGAGAGTGAGTCTTTAGAAAATTCAAGTTATTTCTAAACCAATAAGCCAGAAAAAACCAGCACATCGACAGGCCAGACACAGCAACATGTGGCAGGGAAGAAGAGCATCAGAGTAACTTGAGAAAACAGATGGACTAATAACAACTTTCAAATACATCTGTCGTGGTTTAAGCCCGTCTGGCAACCAAGTCCCAGGCAGCCACTTACTCACTCCCCCACATGGTGGGACGAGGGAGAGAATTGGAAGGATAAAGGTAAGAAAACTCATGTCTTAAGATAAAAACAGTTTAATAATTGAAATAACATAATAATAAAGTATAATGAAAAGAAAAATAAGAAAAAAGAGAAATAAACCACAAGACAAGTAAGTGATGAACATGAAAAATAATTTCTCACTACCAACCCACCCAGTTTTCAAGCAGTGGCCCTCAGCCAGCTTTCATTCTAGTCATATGCTGAGCCCATATAGTATGGTTTGGTCAGTGGTTGTCAGCTGTCCCAGCTGTGTGCCCTTCCAGCTTCTTGTGCACCTCCAGCCTCCTTGCTGGCAGGGCAGCATGAGAAGTTCAAAAGTACTTGACTTAGTGTAAACACTGCTCAGTGACACCAGTAACCACCAGCGTGTTAACAACATTATTCTCATCCAATAAAGAGTATCCAATCCAATTCACAGCACTGAAAAATTAACTCTACCTCCTCTAAAACCAGGGCATCCTCAGGACCAAGAGGGCTGCCAAACTGTTCTAGGGACAATAGATCCTCAAGATAGAGTAACAATGACTAGAGAAGATTTCAGGAAAAGAAAACTTTTTTAACCTTGTAGAGGACCCTTCAGGAAGTTTTCATGACAAAACTTTTTAATGGAAGAGGCACAGTGAAGCATCTGTCTCAAATCCAAGTGTAAAAGGTCTTGAAACAAAATGACAGGACAGATGGTATTCATTCAAGAGTTCTAAGGAAACTCAAATGCTGAAATGGCTGAACTATGAACCATACTCTATATTTTTTTCACTTAAAACTGCCTTAGTGTTAGAGTAATGAAAGGTCACAAACATTAAATTCATTTTTAGGAAGCATTCTGTGGAGATACAGAGAGCTTCAGACCAATAATGCTGACATGGCAAGTTGGTAGGAGCCACAGCACATCTGAGAGCTGCTGGACAAATGGCTATATAGAACTTGTGATTTCACAAAAGGAAATCCTGTTCCACAGACCTGTAAATATTCTTCAAAGAAATCCGTGAACATGAAGGCAAAGGAGATCAGGTAGTTCTGGCCTGCTTGAGTTTGGTCTGGTCTACTTCTCCTAAAAGAAGTAAGTCACCACTGAAGATCCTTCATGAATAAAATGAGCTAGCAGTGAAGAACTGCAAAGCCAGCCTGCAGCCCTAAGTGACAGAATAGTAAAACCAGCAGGTGAAATATGGTATTAATACAAAGTGTATTACATGTTAATATGTGCTTCCCCATCACATATGAAGGGGAAAAGCAGTCCTAATGTTCATGTCATAGGTAATATGGGCAGACAATAAACTACATTGCATTAATCTGGAGGAGATGCTGGAGCTGTAATTGATAATTCTGTGAAGATGTAATGAACATTTGCTGGAAAAGCAAATGGCATGTTAGACATTATCAGGCAAAAGAGTCAAGAAGTATTGCTTTACCATCTTCCTAAAGGAATAAAAAATTTCATTTTTCTTAGATCATCTTAGAACAAAGCCCATTTACAAAGTTGGGCTTATTTTCCCAAAGTAAAACCTACGGTCTGGAAAATTGTAAATATGCACGTGTGTGTCTTGATTTTTAGAACAGCTACAGAAGTGGGAACTGACTGCTGTATATATGGGCTTTAGAACTCCTACAACACAAGCAAAGTTGCAAATGAGTGTGGAGAGAAAATCAGAAAAAAATGCAATAGAAGTTTTACCTTTGATTAGCCAATGATCTATTGAACTGTTTCACAACAGTGTACCACAGCCATCTGGTATAAAACATTGGGACATAATCTAGTACATATTGCTCAGTGATGAATTATTTGCTGGGATGAGGTTCTGGTGTATTGCTGTTTCCGCTTCACTTGCCTTACCACCCTTAGCACATATTTATTTTTTCTGTTTGTTTTCTCATTTTAGCTTGTATTTCTTTGCATATCTTGAAATATCTAAGTCTTTTGCCAGCAAGCTCTGCATTTCCAAAATTGCTGGGCCTCTTGTATGAGTGTCACAGCCTACCTGCTTTTTCATGATCCCATTTGAATCCATTGTCAAGAATCCCATAAGAGAGCCCAAATGTTGAGCTCACTGTTGCATTCAGCAATGTACACAGCTCTCCAGGGATACATTAAGTCTCCTAACTGGGGCATATCATGAGATTCAGACCTACCTGGACAAAAAGCTGACTGCCTACACAGATTCCTCAAATTACTTAATTGTCACAGGCCAGCACCAATTAGTGAGTGAACATGTATGTTGCCCTGATTATCCTAACATCTTGAGATCAGCTATCCCCCGTAGCTTCAGTCTTGGAGAGGCTTGTGGTGTTCCAGGACTGAATATGAAGTCAACCACCAGAAAAGTCTTTACAGTCAGAATATCCAGTACTCCACCCATAAGCTATTCTCAGTATTTCCTGGCCCAAATCCTTTAATGGCTAAGTTTGTACCCATAAATAAGTTCTCCAGCAGAGCTAGAGGGTTGATGCTTTTGTGGACAACATCACAACATTCTAAAAGACCTTTTGAAAAAACAAGCTGTTGATGATGTTCCTGTTGGTGCTGCTACTGTGAAACTAGCTCCTGGCTGGCTGAACCCTGCATGGACCTAGCATAGACTACTCCTTCAGGAAATAAGAACTTTAACAAGTCTTCACAATCTGCCTATATCTCACTGATTTGTCACAGCAAAGGAGTGCACTGCCAAGCCAGCAAGTCTCTTTAGAAACCTTCAAACTCTGAATAAATCAGATGACACATGACCGAAGTCTGCCTAGATTCAAGCAGCGGTTCAACAAATTCTGGACTATTAAATAGAAAATGCCATTTCTAGTCAGAAAGTGCTTGAGTTATATAATGCCAGCAGTAGGGACAATCTTAGACAAGTATCCTTGCTACATCCTTTCACTGTTCCCCATGCTCTTTGAGCACATGGATCCTTCTGACCACTGAGTGAGACAGGCTGCTGCGCTACCAGGACTTTTGGTTTGATCTTGCATATACTTTGACATTCTAATATTATGTTCAGTTCTTATCCTAATTCAGAATATTTTTCAGCTGGTCCATCAGAGACAAAGGGTCCTGATATTTCCCGAGCATGGACTCCATTTTCCTCATAATCATCACATGGAAGATAATGGGATACTGTAGCAGGAAAAGAAAAAAAAATCAGGAGTGTTTCCTATCTCCAAATGGGAATGGCCCTGTTCAATATTACTTTATCCTCAATAGCTTTAATATCAGTAGTAACCAGACCCCAGTCTGCTACAGAGTTACAGAATTGTTTTCCTCAGTAAGACCCCACACCATCTTACCTTCACTCACAGACAGCAGGACAGACAGCCTTCCCTTCCATTGCCAGGTTGACTAGCTTGTCATCTTCAGGACAGGCAAGACTTCAGTGCATTCCTCAGTGCAATTGAAGGAGCAGCATGAATGAAAGTGCTTCAGAGGTGGGCATGCTTTTTCTCCTGGTCAGCTTTTCCCAAATCTCCCCTTCTTATGAACTCACAAGAATCTTTCAGAAGGCGTATACATTCATGCACTTCTACTTTCTTTCACAGTTTCTGCTGCCTTAGAAATAAAATTATGAAAAATGCATTGGTAGCAGCTGCCTTTTGGACAACTGTGATGGCCTTGGGGGCTCTGGCAAGAGACTGTAGCCATCCCACAGGCTCAGGCCAGCAAGACATCATTGCCAGGCAGGGCTCAGGGTCTCCTGTGCCTACATTATTTTCCCGAGGAAATCCTTCCACAAATTTCAAGGGCAAGGGCTGTATTTTGATTCCTATTTCCACTCTAGTGCCTTCAAGTATTCAAAAAGCCTATTCCAAACCAGGCTTCTTTATCTGAAGACTGTGGTTTAGCAACTGGCTGGGCATGTTGCTGTCTCAGCTGACATATACTGCCACCAGCAGCTCTTTCCAGGGAAGTAAAATATCTTCTCTCCATTATTTTCCCTTTATCTGTCAGGATCCCTGGGATGCTCAGCCAAAGGGCTGCTGTTGCCATCATGTGCATCTCAGGCATTAGTTTGTTTTGATTTTATTATGAGTTAGTGCTACGCTGCTTCTCCCACCTTTCTGCTCCTTTCTTGTGCAGGACACATTACACTTGCACAGGAAATATCATGGAGTTGTTTGAACTGTCACACCACCAGAGGCAGTTGTGCTTTCCCACTGAATGATCCCATTCATGAGAGCCGTGGGACCCACCCAGCCCTCAGCTTTGCTTTACCTGCTCTCCATTTCAGAGGGGACACTGTTTTTGTCCCTAAAACAATGGTGTTTCTTCTCTGTGAAGTATATTAGTGAGAAAAAGGATTTAACATGAAAACATACCTTTTCATATTGGTGTTTGAGCAGCTCTAACTCCTCCTTAAAGACTTTGATGCTTGTCACCTTCATTGACCTGTTGACTGAAAGAACATATGTTTTTCTTCAGTCAGGTCAGACCCATCAGACCATCAGCTATGCCACTACCTGGCTGAGAAGTCTCCATTCACACTGTTGTTCAGAAAAGCCCCAGAGCACAGCATTGTGGTAAAAATCCTAAGGCTTGTGCAGATAGCTTAGTTTTAGTGTTACAAGACCCATATTACAGGGTAATGAAGAACACTTCATTTTTTAAAAACTTACTTTTTTTTAATATTTGTTTCTCTATGTAAAGAATGGACTAGAGTTTTAAGATTTTAAAAACCAAAGTTTACTAACCGTTACCTGAGTTACCAAGATGTATAATCGACAAAAGCACCTCTTCACACTGCTGGGATCCATACAAGTGACAGGAGCTGAGAGTGCAATGAGGGAGGCAGCTCGCAAGAATGCCCACACTTGTGGCAGCAGTATGTGAGGGAAGATGACCAGACTTCAGAGCTCATCTCACAGTTCATGTTTTATATAATTTTTTTTAAATGCTGAGAGCCACAATCACCTACATTTTTTGACAGTCTATCACTTTTTCTATCTAGATTCATTCTACGTAGAGTCCTCTTATACAGTGACAGCCAAGCTACACAGCTTAGTAGTCCAACACTACAGGAGTTCACAGGAGGCTTGCAGCATAAGTAAAGTCAATAACCAGAATACCAAATGCTGTCAACCACTTCCGGTGTTCCTAGAAAGTGCATATTATCCTGGAAGATAACCACTGACACTTCTCAAGGGCTGTTCTCATAAAAGTAAGCAAGATAAGATTTCAGAACACAGCAAGACATAGTATTCCCATGCCTTTTATAGCGAGGAAAACAACAAACAGAAACACTGCGAATTTGTTTTCCTCAAGTTGTTTCTTTTCACCTCTTACAATTGATGGACCCAAGCTCACCAGGGGAGAACAAACAATAAATGCTTTTACAGAAACAAAGTTTGTGTTCAGTGGTGTAGATAATTTCTTCTTCATGTCCTTAAATTCTTCTTTTATTACTTTGCTTCCATGGATCTTTCACAATCTGATCTTCTTTAACATAAAACTAATATACAGCAAAATCTACCAAAGCACCTTTTATGTTTTTATAGGCAGTGGTATGCCTTGCTGTTTCTTGTGAGAAGGCTACAGTTCAGAGGTAAGCATAAAATTTTTACATCTCTGGCATGCTGCAATAGATCTCAAGCATCTTGATCTAGTTTCCGAGCAGTAAGTTGAAAATTTTTGCTTCAGGGACTACAATTTGGAAGCAAATGGTATGGAAGAAGCAAACCGTAGTAAAGGAGATTGACTAGCAGTAGGAAAAGAGAATGTGTTGACTCTAGGACACCAGCAGTGAGGACAATATCTTTGGCATTGCCAAAAGTATGCTGTAGGTTCTCCTGGTGCTAGGATCTCTGGTGATGAAGAAATATGTCCCCTCCTTCCTATCAATCTCTGTTTTCATACATAAAAGGGTATTGCCTACATGAATTGTCTGCTGCTATACCTGCAGGGTTTTGTCAAAGGAGCTGTTCGAAATCTGAATACACAACAGGGCACTGACAGATGTGGCTGGGAAGAAGGAATCCCATCTGTAAAAAAGCCCTGTAGATTTCAGCATTTAGGTTTGCTCTTAGGCCAGAACTTGTGTCTTTCATGTCCTGATTTAATTACATACTCTTCTGCTAAGGAACATTCTCAGGAAAAAATAGTCTGATTGAAACATGTTTGTTGGCAGAAACATAAATGGACTAAGATAAAATATAGTCAAAACACTACAAATTAGCCCTGACCCTTGGTTCTACTTTAGAAATCATTCTCAAGTTAATTTTCTACAAGCATATTAAATCTACCTAATTAGATCAGGGCAGGTGATACAAAAATCCAAATATGTCTATGTGACAGATCTCAGAGGGAATTTAATTTTTTATTTCACTGAAAAAAATCTGAGTCCCCACAGACACGACAAAAGGTATCTAAATAAAAATTAAAATAAACCACTTTTAATATTTGTAAGTTTGTAACATTGAAGTTGTCTAGATTTTAAGATATGGGGTTTCTATAAAGATAATAATCCATTTTTACTCTGTAAAAATATAGTAAACAAAAAAATTCAAATATTTTATTTACTTCACCTAAAAAACAAGCAACCCATGAGTAAGATATACACAGGTTTCCCAGATTAATCCCTAATAAATTTTTTAAAGATTTATACAATTTCTACAGAAACATACAGTGTATCAAAATCTGCATAAATCAAATTTATAAAATATGTAGAAATGCATAGTGATATTATCATCAACTTACAAAGCAAGAATATGGGAATTATTTTTTTCCAAGCCGGCTATAGTAAGAAAACTTCATTACAGCAACAGCTTCTTATGATCTCATGTTTCATAAGGTTTCAGTCTCACATACAGATTCATATTCACATAGAGCATCAGCTTTCAATGAATTGCACATAATACCCATTTAAAATGCACACCCGCACAATTTATGTGCCACCATTCTTTCTCTTATGCATAGTTGTATGATTAAATTAATCTACCCAACACACAAATGGAGTCAGTTTTCATACACACAAGTAACAAGTACCAGCACACAACCTTATTTTCCATTTTTTTTTCCAGTTTCTCCCTCCTTTATTTTCTCTTTTTTTCATAGCTCTGAAATGATAGATAAGTTTAAAGAAACTAGGAAAGATCCCAAACTAATAGATCAGTGCAGACAGCCCTCTAAAGATCAAACTCTGTCACCAAATATGATACATAACCCTTGTTAACATCAATGGAAGCTGCATGCAGTGCTATTCTAGACTTCAGGGAAGTATTTAGTTATACTTAATTGTGTGACATCTTATAGGGATAACTGTTATGAAATCAGTACACTGATGTCAACATTTAAGTCACAAAATCTGGACAAAGGAAGTGAGGATAAGTAATTTCTCCTCCACCTCTCTATTCAATCAGTGTAAATATTTATACTCCTAAGGGAGTTTGCATCAACTCCTTTCCAGAATATTTTAAGAAACAACTTCTTCACATTCTACTCTGTACACTATAGCACCAATCAGTTGGTTTTTGTGTTTGTAATCCCTCTGGAGAAGTTGCTAATGACAAAAATAAGAAGAAAATTAGTATGAATAAATGTGGTTTCAAGATTTCCATTTCTTTTTTTTTGAATCTAAATATGGCAATCTGGCATCCAAACTGGCTGACAGATGTCCTTGTAACAAATTACATAGATATGTTAACAGCTGGATGTTTTTTCCTAATTAAAAGTTTTAGTCCACCACTAATTTGATTATTTCCAAGTTTTACATTATTGTGCAGCCTTTTTTTCTTTTTTTTTTTTTTTTAAATTTTAATTATTTTTATGTAAGGCATGATTTAAACAAGCAAGTTAGTGCTTATAAATTCTTAACTGGAATTGTGAGGGTGCTCACCTCCATCAAAATGTACCACATTAGCAATAAACTCAAAACTCTTCCTTCCACTGTACAAAGCATTCAGTTGAAGTAGAGCAGCCAAACGGACAATAGAAATTTGTCTTTGCTAACACAGTAATTACATAGAGTGGTACGGTTGGTCCCTACCCCTGGTGACAGCTCAGAAAAATCCATTGTATAACTTTCAACAAATGCTTTTCTTGTGAAAGAGAAATGAAAGAGGCACTAAATATGTTGAAATTCATCTTCCAAAAAAGCAGCATGACTGTGAAAGAAGGCCACCCTGGCTAATAACCTGTGGCAGTGCTTAGTAAGATGTAAAATTAAATAAAAATATACAATAGGTTGATAATCACCAAGTTCTATGAAAATCTGGTTACTCCAACCTTTTCAAGTGTGTGTAAAAAAACTGCCTTCAGACCCCTGAGTGTAATCCCAAAGAAGACAACGCTTTTAACTATGTTCCTATGAAACATAGCTAATAGCACATAAATTTACCAACATCTTAAAACAAAAAGATGTAAACATCTACAGAGTTTAAGGTAAAGCAGTTTTGTAAACATTAACTGCGGATGATAATGTTATTGTAATAATCACAGTTCCTCTATGTCCTTCATCCAAGCCAGGAGGCTCACAGCTGTACAAAGTTAATAACTGCAGCAGTTTTCAGGCTATTTTCAGTCCTGTACAAATGAATGTGTCAGTAGGTAGGTTTTGTCCATCTACACACTAAGGATGTTGTTCATTTCCCATTTTTGTGTTGCTTTACTGGAGTCACACTCTGAAATGAAAACTTGATGCAGAACTTCGGAGCGATCCAAGCACTTCCCTGACGGAATGTGAGTAAATCTGTGCAGATTCTGAAAAACAAAACCATTAGGAAAATGTGTTGGGTTTTTGAGTTGGGTTTATTTATTTATTTATTAAATTTTTCTTTACAACTGCAATATAACTATTTACAAAAACAGGTTTCAGGGTCCCAGAACAGATCAGTTCCATACTCATTTTACTATTTGTTAAACCTAGAGTTTCATAGCCTCCATAGCCTTCTTTGGTTCATGCAGGTGTACTTGAGATACCTCCTGTTTCTCTTAGGCAAGAAACTGCTGAGGAAATGAGAAAACCTGTATCTAAAATGCTTCTAGCCTTTTCATTCATCCTGTAACCAAACTAAAAGATTGACTCTTTAGGTCAGCTCTATGGGCAGATCCTCCTATGGTTAGCCCTCACAGAAAAAAACTGCACAACACCAACATTAACCACACGGGAAAAAAAAAGTACTAACTTGACTCCCTGTTTGGCTGGCAGAAGGAAGAGTAGAGTATGAGAGTTAAGTCTGACTTCTGCAGCAACAGGAGGCTCACTAAGAAACTGCCATCCTATTGTGCCGTGCATGTTCAGGCTGACTCTTGCACTTTTGGCTACTTCTATATTCCCCACGCTTCCTTGCTTTAGTCTCCTGCTTGCTGACCCCCTGTGCCAGATACAGCCCTGACTCACCAACTGGTTGTATCTAGTGTGGAAGACAAGGGAGCAGAAGGAAGCCCATGGCACTGCAGCTGGGCTGGGGCTTGGCAGCCCTGCCCTGTATGCCTAGCTCCCCCTAACATGAAGACCCTCTCCACCAGCCCCACACACATTTGCATGGCCAAATGTTGGTTCAGCTCAATACTTGCTCCTTCTGTGTGGCCAGACATGTGAGTCCTCTATTTGGAGAGGTAAATGGATGTGTGGACAGAAGCAACAGGCACACCACCGCCAGTCCTGTTCTCAGTGCTTGCTCCTGGACACTAAAGCCCTGCTACTGCTCAGTGCTCAAGCAGCACACATTACACCCATCAAACAGGCACATAGGTATTCACTCCAGAAACAACCAGCCAACCAACCAACCAGATAAAATCTCCATTTTCTTCATAGAAAGCATGCAAGCAGACAGGCTGATGGCACTAAAAGCTTTTATAAACATTGTCACTGGTAGTGGACATGCTGTTTGCTTCCTCTGAGACAAGCACCAACTCCTAACATAACCATGGCAGCACATGAGTCTCATGAGATTTTCCTTAAAGATTTTGTGACCGAAGACAGCAACTAGAACCTTTAAACAAAAGCATCTTTCCCTAGAGGAAGTTTTTCTGGCATGCATGTATTTCTGAGAATGTACCTTTTACAATTTACTCTACTTGATTCAGTTAACCTTGTCATAAATCTTTAATTTCAGATATACATAAAGTAATTTTTAAAAGGTGCAAAAAACCAGGATGAAAAATCTAAAAATATGTTTTCTTCTGTGTATCTGTTGCATACCTTGAAGAATTGCCAATCCTTGTATTCATTCTGATTGCAATGTGTAATCATAACTTTGGATCCATCTGGTCCTTTAGTTAAGCACTGATCGTACTGCATGAGTTGATTAGCTTCATTGATTCGGAAAAGCTAACAGGAAAAGAAAAAGGCATTTTTTTAACAGTTGACTCAAGGAGTATTTTAGAAACATTGAAAATACACTGAAAATACAATGAAACTGCTACATTCAAAACATTCTCTGGTTTTATTATACCTGTCCTTCAGGAGGGTTCTTTATTCTACACAATGTAACATGCTATTACTATCACACCACTAAATTTCATGGATAACTTTCCTGGAGGATTTTGAAGGCTAAGAAACTTAACTAGCAAGACAAAAATGGTAAAGGGATTCCTATTTAGGAGACTTCTGAAAGTGTTTGATTAAAAACCTTTTTATGATTTGATGGCCAAACAATCCACTGTCTTTGTAAAAGTCTGGTAGTAAGTTCTTGGTCCTGGACAGTAATTTCATGTGAAGACAGTAAAACTTTGGCATTTTACCCATGTAGGAAATCAAACTAATGCATCTAGATACAAAAAGATTATACTAGCTACTTCTTATAAAATAATCATTACAGGATGTTTTGAGTATCATATACAGAAAAAGTAGTTTAGGGAACCTTTTCATTAAGTATCAAAATAAAAGAGATATTTCCAGGGGCTACTAAGAGCTAACCCACATATTATGTGTAAAAATATCATTTTGCATGTGATTTCATGACTGTTGTGAAAAAACTGCCTGGTTTAAGTTCGCAATGGCTTAAATAAGAACTTTAAATTCTGAAAAAAATTTCCAACCAAAAAAGGAGATGTAGAGACAGAACAGCGGGTTTGTGTGGTAGTGTGGGTAGGTTTGTGAATATACAGGTCAATTACAAGAGAAGCTTGGATTGCAATCACCTATTAGCAATTACATTCTGTCAATTAATTTGTAAATGAAGCGGAGACAAATTTCTATTCAGTATCTTCTCTCATGCATTGGAAGAGGAGTTATTGCACAAAAGTGTTTTATACTTCCATTAGAGCAAAACAACTTTGTGAAATAACTGAGCCAATGCGAATAAAGGGGTTATCCTGAAGGATGAATTATTAAGTGAAGTGATGAATCAGCAGCAATGATAAGAGCTGTAGTTGTTCTAATGCAGTGATACGGTTTCTTCTTCATGTACCTGCTTCTCTGAAGAAGTGATTATGAATTTGCCTTCAATTTTATACCATTAATGTTTGAAATGGTATTTTCAGATTGCTGTATTTTAGCAATATCAGTACACTTATGGAAAACCCTAACTCCCATCCTCGTAGTTGGCATCTAAGTGGCTTTATGTACAGACCTAACAGAAAACCAGCCTGTTAACTATCCACAGCAATCAATTCTCCTTCAGACTTGTCTCCAGGCTCCTTACCTGATTTCCTCCCATTCTGTGGCATGGGCCAAGCTCAACAAAGCCACCATTGGTGTGCCCCATGCTGTCAATACAATAAGAGGTTTCAAAGCCTCTAATCTGGAAAAGAGATTTTGCACTCTAAGTTAGTCTCCAGGAAAAAATAAGTGACAAAGAGTTCAGAAAATTCCCACTTATTTTCAAACCAAAAAAGAATCTGACAGAGAGGGATGAGACAAACCTGTGTATGAAATTTAAATACTGATGCTAACCCTTTCTGTAAGATGAAGCTTCAAGTTGCCCACATTAATTTGCAAGCTCTTATGTGAGTTGGAGTACACTGATAGAGTTGCAAAGCTTAGTTCCAAATTAATAACAACAAAAATATCAAGTATTTTAATTTATTCGGTCTTCTATCAGAGCATGTTTCATCTCCCAGGTCTTCATAAATAAAGCAGGAGCTCAGCCAAGTTGCTCTCTCTCATCTTGTGGATGAAGAGAAGTGGGATGTGGAGAAGTTATGCACAGCAGCTATTACCCACAGACAGGCACAGTCTACTGACCCGGCTGCTCAGATGTACCTTCTGCAGCAGCAATTACACAGGGGAAAAAAAAAAAAAGAAAAAAAAAAAAAAAGGAAAAAAAGAGAAGTAAAAGTGATGAGGGGCAGGCACAGACACAGGGATAAAGAACAGAAGTCCTGTCATAAAGCATGTCTCAACTGCTGATTATCTCACTCCCTGCTCAGAAAGGCCAACAAGCAGATTTTTACACACTTTATGACACAAGTAACATTCCAGATCTATTTTCTTTGCCAGACCCTCTTTCTTCTTCATAATAGTATAGAAAGTCTGGAGGACCAAGCTTAGCCCTGACTTTCAGAGAGCCCTGGGGAAGATGAACCCCATACTTTCATACCTTACAGTTTGGAAATGTAATCAGTGTGGCATCCAGAAGGGGGGGGGGGGCGGAGGGATTAA
>JAWWEE010000122.1:36880081-36908780 GCA_035221455.1 Xenops minutus | reverse complement strand
GGGGCGGGGGGGGGGCCCGGGCGGGCCGGCGGCCCCGCGCGGGGGCGGGGGGGGCCTGAGGGATTTATCAGTTGTAGAATAACTAGTAGGCTGTGAAGAAGAGTTGAAGAAAACTGCAGAGAAGTCCCTGAACTTAGAGCTTTCCTGTTGCTTCACTAGACCTGTTTGCTTTTATCAGGGATGTTTCTCACAAGGTCACCATTATTATTTTCTTCTCTTAGATGCTTTCCCCTTGGTGAATAGTATAATACAGTGTGCCTTCCTAACCCTTTATGTGGATTCAAAAGAAGGTCTAAGGCTAATACAGTAGCTGATGCTTTGTGCTAGCTTTCACATAAGATATGAAGGTAGCATTGTTCACCTGGACGGTCAGATAAAAGATTATTTGTACCACCTTTCAGCATGCACACACTTTGTATTGCTAATTCTTCTGAGAAATTAAGAGATGACACTTTCTTGGCCACAGGAAACAGCATCGATCAAAAGTGCATTAGAAATTACAGAAGTTACAAAAACAGGTCCATCATATCTTGGGAAAGAAGATTGTTAAATTTGGTGGGACATGTGAGTTCTCCTCAGCTAGTGTGAAGATTTTCTGATTTTGCCTCAACAATCTGCAAAAGTGAAATGAAGAGGAGAGACAGGGCAAGGCTGGAACCAACTGCAGAGAGCAAAAAAAATAAAATCTAAAAGCAGGCAGGGGACTGCAGTAAGTGCTCTCCCAGGTGTGGGCTTAATGCCAGAATGAGACAGGGAGGATTCAGGGGTGTTTCCTGCATTCACCTAGCAATATGCTACCACTGTTTGTCAACCACCTGAAAATGCCACATTTGTAACCACTTTCTTAATTTAGAGAAGTCATACTCATATATACTATTGCTGGAAATGATCATTACAGAATCATATCAAATTATTACCTGCAGATAAGGGATTCACCAAAGCTGTAATTGTATGAGTACACAGCAGTCTAGCAAAGGCAGGCAGAATGTACTCCACCTGGAATTTATGATCTATTCCTTACGCCTTCACAGAAAAATATTTTCACCTGTTAATCTCCATCAATACTCCTACATGAAGGGTTCACATTTTTCCATTTGAGAAAACATATATTCCAATTATGGAAAAAAAGAGCTTTACATAAAACTGAAGACAGGGATAGACACAAATCATCCTTCAAGGACTTGTGGAGCTAATTAAAAAAATCACACCTGCTAAAGTAATTTTTTTCCTGGGGTTATATCTCTGTAGCTCTCTGGACAGTATCATATAGCTTGGAACAGCAGTAATCAAACAGCCTGTTCACAGCGTGATGTCAAGTATCAATTGCTTCCTTTAGAATTCCCAATTTACAAAAAAAAAACCACCCTCCTAAAATACATAGAGTATGTATGTGTTGTACTTACCTCTCCCCAGTCCACATTTTTAGGTGGTAAGGGATAATATGAAGTTATGTCATATGCTATTTCTTCCATAAACCACTTAAAACTTTTGCAGTTGTGATCTTCGCGGAATTTTTTCAGCTCAGATATATCTCCATAGGGTAGCGCTTTTGTCTCCGGCCGACTGGCATAGAAGTAATCTTTGTATTCATCCCACCACACCTCTACAACTCTGACATAGTTCTGTGAAGAACAAAGACACTGCTGTGACCTCAAAGCACACACAACAGGTCAGGCACAACTCCACGTTAATAACAGAAGTTTAAGGATTAATCCTCTTAAAAAGCAACAGCATGAAATTATTATATAGCACTAATAATTTGTTGCCATCAATAGATTATAAAAGATGAGTAAATATTATTTTCAAATTGTAGTTTAGGACTGAAGCCAGCAAATTAAACTTACTTGCTTAATGACAGTGCAAAGTCTTTTGCTAAGGTTAGAAACTGTTTATTTGAAAATAAAGCCTTTTCAGTTTTGGATGCAATAAAATGTTGCATTACTTTGCTTTTACCAGAACTCAATTCAGGGTTTTTATTCACCTACAGTTTTAATACAGAGAATGATATGCATTAGTCCATTATGGGGAAAAACTTCAGTCTTAGATGGGTCAGCTATTTGGAGAAGGGGGAAAATCGGATAGCTCATTTGGTGAACAAACCTCTCCCTCACATATTATTCTGTTTGTTGGCTCCTACCTCTATATTACTTATACACATTCTAGATGCATACCTCACTTTGTACAATTCTTTAGTATTAATGACCTGGTGTTAAAGTAGTCTTAACAGATCTGACTAAAGACACAAGTTATCATGACTTTAATCCACATTCAGCATAAATTGAATGAAGCTATAAAAAAAGTACATTCACTGTGGGGGATAGAAGGGCATCTGAAGAGGGAAAAAGCTATTTCTACATCTTGCCTTGGAAATTTTAACAGGAGGGTTGCCTCTCTTCCTGCTGGTAGATGCAAACTGATATGAAACAACTTCTCTTGATTCAAATTGTCTCTTTGGATACAGACAGCTGGCTCACTCTTTTCTTGAGGTGATGTCTAATTTTAATCTCATGCTTTGAGTAACACTTATAGAACCTGCAAGGTATCTGAGGAGTTACCAACCTTTACGGTGAAATGCAAAGCATGCCATTTTCCCAGGTGTCATTTACTGCTTCTTAACTTACAAATGCAGTCACAAAAGTCTGAGCTATGCTAGATTCCAGAATTCACTAACCCAGCCTAGGATCACACCCTATCAAGACAAAGGGGGATTTCAAACCCATGATCATCATCTCCAGGAGCGTGCTATAGCGACTAGAGTTGTTCATATTTAGTTGGGCACTCTGCATCAAAGGCTTGAAGTGCTGAGATTAAGTAATAGTAAATGTGATTTGTACCTCACAAATGGTGGGTGAAGGCTTTAGAGCAAGAAGATGGGTTCCAGGAAATTCTACTCTTAATAACTGTGCGATTAGCACAAAGATGTCTCTCCCATGCAAATAACCATCTCAATTTTAGACACTAAAATATCTCTCTAAATTGTTACTGACAATTTAAACAGATTTATCTAAAACTGTTCTTATCTGAAATCAAAACCACCTTCAATGTTGCTTCAAAACAGTACCTTTAATGTAGGAGAAGACCCAACATACACAGGGGGTGGATTTCCTTGCCAGCCCTGGAGACGATAGATGTGTCCAACACGAGAACACGGAACAAACAGCAGTTTTCCCCCACACTGCCAGATCTACAAGTTAAAGCAAAGGTATTATTAACATATATGAGGAGGAATTTAAGACAGACGGGTAATAAATTATGGAAGAAATGTCAGCTTTTCTTACTGTACTGACTGTGATATATTTACATTTTTTTGCTTCAGTTGTAAGCATAAAGAAAATAGGTCTCTGAAATGAAAGGCGGTACTGACTACATCTTCAACTCAGCCATAAAGTTACTCAGCTAAAATACTTTTGTAAAATGTTGGCCACCTCATTCCATTACTATTTTAAAACAACAGTAATGATTGAGTGCACAAAATCTGGAACAGGGTAATTTTTATTATGACAGAATAAATGATATTTTGATTTCCTTAAAGTACCTCGCATGCCATCACTAAGACGGGTTTTGGTTAGATGCCGATTCACAATTAAGTTTTTCTTAAGAAAGACTAGTAGGAGATAAGGATGTCTTTGGTAACCCATTGCTCCAAGTAGAAATGGATTTTTCTTTAGCTATAGTACGTGAAAATAAAAAGTGGGTAAAATATATTACCATTCTGAAATTCCATCTCTCCCACACATCCTTGGATAATCTCTTTACAGGGAAAAGGAAACATACCTAAATCTGAATTTAATTGCTTATAGTTTAGACAAGTTTAATTGTAGCATCAGATCAAAATTCAAGCTAACTTTGGGGATGTTCCAAATTAGTCCAAATTCCAGATTAAAAGTATGACTCACTTAGGGTAGTATTAGGAAAAATGGGCAGAATAGTTTACTTTCTTCATTGCATCAGGATATTAATTTTCTTAAGTTTCATCAAAACACTCCTCAGACATATAAGGCCATTCATTATATTTGCTATCTAGGAGTCAGTGTGCAAGACTGATAAATGTTTAGGTCTTCTGAAGATTGGTTGTGATCTACATGAAACCAGTTAGGAGGTTTCTATGTAATGAGCACTTCAAATAGAAAACTACTGCATGTAATTTCAGTTATGATTTTACTCTAAGCAAGATGAAGAATTATATGGATAAAGACCCCATGTGTGTAACATCCTAAATTTGCATATGGATTTACAGCTGAGCAAGTGCACTCAGAGCTTTCCTCTAAATCAAGAAGAGTAAGGGTAGCTAGGGGAGTTCTGAAAGTACTTTTAGTAAAATTCAGCTATGATTTCTCAGATTGCTACTGAGGATATTACACATCTTCACTTTTGTTTGTTAATTGGGACAGATTCCTGCTGTCTGCCACTTGTGTCATTATGAGTACTGAAGCTACAAGAAGCTAATTATGATCATCTTACATTTCCTGCTAACTGAGGAGCATGCCTACGACTAGGAGTGAAAATAAAATCCTCCACAGTGATTATGAATTATGCAGCTAGCATTTCAGTTATGAAGACTTCCCTTGTAAAGAAGTTCTTGAAATTCTGAAAAGTGTATGAGATAATTTTTCACTCACAAAAATGGTAGGGAGAAGGCAGATTACTTTTTGTTGCACCATTATATACTTCACAGGCACACATGCATAAACCAAGTGCTACTTGTTCTCTATCATCATTTTCATTAGAAGCAACATTTTTCTATACTCACTATGAGAACATTCAGTTTCCCCCCATAAATTTGCCAGTGTTCTTTCACATTAGGTATTTGGGGGTTGAGGAGTGCAATCCCAAACCATTAAGAAAATCTAGATTATGCATCATTTGTGCCTCAGCACTCGGCCACCTCTCTGAATACTTCTGCCACAAAGCCCACAAGTAAACACTGAGGAGACACATCTCTGCCGCCATATCTCCTCAGAACAAAACCTTCTGGGCTTCATGAGGCAGAGGAAAATCTGCCTGAACTCCAAACAGAAATATTTACAGGGAAAAAAAAAAAATCTATTAAAGTGAATTAATATTGGTGTTACCTTGTAAGAAATTTCAAAATTTTCACCACCCCAGATCTGAAGCCCTGGATCATACAGACCCAGTTCAAAGAAGAAATCACGTTCAATGGCAAACAATCCACCAGCCATTGCAGGGGACCTAAAAAAAGAAGACAGTATAACTCCTTCTGCCAAAAGGATACAATAGCACGCAGAGAAAGCAAAGGTTAAGTAAGCAAGTCAGAGTTAATATATAGTAAAGATCAGGTAAATGGCAATACACTGAAAAACCATAAAGCTTTGTCACTAGCTTGCAGCAGTTTTCTGAAGTGACAGCTATGTAATTTTTACTGAATCCACAGGTTTTATTATGTTGTAGGTTTTCTTCTATAATCAATTTATTTAATTAATTAATTTGATGATAAATAAATTTGGACCAAATTATCCATTCACCCCATCAGCATGCTTCTATTAAAATAAATTTTTAAAAAAGGAAATAAGAATCAATGTGATGAAATGTTTCTCTCTTGAAAGTTTTTCAAGTTTTTGAGATAATATGTGAGACTGCAATGCTGACTTAGGTTTATGTTCTGAGGAGCTGCCACACTGAAACATATTGTCTATTAAACAAGCAAGAGAGTTTTCCCAGCTGAATGACACAATTCTTATCTTCTTTCTCTAGCTCTTTTTCTACTACTGCCATAGGAAACACTTTACATTATACTCAAGTGAAATTTTTAAGAGGGTATTGATAAAGTAGTACAAGGTTTCCATTTTGGTCTATTTTTTTGTTTGTTTGTTTTTCTTTTCCCTTTAATGGCTTTGTAAATCCCTTCCCATATGTCAAGATTCAATTAGCAAGTTTTAATGTGTCAAAAAGATGTTGTGGTTTGGATTAGAGCATGTGCTGGTTTTGCCTGGGATAGAGTTAATTATCTTCACAGTGGCTGGTATGGGGCTATATTTTGGATTTATGATGAACACAGTGTTGATAATCTAGAGATGTTTTGTTATTGCTGAGCAGGACTTACAGAGCCAAGACCTTTTCTGCTTTTCATACCCGCATGCCGGCAAGGAAGCTGGGGTCCATGGGAAACTGGGAGGAGACAGAGCTGGGACAGGTTTTCCCAGCCAATCAAAAGGATATTCCAAACCATATGACATCATGCTCAACATATAAAACTAGGGGAAAGAGGAGGGAATGTTTGGCGTGATGGTGTTTACATGTGTTGGGGCTCTGATTTCCTGCCTGCCCATGGCATGGAGAGAATTAATTCCTTATTTTGCTTTGCTTGTGTGTGTGGCCTTTGCTTTCCCTATTAAACTGTCTTTACCTCAAACTATGAGTTTTCTAGCTTTTACCCTTCTGATTTTCTCCCCATCCTGCTGGTGGGGGCATGAACAAGCAGCTGAATGGTGCTTGGTTCCTGGCTGGGGTTAAATTTTTGCAGAATAGCTATACGCAAAATTCTTTGGTAGCTTGCTAACGCTGAAACAGAGAGTACGATATGTTAAGCAATTTCCAGTGCGGATAGCAAACATTTTTCAAGTGAGGATCAAAAAATATATAAACCCCCTAATGGATACAATGTGGAATCCTTATTAAGCAGGCAATGTAAAAAAATTTAAGGATAAAGAGAATTCTTTCTGACTTCAAATGATCTGCAGTACTGAAAGGATCCAGGAGTCCAGATCATGCTGGTGATCCAAGTAAAATGGAAGTTAAATACTCTTGCATCCCCAAATTATCGAGATGGATCATTTCTAGCACTATTCAGTCTCTTCATTCTATTAGATTTCTAGCTTAGTGGCGTTTGTTGTAACAAAAATGTATTTCCCTTCCACACATAAATGTCTGGAGAATTGCTTAAGAAAACATAACCCATAAGGTTAACATTGCCTCTCTCTGCATTGCAGAGGCAAGGCAACAGAAACAGAGCCACTGACTCTTAAAGTGTAATGGTTATCAGTTTAGTTGCTGTCTAAATCAGCTGATAAGATGCTGAGTTACTGCTAAATGTTCCTTTCTACTTGGTTCCTATTGTATTTTCCTCCAACACTGCTCTTGCATTCCAGGGATTCAAAGGGTAGGAAGCCAGCAGGCACAGCAGGGGGAAGCACATTACACATCACAGCCCTGTGGCTTTCCTGCACTTTTGGTTTTCCTCATCATCATAAAGACTTGGCAAGTGTAGAGGCATCAGATACTGAAATTTCAGTCTTGGCCTCCAGTGTGCTGTCAAGCGTGTTAAAGAACACAGTAAAATCTACATAAGCTCGGTAGTTTACTTTATAGGATATGAAGAGGTAAGCATAATGTTACTCAAAGGATTCAGTCCTGGGGCAATTCTTACATTACAAAAAGTTTGTGTCTGTGCTTTAAGCTGTTGAGGATCTTTTTGTTTGCTTTCCTTTTAAACTAAGCAATCTTGGCTATGGTTTCAGCAAGACTTTTACTTACTTGCCTTGGTACTGCTGCAAGAAAATGCACACAGCCTGGACATAAACAGATGCAGGGCATGTCTCTGAAAGTATCATTAAAAATAAAGCCATCTTTTAAACAGTTCTGAAAACATGTGTTCTGTGTTTCTGGGAATGGCTTAAACAATTTTAAGACCTGTTTGGATGGTAAACACAGAACACAACAGCAATGTTTGAAATAGTTTATCCCCCTCTAAGCGAATATTAAAGTTCCAATGTGGACAGCCTTGTCAGAAAATGGTATTATTTATACTATATACAAAACAGATCAAAGCTTCATAACTTGCTTGCATGTGTTGCCATTTTAGCAAAGAACAATCATGGGTGAGGATAGGGAATTACCAACATCAATTCTTACAATGTTTAAATCATATATACAAGCAATATAAGACATTAGATTCTGAAGATGTGAGGATTGCTTTCAAATGTAGTAACACGATTAGTTAAGTGTGAAGGGGAAAGTAATAGAAACCAGCAGAACCACAGTCTCCCAGTTTTGAAAAGCCACCAGAAACCCTAGTTTCTAAGCTAGGGTTTCTAGCCAGTTTTTGTTTTCTGGGAAGAAACCATACCCCACTACAAAGCATAATAAAAAGGCTTCTGTGAAAATTATTAGTTTTCCCACAATACAAGGTGTTGTTTTTATATATTTTTTTTTTATGTTATGTGCAGTATATTATAATTCTTTGAAAATATCTAGCCAAGATTCTTAAATGTATGCTTCTTTGTCAGATGTGATCTATTGTGAAGCAAGTGGGAGAAACACGACAAAAGGGATTTTTTTGATACACGTGCATAATCCACCAGCTGTATGCATGCATCAGGCCATGACAGCAGGCTACAGATTTTATGCATTACCTTCTATTATAAATACTTAGAGCATGCTCGCTATTTCAAATCAAATGGTTAAACAAGCACTGTTGTTTCCAAACTATTTAAAAAAAAAAAAAAAATCATAGCTAAATAAAGTTTCTCCTGGCAACGAAGCTATACAGTATTTTATTTTGCCAGACAAAACCCAGTCATTCTAATGTGCACCCTGTTAACCACATAAGAGCAGGAATGGAGAGGCAACAAGAGGTAGCAAAGGTATTTTGTGCAAATAGTCAGTTGTGGCAAACAGGTCCAACTAAACAAAGTGGCTAGTGTGGTTAGAAATATGAAGGTTTTGACGCTAGAAGTACATGCAAGTTTTAGTGGATCAATATTGACTTCAGAAAAAAAGAGAAACGGGTAAGTGATTTAGTGATTACCGATACGGTTCAGTTTTTGTCTTTCTGCTTTCCTTCTCTCTCTTGGTCAGGGGAACCCTCTTCCATAGCATACTCCAATCCCACGCTCCTCTAGCAAACCCATCTTCATCACCACCCCCTTGGGGCACAATCTTATAAGTGTTGCCGTCTATGACATCTATAAGCGGCACAGTGCATGTGGTTCTGCGGGGTGGCGGATGGTGGCAGGGAAGATGCGGTTATGTGCAAGGACCCGCGTGGCACACGTGCACCGACCGTAGTTCATGGGAAAACAGGGGTGGAGGGAAAAACGAAAGGGATTAGAAAATTATTCATTATGATTCACAGTATGTAAACAGCTCTCTTTACCGATAAGGCTCAGTTTTATGTTTTCGTTTGGACTTTTCCTTGTGGCTTAACGGAATTCGTTTCCATAGCAAACTCCAGTCCCAGGCCCCTCTGGCAAAACCATCTTCATCCCCACCTTGCTGTGGCTCAATGGAATAATCATTCCCATCTATGTAATCTATTAGAGGTACAGTACATGTAGTTCTGAAACATTTATAGAAGGGAAAGAAAGAGCAAAATACAATTTCAGAAGAGTAATCTCTCTAATCTAAAATTTATACCATTAATTAAGCTTATAGAGCAGTGTATATAAAAAATTACTTGTAAACATTCTATTAAAAAAAGAAGCCTCATTAGAAGAAAAAAGAGATAGTCTTTATGTTGTTTTAAGAGGTTCTGAAAGCAGAAAAGTCAGGTCTGAGATGTGAATATATCAATTTGTTTATCAATACTTTTTCTTTTATGTGTACTACTTGACATTGGTCTTCTAATAAAGCACTGCTGGAGGCAACAGAGAAGCCCTCAGAGGGCTACAGTTCTCACTGTATTATTATTTCCTGTAATTTCTATTCATATCAGATCTTAGCTGTCCACAGGTGTGATGAACTCTTGCCTTTTCCTAGTGTTAACAGGGATATTCATTTTCTATCCTATTCAACTGCCCTGAAAATACAACCTTTCAGGATAAAAAAAAACATTGCTAGTTCTCTCCTAGCAGCAGTCTTCAGCTGTTTCATTTGCAATACACTCCTCATTGTGATCAATCACATACAATATTCACCAAGGAAAAGACATTATCTTGTTATTCTTCCCACATTTTCCAAATGAGTTTCCCAGTGACCAAACTTGGAGCACTTCCAACTTCTTAAGTGAAATCTTATGAGATAGAAAAGTTGGGGGAAAAGAAACATTAACACTATGCTCTTTTTCGAGGCAGAAGCAGCAGCACGCTGCATCCAGGGTAACAGGACTTGGAAGATGGCTGCCAAGCACAGCCCTCTGGCACCTTGTGCCTCAGCATTGCTGGTCCTCCTGTAAACTCCACTTCCATGGACATTACTGGAGGATGCCTCTAAAGCTGCCTGCTCTTGTCCTGTATAAAACAGTAATACACATTCAGTGGAAGCACAGTAGCATTTCCACTTTCTCTCTGGTACCCTGGAACAAATATAGTCTTGAAGTTGAGTTACAGCCTCTAAAACACACAAAACCCAATTCTTCAAGAGAATTCTGGTAGCACGACAGGTTAACAAATAGTTTTTAGGATTAAGCAGTTATTTTTATGGGATAAAAGTGTTTAAACAAGCACATGGTTTCCTAAACACACCTACCCCTAACTGCACAAGCTAAGAGTATGGTGGCACGCAGCAACAACAGCATTTCAACAGCTGGAAGAAATTAACCCCCCAGGCATCTCTCTCCTCTGTCACGTCTCACAGATCTGCCCCTCACAGTGCAGGCACTTCCACCACGGACTCTGAGCAAGTGTCTGGGCTTGTGGCAGAGACAGGCTCAAGCTCCGGCCTCACTTTGCTACGGACAACACTCCAAAGCACTTCAGAGAAAACAAGTAAGGTCATATATCAAGACCAAAGATGAGAAAGTTATAAAACTCTTGAGATCACAAGGACTTCAAATCCCCATTAAATCAAAACATTTATTGTTACTTTTCCTCTACTAAAATAATATTTTTGTTTAGTTATTTTGTTTAACCAGGCTCTCTATTCAGCTAGAACAGAACATTTTATAACAGTGCCTCAGATCATTGTAAAGACAAGAACTGTCTTACATGTAATCTATGCTATGCAGAATATTCAGTATGCCTATTAAAATAAACTATCTGGAGATTAATTTGCCTGACTATTTTCCTTCCTCCTTACATATGTTTTATGCTGGGAGATAATATAATCTTCATACAGAAAACATTTAAACAGTTTGATACAGATATAAACCACACTGACTATAGTTTGAAAAGTAAAGATTGTTACTGTGGCTTTTTTTTTTCCTAAAAGGCCAGACACTGGAAATAATAAGAGAACATTACCTGTCCTTAGATATAGGAGCTATAAGTGGTGCATACCAATTAATTCCCACCTCACAATGGGCATCAAGGTAAACCAAAACCTTTGAAAGGAAAAAAAACCATAATTTATATTTCTGAATACAAGATCACAACAATTCAATTAAGCTTATTTACAGAGACTTACATTCATATTATAAAAAAGAAAATAACATTAAATGAGTAAAATTAATATCTTATTAAAACAGTATCAATAATATAATACTACATTTCCACATATCTATTGGAACCACTACAATCTTTCCCCTCAAAAAAGGGAAAAAAGACAGACTTGTGTGTGAACTAGCTCATACCTGTCCAAGTTTAGCCTTCTGGGCTCCAATGCTTCTAGCCTGGATCAAACCTTCTCTCCTTTCATTTCGAAATACTTTTACAAGGCCATTCCACTGCTTAATATAGTTATCCAGCCTTTCTTGTAAGTGTGCTATCAAATAACAAAGAAAAAATTATTTTGGGGAGGTTTAATAATAAACAGTTTTGTACTCTTAAACAACCCAAAAATATCAACAAGTGTTTACAAGAAGCTTTATTTCAACCACTCACAAACACTAAAACTGAGGAGATGAAGACCTCTGACCTCATAGCACAGGTTTGTCTATAGCATATCTGAAGAAAAAGCATCTGGTGTGATTGGCCATACCACAGGGAGCTGGATGGGCAATTCACAGTCACTTCAATATATCACATAGTGGCTTTCAGGTTTTCATCTGTATTCCAGGTGGGCAGAAAAGTTTCTACACTTCAGCACAGGGTCTCTCCTCATCAGATAATGTCAGATGTACATTTCAAGGCACCACTTTTCAGTTAAACATTTCACTTCACTCACTTTCTGCCTCACAAAATTTTCTGTCAGTCTATTATATTTGGAAACCTGAGGCAGATACCCACCATGCTCAAATTTTTGCTCTCCCTCATACAGACCTGTTCCCTTTTGGGGAGGTCTTACAGTAATCTTCCAATGAAATTAATAAGAATAATTGGAGGCCCAGAAGTGCACCATACTGATAAGACAGCAAACCTTTAGCCAAAGGGACTTTTGTCAGTAAAGGGACAAGTAACCACATAAGGATCAAGATACGCTATGCTTAAATAGTTTCATATTTGTATTTCCACATTGGTCTTTGCCAAACTACTCTGGAAACCACACTCCTACCACACAGTTTGAAAAAAGGATCCTAGTGTTGCATAACACTTTTGCCCAGATTATTCTGTTGAGAAAACTCATGAAAGCAGCAGGGCTGATAATAAGGAGCCTGCTGTTTGAGGCTATGCTGATTTAGCTACCGGTGTTCATCTAAAATCTATTTTTGTACTAAAGTGCTCAGAAGAATTGCCTAGAGCTTCAGTTTCTCTCAGTCAGCAACTGAAATAAGCCACCTAAGCTACAGCCAAGGCATCTCACACTGGTTTGCATCACTTCCGAAGGGCTAATAGATCTAACTAGCTGTGCTGATCTAATAGGAGAGAAGGGCACGTGGAGGTGAAAGGAGAAGGATGTCCATTTGACCTGCAAAAGACCATCAGGTTACTTCAGTAGCAACATTTTTTGAACCCCGAATGAAATAGACGAAATCTAGAGACTTCTGCAACTTAGTTTCAAGGTTTTATATTGTAGTTTTTAAAAAAAAAGCTTTATATAATTGTAGCAGAAATTATGTTTTTTGGAAATGAAGCTTGCAAAACTGAAAATTCAACAATTCTACCAAAGAACAATCTTCTGAAATCACTATCTTTTGATACACTTGTTATCCTTCCTCTATATCATTATAAAAGAAAAAGTTTTCTCAACTATGATTTATGTATTTTCTTCCCACACACATTTACAATTTCTTTTGTAAATCCTTGTGCATTAAGAAAATTTCAAGGATACACAAATGTCAAACTAGATAGAACAATTTTATCACATATGCTGAATAAAATAACATACCATGTAATAAATAGAGAATATATGATATGATAGCTGTGATATAAATTTTTATAGGATAAAATCAACAAGATTTTTGAGGTCATATTGAAGTGGTACTAAGAGAATCTTTTTATCACACCATTATTTATGCTGCAAATTCCAAGTATGTGTTACAGAAGTACTGTCAGGAATGTTTTAAAGATTTAAAACCTGAAGTTATTTCCAGCTCTCCTGTCTATGAAGCCAAATGTTTTAGTTATCAAATGTTCAACTATGTAAGGCTCACAGGGAGCTGTAAAAACCTGTTATATTGATTGTGTAAAGCTTTTCTACAGTACAAGTCTCAGGACTTTGCAGTCCATTATCTGAAACCATGCCAGGGTTAGCAGCAAGTGCTATTTCCCACAGGAAAGCTGAATTTTTCCTGCTTTCAGTACTACAAAGTCTGCATGACAGTAGTGTATAAAATCCCAATACTTTTACAGTCAAAAATACTGTTTGGCCAGCATTAAATTTTTTTCACCTAGAATGTGTATTTATGACATCTGTCAACAGCCTTACAGCAATCTGGTTTTTGTTCGAAAATGTGTATTTTACCTTTCAAAATATTATAACCACCAATCTGGCCTTCCCATGTTTAAGTTCCTCACTCACGTCTGAGTGCATGATTAAAGCATGAATCAGTGTCTTTTTAAAACACAGTTTCTCCAAAGGATTTTAGGAACTGCAGATTACAAGAGGGGAGGAGGGAGAAAGCAGTTTTTTCCCCCTTGACTCATGGACATCAGTTTGAAAATTTAGAAAAATGGTACCAGAAATCTTCCCTAAAGTAGCTGCCTTTCAATACCCTGCACTGTAATACTACTAATGTGGGGCTCTTGGCTCTAAAACAAGCACTGATCAATGCTTCAGTTTCCCCGTAGTAAGCACCATTAAACAGGTTAATAAAAATACTGTTACCTGTCTACTCTCATCACTTCCCTTTTGGCTATTTCACAGGATGCTGCATCAGTGGGAAATACTGATAGCGACAAAGAAAAAATAAGGAAACACAAAAGGCAGACAAAGCCTTTAAATGCTACTAGGAGCACTGGTATTTACCTCACAGTCACTCTTTACAGGTGCACAGGCTACAAAAGCTATACCAGCTGAGTTACTGACCTCTATGCTTCAGAAAGAAAGGTGGTACCCAAATAAGTAACAAGTGGTTGAAGACCTAACAAACAACCTTAATTGTAGGGAGCTTTAGAAAATACAGTTTTATGAATTCTCATTGTCCTTCCAGAACAGCTGTTTCCTTCACACAGCTAGCCATCACATTAAAAAAAAGTGTTTCTACCAAGAAACACAAGGAAAGCTGGGGAAAAAATCCCATGTGCAACAGTGTGGCCTGACACTGGTGCAACACTTCTCAGACTATAACACGAATTAATACAGGAGTCACCATTGAAAAGCATAATTTACTTAGCTAGGCATCATCTTTTTGTTACTGTTCCCTTTGTGCTCTGACAAAGGAAAAAACACCAGAATAGAATTCAGCATATATCTCCACACAGTCCTCCAAAGTCAAACTCTGCTGTTTGCAGAAGAGATTAAGGAAAGAGTGTCATTCAGCAAAAAGACTGCTCCCAACTGACTTTATACAAAGAATTATAATGAAAAGAACATTTTCCAAGCACTGCAACAATTCCTCCCTGTAAGATAGAACATATATAAGCTTCTATGCAGCTGTAACTCCCTTCTGATGAAAGAGGATTTCTCATAAGGAAGGACAGGCAAGGGTTTTTATGAGCCAGCCTTTGGAAGTGTCTGCAGCCACTATGTTCCATTTTAATTTTATATTGCTGGAAAAGGCAGCAGCTAAGAAATAAGGACAGTCACACTGAGTGTGAGCAAACATCTACCCAGTCCAGAATGTATATCACTCAACTTTGGGCTCCAAGAGCGTAAGATGGTTTTTGCTGGATGGAAAGGCAGATATGAAGTGTGCAGCCTGAAAGTAGCTGGGGAAGGAGCAAATCCTGTATCTGTGCTGTCAGCATGGCTTTTCTTCTGGCTGAAAAAGCAAAAAAGCTACCAGCAGCTATGCTGCGATTAAGAGTGTTTGTGTTTTGCAGCTCTCCTAACAACTGGAGATCTCTTCAGGCAGCTTGGCATGCTTTGCAGCCCATACTAGTTCATCCCTCTCTCTGGAGAGAAAGAAGTGGAGCAAGATTCTACTCTCTTGGCCATTTTTCATCTAGAACACAACTTGAATTATTGAAATTAAGTTAATTATATTTACCAAGTAATAGCCTAAAGCAGTTTGAAGAATTACTGCAGTTAAATAGTGCAGTTGCAGCAAGGTGTTCAAAGCAATTCAAGTCTGTGCTTGTCTTCCAGTCACTCATACCTCAAAAAACTTCACCTTGAGCTATCTTTATTGAATTTTTTGATTCAAGTAAGTTACTTGGAAAACTGAAGTCTGGGAAATACAGAGGCAAGGGTCTGCAGGATGTTAGGTCCAGGCTAGCTGTATCTGCTAACCATTTGTTTAAGAGCAGAAAGCAAAAAAATTTCTGTATTTCAAATTAAAAAAAAGAAATCTTGAAAAATACTGCCTTTATTTAACAAACATCATATATTGGAAAACTAGTATGAGTTGTTTTGTCAGACAAACTCATTCCATGAACTACATACACATTGCACAGAGTCAGCTATAACTCATGTGAAACCCAAATAATGAGTCCTATTATTAATAAAAAAATCTGCTAAGTTTTCTAGAGACAGTCAGCGTCACAGTTACTTTACACAGCTAACTCAGTCCTTGAATAGCTCTGATGGAAAGCTGTGATCCCAGCTGAAAAGCAAAAACACAGCATATGTCTGCTGGCTGAATTATTAAAATTATAACCCTCAGGAGAGAACCTATTTTTGTTTTATAGCACGTGTGTATATCTAAACCAAATTCTCAACAGGTGTTAAAGGATACAGGAGACTATAATTTAGCATTCAGTATCTTTATTAGATTAACCCAAATGTAGTCAAGTCTACAATACAGGTAACTTTTCCTCTCCTGTTAAATATAAAATGTACATATTACTTATGTACAGATATGATGCAAAATTAACTACAATAACTATTTTTAATAGTGACTTATACTTAGAAAAGGTAACCTCAGCTATGTGATGAGTTCAGTTTTAAAATTTGTAGTGAATATACCCTCAGAGAACAAGTCCCATGAGGCTGGAACTGGAAGAAGCCCAGATCACTTAATAAAAAGGAGAGTTTCAGAATAATCATCTGTTTTCTATGCCACTACACAATTCAGCTATTACAGAAACAAAGAGGAGAGTATCCTGGGCTGCTGACCAAACTTGCCTGCACTCTTAAAAGCCATCATCATTGCCTAGAAGAAACTGTCGTGCAATACATTCAAAATTATGTTTTTATTAATATGTCTACTCTTTTTCTCTGTCAACTACTACTTAAGAATTATGTTGCAATAAAATCCTACAGAACGTGCAGCTTTGATGAACTATTTTGAAATTCATTTAAAGTTTAAAATAAGTCAGATTTCCTCTATATTCATCAACTTGTATCTCTAGGATACCATTTTCAGTTCTTCTCTGTATTCAGCCTTGAGCTGCACTAATGCTGAAGCTATCACCATTAAAGGAAAAAAACCCCAGTGTACGTTTATAAGAATTACATATAAGCATATATATCCTGACTATAAAACCAAGACCAGAATGTAAATTGCAAAGGAAGAAGAAAATCTCTGGACTTAAGGTGATATGTAGGACTCAAAGAAAGGCAGCAATTAAAACATACTGAAGTTCTTATAAGCTACTCCCCTTAATTAAGAAAAAATAAACAGCTTAATATGATGTTTAATTAATAAAGGATGTTATAAGCTAAAAATATATTGAAAATTAATCAGAATAATTTGATAGACACATTTTTATTATAGTTAAAAAGAAATACATCTGGATTCCTATAGGGAATAAAGAAAGTAATTATTCCTAACAGGCTTAGCTCAAACTCCTTTGACTCTGTTCAAACTACTTGGTTTCACAAGAGCTAAGAAGTATACTAGCTATCCCAGTTTTCTTCTATATACTACTCAACAACTGTGGTAGAGAGCTTACTACAAATCCTGTATTTCAAACAGCTGGATATAGACAAAGGATTGCCACCCTTATGAAAGGAGTTAATTGGAAGATCTTTCCCTTCACTGAAAACTCAAAAGGAATGCGAAGAAGCAACTTACTTTCCTTCCAAAGTCAACTCAAACCATGGCAGATAATAAATCAAAAGAAAACTATTTAAGGAAAATAAAAAAGTTTCCTTTTCTACAAGTAGTGTGTTAATATTCTAAATATACCTTTGTTGCTAAAATCATCAATCAGCACAATTTCTGCCAAGTATTTCCTTGGTGTTCTCTTAATGACACTGTGGACTGTCCTCATGAGCGTAGACCATCCTTCATTATGGAAGACAATGACAACGCTGGAGGTGAGCAGGTTATCATCATAATGCCAGTATTTACATCTGTAAAAAAATTGGATTTTATTAGTTTTCACAATGTGATTTACAGAACTGCTTAACAACACCTTTGTGCAAATGATATCTTCACTGATGGCGATCCTTTAAATTTAAGAGACACAGGCTATAGAAGGTAATACAGCTTAAGTGCGTCAGAGAGGTACAAGACCCAAAGAGCAACTTGGTTTCAGCCAAGAGCCTTTTTTCCTCCTGAAAGAGGTGCAGTGCAGCTGGGAAATGACAACTGTCTCAACAGCTGCATGCTCCCTCCTGTGTAAGTGGCCAGCATTGCACAGATGCCATGGAGAGACCCCTGTCACCACCACCACCACTTTGCTGCTTGTGCAGCCAGTAGAGAACAGTGGTCGAAAAGCCCTGGACTGCAGCTGCAATGGTTGTCCTCTACTAAACATCAGATATCATACTTTAGGGTGGATGGCACATTTGGTTCACCAACTGCATCATACACATAGTAAAGAAGTGCTGCTTTTTCCTAAGGCTCTTTAAATCATATTTACCCAGTAGAAGGAGTCTATAAAGTGTTTCTGTTTGCTTTATACAGTCCACACATAGAGTCTGCATAATTAGCAAAGTTACATTGTTATGGCAAGACAAAACTCATTAATTTCTGCTTTTTCACAATAAAATAGATTTAAACACAATAAGTAAACTTGCTAGAAGTACAGCAGCAGCACACAAAATGCTCATGTCAGCTGCTCTGCATAAAACTATTTCCTTTTGTAAAAACCATGAGAAAAGCATAGTTGCTAATGGGAAAAATGTAATCCCATGGCAGAGAAGATGTGACTTTTACTATCCATTGTTAAACTTTTAGGTATTACTACTAGCTAATGAAAACAACCTTACCAAATCCATTCAACTCTCTATTCCCTTAATCAAAATCCAGAGTCACACATTTCACCAGATGTAAGAAGTTAATAGCTTTGGCTAAATTTGTGCAATTGTACATTTCTCTTTTAAACAGAAAAAAAAAAATTTCTTTTAAAAATAGACTGCTAAGCACAAGTTTCAAACCCGGCCCAATTTCAATGGGTGCCTTCCTTGAAAGATACAAGAAGACATGGAGAAAGAAAATACAAGGAGAGAGGTAAGAAGCCAAACAAAAATAGCACAGCAAACTCAAAGGAATAAAGTGAGAAACTGAACACTGAAGGGCTGCCAAATTATAGAAAAAGGCCAAGAATTTATAAATAATTTGAAAGCACAATGTCTATATAAAATTTGAGAATAAATATCACAATAACAAAGAACACAAATTTTGATCACAGTTAACAGTTTCTATCCTTACAAATGCATTAAATGGGCATCCAAGTAACAGGTTCAACTTAGCATGCATCCTGCTATAACATACATCTTTCTAGGAGCCAACATGACAGATCACAGTTGCATCAGCAGAATGTGCAAGACTACCCAGCTTCAGAAAGAGCAACACAGGAAACATAACTATTGCCTATGTTCATTTCTATCAAACTGTTTCAATTGAAGCAGCAGTATCAGTGGGTTCTAGTTTGGTGTGCCATGGAAAGCACTTCTGTATTCATTAAAACATTTTGCATTTCTGTTTCTCTGTGGCCTTGGACTCAGGTCTTTTTTCCTGTGGTGTTAAAGATGATTCAGAAACAAGGAATATGAGTACTTCAGTCCACATTTCCCAATACCTATTAATCACATTTATAAACAGTGGATTTACTTTGCAACTGTAATGTTCATTTCTCCAACTGCATCCCTAAGTGGGACTGTTCATAGTCTCCCTAATTACAACCAGTCCAAGTATTTTCTTAACCGGAAGTTCCCCTAGCTGATCACTAACCCCTTTTCCAACTATAATAATTCAGTTCCTATCACCAAACACACTGACATAGTGCTTTTGATTTCTTAGGTATACTGTAAGCAACCTTTGAAACAGCGTGATCTCTAAAAATACAATTTACTGACTAAAATCCTCCATCTCATTTGTTTTTATGCCTGAGGTAGCTGCAGCCAATCATAGTTACAAGTTACCAATATACAAGTGCTAGACTGGCTGTTTAAAAAGTTCAGGCCACAGATGCCTTCCTTCCACAGATCCCTCTCAAAGATTCCAGATGATTACAGATTGCAGTGCTTCCATTTGTAGCACAAGCGTTTAAGCTGTCAACAACTTATTTAGCCATTTGCAGAAATAAAATGGATATCCTACATAGGTGTGTTAAGTAGGTTGCATAAAAGGAAGATTTAATATGTTTAATAACAGATTTATAAAGGAACTGTGTTGCCTTACACATATATATTAATTTTGATGATACAGTTGTGTTAAAATGGAGGAAAACAGGGTGTCATACATTAAAAAAAACCCAAAAAAACAGCATACCAACTGAATGCCATTCAAGAGGCCCGTGTAAAAGGTAGTAGAACAGCACCCTTTGTTTCCAAGGAGAAGGCAGTATCTGATGCAGCTTTCAGTGTGCCCCTGACCTGCACCTTCAGCAGTTTAGCTAGGAAACTTTTTGGCTCGCCAAACAAAAAGACTGCTATGATGTTTCAGACTGCCTTAAAAGTCACAAACAAAGCAAACACTGAAAAATAACACAAATCTTTTCGTTGTTTATTTCTCCCACTTCCTGCAGCATAGGTTAGCTGTATTTAGGAATAAAATGGTGAAGAGAATAAGAATAAAGGACCGTAAGTAACTTTATGTAATTTTAAAAAGCTGAACCAATCACAAATCCCTGAATTTAACAATACATCCACAAACAATTTACAAGCAATTTTTGATGTGTACTTAATGCATTTTTAAAACATAAAACCAGAGGTCTAGAAAGGCTTTTTGCTACACATTTGATTTAATCTCCTTAAATCTGCCAGCAAATTTTACTTTTTAAGCTTGAAAAATCATGTTGTCAAATGTGTCATTTGCAAGCAGTGAAGTACTACATTTAGATCTCTAGTAAAATCATGATTTTACTTTCTTCCAAAGGCTTTATTTCACTCATTAGACAGTTCACAGACTGACTCATCAAGCCCATAAGCTCTGACAGACTGCAGTAACTCTTATGCACAACCTTCTCTCTCATCTTGCATTGAGAATTAGAGGCTTGAAATATGGTAGTTGTTTTAGATATGTACAATTAATAAATTTTTTCATCTCTGTGGCAGTTTTTTCCCAATAAATGTAAATACTGCTCAGTTATCTGAGCGACAAGAGCCAGGAGCCTCCATTCTCATTTCCTTCATGTCTATAGGGAAGGAAGCAGGGAAGTGTCTTTCCTCAGTAGAGCAGCACTGACATCCAGTGGTTGGCAAATCATATACCAAGGAGCCATAAGTGTATTTTCCTTGTGTTTGAAGCTGAATTTTAGAGTACTGTTTTCCTTGTAGGTTTGAGGTGCCAGAGAAGGAAAATAAAATGCCTGAATTTCTACAAACTTTCTTCAGATTTAAAAGAGAAGGTCGGTGTTCAGGCAATAACTGCAAGGTATTGAAAACTGGCATGAACAGATTCAAAGCACAGAAGGGTCTGTGACAAAGAGGATTTAAATACATTTCAGCCTTTGGCTTCATCCCCTGGGTGAAGTCCTGCCCGCATACCATGGTGGCAATTCTGGTGTAGCCTGCAGGCCAGCTGTGGCAATACACTATGCACCAAGTTAGTAAACAAAGTCACTTAAAAAAATATTTTGAATTCTTATTGGTATAGCTGAGAGGATGGCACATTGCAGCAGATGGGCAGGAATCACAGGGCAGCATCCTTAAGTCTTGCCTATAGACACTTCACATCACTTTTCCTGACCCTTGTAAAGAGTTATTGTATGGGCAAGAGGAACAGGCATGCACAGATGCGTGAAGGGCTGGCAACACCTTCTCTGGGCAGTGCTGCAGGGAAGAGCAGGTCTGTTTATTTCCCTTTTCCTTGAGGAACTCATGGGTGAAAGGAAACAAGCCCTTCAGATTTTTAGGAATAAGTGGAATGTTCTTGCCAAGTTTGTATTAGTCAGTTAGCTTAGTAGTAGGGGATAGAAAAGTTATTAGTTATGTAGTTGCCCAGCATAAGATAATGCAGTGCCCACAACATGAAGACCAATCTGCACAAGATAAAAATATGCAGTAACCTCCATTTGAAAATGTTGGGGACTCTCAAAGGCCCTAATGAGCTTGTCATGGGGGACATGCAGTAGGCGTGTCTGGAAGTCTGTAACCCTGGAGCATCTCAGCCAATGGATAAATGGGGAGGGACTTGTGTTTCAGGCAGAGGGGATAAAACAGGCTGCTACCTCTATCAAGTTGAGAGGCATCACTGGAGGATTGTCCTGTGAACACCTTCTTTTATTCAAATAAAAGTTTTAGTTAATTCTTCTGTCTCTTGGCTATTTTTGAAGCTCTTAGTACCTGGATTTTTCAGAATAAGAACAGTCCATAAATAAAAACTTTCCATTCCCAAATCAGCACTGGTATTACTGAACAAAACCAGGACTGACTCACCACCGGAGCAAGACGAAACCTTTCAAAAGGCACAGTAGTGATCTAATCGAGAAACAGGGTGAGTAATGTTTCTTCAGACTATTAGCCTGCATATTTAAGATGTGAATTAGTTCTACTCCCTCTCCACCCTTGGAGGGAATGGCACTGTTGGAGCTTGTGCCATCTCAAGATCCCTTATCCCTCAATCACAAAGCTGTGCAGCAGCCATAGCAGAAAGGACCCCTTTTATGTGGGACCCCTCTGGACAAGAAGCTGAGCATCTGGGCTGGAGTGCTCCTTCACTTACGGAAATTTCTGCTCTTACAGCTTTGTACTCTGTTCACTGGCTTGCTTTTACAGATGTCCTGGGGCCCCACAGTCATGACCATGGGTACATGCTCCAAGGATAGGATGGCCAAGGATGGGATTACGGTGCAGACTCCTTGTTAGCAACTGCTGAAAATGCAGATGTAGGCTTGAATTTCCTCAGGCTAGAAAAACCCAAGACTACAGTCTGTTTCTCCTGGAAGAGTAATCCGACCATCAAACAAAAATGCATGAACTGAAAGAGGAAAACACCTCACAGCAATTAAAGGGTGAGCCCCATCAGATATATACTTAGAGGGTAATTTCAGGTCTTGAGCCAAAAGAAGTCCTTCTCATGTCATTCTGAATCCCTAACTTTCCCAGCATACCAGCACCTAAGCTCCAGAAAAAGTAAGAGGTACCATGACTGCATATCATGACTCTCTATCCCCAGGTCAACTATATAACTTGCACCTGCACTTATCAATGACACATCAGGACCTTCTGGATTTTAAGCACTGTACTCATGTGTTCAGAACAAAATGTAGTGGCACTGATTCCTCTGAGAGAAGGCAGCTGCCACTGCATTCCTGTAACAACTCCAGAGGCCAGCTCCCAAGAAGTCAATTAGCTCTTTCAGGACGAGGGCCCTGAACCATTACAAAGCTGAAGATCTGAATTTAGTATTTATCCTCAAATCTTAACTGACATTAAAAACCAGAATTTCTTCTCTTCAATAATGTAAAACTGTTCATAAATTGTTAAAAATTTATTATTTAAAATTTATGTTAAATATTTAAAATTTTATGTTAAAATTTAAATTATTTTAAATTTTATTTCATGTTTAAAGTGGTATGAGGTTCACAGTTGTATTATCACCTATTTATGATTGCTATACAGTGCATGCATTTTTCTACCCTTTGAGAGGGTCCAGCACTAGCAAAGCCCAGAAATAAGTTAGGAGCTCTGTTTTCATTTGCAGTTTCCTTTTCTTGTAAGTCCTGTTCTTATCTTACAAGGGGAGTCCTTCAGCTGATAGCATGCTGTTTACATACTTTTCATACCAAATTCGGGGCTGCTCATTATTTTAAATCATCAATTTTATATGACTACTGCACTAAACTGCCTAGGAAGATGGATAAGATTTTTTTTCCTTTTTACAAAACACTATTTGATCCTCTTATGGTTGACATCACCAAGGTCATAGCTGAAACTGGCTGCTTGACACTTGCAAGTCAGAAGAATTGCTGCCTAAATCTAGAATAGATAGAAACAGATTACAAAACTGGGCATTTCTTTGTTAACTAAGTTACAACTAAGTAATATAATGTTAATACCGGATTTGTTACCTATTAAGCCTTATTTTTATGCACCACCAACATAAATACAAGATTATAGTAGCAACTTAGAAATCAGAGGTTTTGGAAGAGAAGTGAACAGAGAACTCAAGGACAGATTGATCAGCTGAGTAAGTTGGGTTTTTGTTCTTTTTTTTCCCCTTCAGCAGACAGCAGCAAAACCTCTATGACACACTATCAAACAGCTTAAACCTATACTGAAACAGCATTTTCTATTTTTACAATAGCTACAAGCTTTGCCCATTTCCATTCCTGAAGTAACCTGCAAGGCTATGTGACTACATTTTATTATTAGTGTCCTTGGGAGCACAAGATACATCTTCTATACTTCTGAAAGCATCACGATCCAAATTCAGAGCAAGGTTTGTACAGACACTCAACATTAGGGATAATAGGAGAATTAAAGGAATAATATTTGCATTTTTTAATCACAAGATTCTTGTCCATATTATCACTTACCAACACTGAAAAGCTTGAAGCACAAGGCAGGAAAGCTGGGTTAGCAAGGTGGCAAAAATAAATTCCCTTCCTCAGGGAAGAGAAAGCTCCTGTACAGAGAAATGAAGCTAAAGCCCTCTTCTTTCCTGTTTTGGTTTAAAGTGGTGAAGTCCCCACAAGTCTCTAAGGCCTTCTGCATTCTGGTAACGCTCCGTGTGTATTGCAGGGAGAACAGTGGGCAAGCAGCTCCCTCAGGACCCGGACAGGGCACTGCTGTGGGCCAGTAGCACAAAGGCAGTTTGGATGGGACACACTCCCCTCTCCACCTTGAAGTGATGAGTGCTGTCTTCAGAGCTAAGCAGCCAGCATATGGCAATTCTTGTTATTTCTCCATTGAGTGGGCAGTAGCTTAGGAAGTTATGTATTGATGTATTTGTTTATGAACAGCTTCAAAGGGTGTAGGCTGTGCATAATTTTGGATTTATCGAACATTGACATGCTTTTCCTATTGTAATAAATGAAGCTTGAGGCAGTGAGCTCAGTCCCACAGAAATACAGTATTTCTTTCATGCCTTGCTCATCAGACATTAATCCTTGAATTTCCTGCCCATGTTCAGCTGCACTGCATTATAACTTGTATCATGTACATTTATTTTAATGCTCTAGCATAGTACATTCTGATTAACAGGAATGAGAGAGCATAAGAAGTCCATTTAATTTTTTAGTTTCATATTCAGATTACAACTCATTTGACAGAATGTTTCCTCCATCTGTCTCAAAATTTCTATGCTGCAGGTTGGCACATGAAGGGTTACACAAACAGCTGCAGGAAATCGCTCAGACTGCCCCTCCACCGAAGTCAAGGTTTAAGACAGAATTTAAATATACTCCAGGTGCTGCACTATACATTTTTGTTGAGTAAAAGGTCATGTTCAGAATTTGGTCATCTCATTTCAGGTGCACACACAGAGGGGTAAGTAAATCCAGCTACAGATAACACACTTGGTGCCTCTGTCAACTTCTTTGTACTCTTTGGGTGAATTATTTCTCCCTCAAAACTTAACATTTGAAACACTGGCAGACAACACTAAAAAGATGAAGGACCCATTTTCTCTGTAGTTTTCACTACTGGGACCTGAAATGTTAACTGAAAATGATGGGTTTTGCTTTAAGGCTAATGCCCAGAAATCAATTCTTTCCTCAATCTCCAAAAGGAGATGCTCTCACAATACATGGCTAATTACAATTTAAATGCATTTTTTTCCCCTCCAGGACTCTTGCCAGTAGCAAGGCAGCTGATAATATGCAGTGGAAAGCCAGCCTTCCTGATTTAGTGGAACCACTATAATTCACCTGATTCTCAATCCTGGCTCTCACTGAGGTGCACAAAGATTTATGTGCATACTATAAAATTAGTTTTCTTGGTTACAGAACAGTTCCAGTGTACTACGTGGTACTTGAATAAAAGATTTTCCCAAGGTACCTTGTGAAATGAAACCAAGTCCCTAATGCTCCATTTCCAATGACACAGATATCAAGAGTAATTACTGAAATCCTTTTTCTTATAACAGTATCAAATATGTAATTTGTTCAGTGCTCTAATTAAGGAACTAATCACATTCTTGAAGAAAGCAGGCTTTACTCCAGAGCCTTTCTATTCAATCTTAGCTACAACAAGATTGACTGGACAAGTAACTACTTACTGTAAGAGAACATATTAAATTCATGTTATTTGCCCTGAGTAATAACACTGTCCATTTCAAATGAGCAGCCAAGACTCATCTGCCTTATTTCATACCCTGAGTAATTAGTTACAACTAAAGATTTCAGCAGTCTTTTGACTCCAGTCCAACACCAAATATTTTCTACACCATTTGATATTTTTAAGAGCATTCAGACCAAACAGAGGATCCAAGCTGTCACCATCAAACTGTGATAAGAAAAATATCTTTACTAACAGCTCTCCTTTACTATCACACAATTCTGTAGGTGTGTGTTCTTAGTAAAGTTAGAAGTCTTTATTTTCGGCAAGAATTCTCTCCTATTTTTGTACTGAAGATAACTGAAAAATAAACACCCTTCAAAACTACATGTACAATTTTTAAAAACAAGCCAATTCTGATTCACTTTTGTTTTATAAAACTGCAAAAACAGTTGTCCAAAAATGCATTCTTGTATGCAAGCAGCATTGTACTCAAGTAAAAAAAGAATTACCTTTTCAGGTTTTTCAACAAAAGCTTGTTGCCAGTTGTTCTGTTTGAAGTGAAAAGGTGACCCATGGCAACAGATCCAATTATTAAAGCACGAATTTGTACACCCCAGGGGGTATGCCCTGTAACAGCAATAATGTCCTTAAAAAGGAAAACTCAAACTGGATAATTCACAGAAGAAAAAACACTTAAAAATATTTATTCTGCCATGATCATACTGACAGATGTGTGTGGGTGATACAGCTGAAATTCTTGCTCGCACTGGTGAGCAGACAGCAGATACCTATTGTCATATTGAAAAAAAAAATAAAAAAATCCAGAAAGAGATTAATTTGTCTCATGCCATACACATTAATGATGTTTCCTCTCCCAGTCAAACTATTCAGGATAAAATTTCTGGAACATTTTTCAAAAGAAGCTGTAAAAAAAAAAAATCTAGTTTAAATAGAGTCATAAGACTGAAACCTTCTGAGTCAGTAAGAATAATTTGTAAGCAACTCTTCCATGGGTTGGATAACAACAGCATATCATGCCTGAGCAAGGCATGTTGAGTTCTGATCCTTTCTTACAGCCAACACAGTTAATTACCCTGGCACAAAATCTGGTCAGCATTATGAACTTCCCTGGCTTAAGGGCTCTGCAGTAATACAAGTTTGTTAATAGGAGAAATAGGGGGTTTCACAGTGCATCACTTAAAATACACTTTAAGAGGATGCTTCTTGACTTCAATTTCAATCTAAAGTGCAATAAGAATGACCCAAATGCAGCAAAATACAGGAATGGAAATGACAGATGTGGATTGGAGTGTTCTACTGTAAAACTGGACTTCATAAAGGAAAACCTGCATTGATTCTTGGTGTTTTTGAGCTAAAAGTATAAAAAGAGACTACTGCAACCAACGCATCATAGATACATATATTTAGAAACACTGAGTACAAATTCTTTGGAATGACTTGCACTGTTTTGGTCTTGTATAATCAGGTGCAGCTCCTGTGAGCCCAAACAGTCCCTTCTCAGAGCTCTACACCTGTAGTCATCAATGGTTTTGTCTGTCAGGCAGATTTCTCTCCCTTTTTGACTCTTTCATACATAATTTACATGTTTTCTACCATAAGAAGTTAATAATTTCAAGTACTACAGCTTTGCCAAAAAGGGCCCAGGAATGGCATCTTTGAGAACAACTTCCCCGAAACACAGGAACCTTCCATTCCCATATGCAGGAAGTCAACCATGCATGGCAGAAAATGCATCTGGCTGCTCCAGCAATTCCAGAAGGAAGAGCAGGGAAGGTAGATGCATGGACTGGCTCCCTAGGAGTACAGAAATATTACCTGAGCCCATGTAGGGAGAATTAAAAGCAAACCTTAGCAGACATGAAATCCGTAAGATAGGAAGGGCAATGAAAAGAACTTGTAGGCTAAAGGAAGACTAAGAAAACCTGTGTTAACTGATAAAAGATATGCAATTTAGTATCAAGGGACACAGAAAAGACTGAGAGACACAGCATATGATTTCCTTCAGTCTTTTCTTTCAAAGTCTGCTGTCACACCTCCCAGGTTCCTGCGTCTCAGGTCAAAATCTGCAGAAGTGAAAGGATATCCACCATAGAGGTAATTCAGGGACCACTTCACTGGACATATCATAGTAAATGGGATAAACACAGCACAAGTCCATGAGACTGGATGGATTACACCAAAGGGCACTGAAGAAGCTTGTGATGTCATTGTGAGGCCACATTCTACCATATTTACAAGGTCCTGGTGCTTGACAGTGGTTCCTGAAGACTGACAAAGACAGATTCTTGCCCACCTTCAAGAAAGGATCCAGAAAACTATGGCCTTGAATTCATTAGCACCAAGTGAAATTTTTGGAACTGATTAACTCTATCCATGAAGGACTGCCTTCTGCTACAATAAATGAGAACCAGTTTGTTAAAGCTTAAATATGCCAGGGATTGTAGAATCACAAAGAAATACTGACTGCCCAAGAAAGATTCAGACAGCACCTGTGATGTGTATGGAAGAATCAGAACACCTGACAGGACAGAAGACACAGGCAGAAGACACCTCCTGTTGAAAAAGGGAACGACGAAGAAGAGAAAGACAACACGATTAAGAACCAGATGCTGCTAGCAGAAAGACATACATTCTTCAAATTAACAGGGTGGTGTCCAAACTAGGGAAACACAAATGAGCACTATTCAGGCTAAATGCATGTAAATAATAAGACAGAGTAAAAAACAAAAGAAAAAAACCACTCAGCCTTGGGGGGGGGGGGGGGGGGGGGGGGGGGGGGGGGGGGGGGGGGGGGGGGGGGGGGGGGGGG
>JAWWEE010000122.1:36845575-36880071 GCA_035221455.1 Xenops minutus | reverse complement strand
GATTAAAAAAAAAACCAAAAAAACCACTCAGACTGCCCCCCCCCCCGGCCCAAAAAAACCCCAAACCCAAACCCACAACAACCAAGTTTGAGAAATAGCTTACTGAAGTATAAAAGCTGCTACTGAAACATTTCTTTCAAACTCCAGAAGTAGGATGCCTGTCAGAAAGTCAGTTTGGCTGATACATGATCAAAATGAAAAGAGACTAATTCAGAAGCAGGAAAGCTAAATTGTTTCCATTGAACTCTCAGCAGTGACCAATGCCAGATACCCAGAGAAGAGACCAAAAACAGGGCAAATACACAGGAATACTTCCATCTATATGCTCCTATCTTCATCTACCTAAAAGCTTAGGGACTTCAGAGGTCACAGATAATCTGCATGATAGCTTCTACTGGAATTTCCTATTTTCTGCCATTAATAGCCTATTGCCCTTTTTTTTTTTCTTTTAATAAACCTAGTATTTCCCAAACAATTCAACATAAATAGACAAACCGTTGTACTGTATAACTGTTAATGACTGCAACCTTGTTATCAAACAAACAGGAGGAAAACATGACACCAACTTTTATCAAAGGGCCCTGGGGAGCTAAAAAATTGCAGACCACTAAATCTGACTTCTGTGTTGAATAGAAGGTAGTAATAAATAACAAAGTTAGTAAACCACAGACAGCCTTTGTGTAAAAAAGCCATGCCACAGAAAAATACTATCATCTTTTGAAGAAATCAAAAATTACATGGACAGGGATGAGGGTATTAAGACAGTAACCAAATTTCCAAAACATATGATGAGGTTTTTTTCTTTCTTTAGAGGCCCAGTTTTTCTCCAAAGTATGGCAGATCTCTTAGATTAATAACTTGTAAAATCTGTTCATTCCAGTTTTTAAACAAGTTTGTGACTGTAACAGCAAAAATGCATGTGCTGGGAGCCAAGTAGTCCACCTCCTTTTCCAGGTCATTACTGAACAATAAAAAGTTATTGGGAGTTGCAATTAAAACGACTACAAACAGCTGCAGAATAATTCAAGGACACTACCAAGGAAATGAGCTGGCAGGAGAGCTCATTGCAAGAGCAATGACTCTATATGGAGTGTTAGACCACTCAGTGCATATACCCAGTTACAGACCCTAAACTCTGCATTACCACTGGGAAAAAAAAATAAAATCCTGGAATCAAACATGGATAACTTTTTCAGAATTTTAGCTCAGCATTAATAAAAAGGCAAGAATAATAAGGAAGGAACATGAAACATTTATATTGTAGCTTCATGGACCTATCTCTTGGTATTCCCATATCGTGGGGCAGCAGAGTAACAGAAGTACACTACAGTATCTGGGAGGAGAGGTTAAAACAAACACCACATACTGCAGTCACTGACCCAGGATGTCATTAATTTCAGGTACATAAATGCATTTAAAAGACAAGTCTGTGCACAGAATGAGGTCTATGAAGCATGACAATCCTGTTGCAATTTTTGGCTCAACTCTCCCAGCCCAGTGGTTGCCAGGAATGAAACTTATCCATTCTTCTGTTTTCTCACTAGTGTATGTTATTGGCTAGAGCTAGAGATAAGGTTGTCAACAAAAATAATCACAGGTCAGACCCAGTACAGATGCATTTTTTAAATTCAATTTCATTTTACAGTTCTCTGGACAAGTTCTTAGTGGATAAACAACTAAGTTCTTGTTATTTGTAGCTGAGATTCTCTGATGTTATCTCTTGAGATTTTGTTGGGTTTTTTTTTTGAGAGGACAGACCTTGTTACCCAACAGCATTCATCCTCAAACCTGGGTCCATTTTATATTTCCCTAGAACGGTTTGTTTATCTTGGATCCAAAGTAATCCAGAAACTTTATCACTCTAGTTTTACTTCAGCTCCACCTTTGTGGAGACTCCTGATTACAAAAAAATAGTCCAGGGAGCAATCAAATTAATATCCTTCTTCCCAAAATTTAACATTAGTTTTATCACAGGTCTGCTAGGGAGCAGGTGTAACATGTAAAATCCAGTATAAATGCCTGCTCTTAAAAGGCTGCCACCTACCAGGATGATAAAAATAGATCCAAAAAAGGTAAAACTTACTAAGTTTTAAGAAAAAGGTTTCTTCCAGCTACTGTACAGAAGTTTTAATAGGGCCCACTAAGCCTGCTCTGCTTCTTTGCAACAAGACATAAGGTGGAAAACAGGTAATCCTTCACCTAAACCCAGTTGATGTCCCCCTGGCCCTCCTACAGAGTGCTGAACAGGCTGCAGTGAGATGAGACAACTTAGAAAGTTTGTACACTGACTTTTGCATATCCCCATATATTCTTGATTTTGTTTAACCAAACTTATGATTTGCTGTACATCAACAGAAGTGCTGGGCTTCAACCTTGAAATATACTGGCTAAAGTTCATAAGCCACAAGTTTGCAGTACTGGCAAAACGAAATTTTCTGATGTACCTGCCAAAAAACTTCAACATGCCATTCAATATTATTCCTCTTTACAGGACACAGCAAGAGTTAAGGCTTTTTACAGAAGTCAAGACTGTCCAGAATCACCAACAAAGTTCCTACTGAATCAATAAAGGCAGCTGGCAAATCATCTTGGTAACCTGTCAGACTACAAAGTCAAATCTAAACAGAGCAGAATTGAATTTCCCTTTATTGTAGTTTCTTTCCTTTTCTCCCTCCAACAGAGACAAGCCCTAAGGCTACATGGCTTTGAAGCTGGGAGAGACAACTCTTGCAGCACTATTTCACTCTTGCTAGCAGAGCCTGGGAAAGCACTTGACATCCTTCACTGAACAAACCTTACGGCATAGAGTGACGCTTAAAAATTCTGATGCTTGAAGGAAGAAAAGGCTGAGGTGAGGTCTACCTGTCTATGAACAAATAACCTGGTCATTACCAGAAAGACACTCCTCAATTAGAAATGCCGAGACAGCATTAACCATAAAAATATTACTATATTGCTCTTCAGTAGAAGAACTGAACGTTGACCGCCTCATCATCCACAAAGGCTTCTGGTCTTTTTAAACAAATCAGTGGGAGGAAAATAAAAGATGCATCCAATAGGCAATTTGTTACCTTTTGCTGTGTTTCTGACTCATATTGGAGGATGAGCAGGAAACTGAGAATGTGGATACCTAAAAGCGTATAGCAACCTCAGTCAATCTCACTTGCTTCCCCTCTCTTCTGCTGTTCCCAGGAGACACATGAAAGCTATAAACGTTTAACTTCTTTAGGGAAATTGCAAGCATCCCAAGTATTCAATAAATAAAATAATATCTAAAAGATACCTTTTGTTCCCATTGTTTTTTCATGCTGTTTTGTTTACTTGCCTAGAACATTAAATAATAAAACCTAACTTTGACTTGAGCTACTGGCTTTGACATCCATGAAGGCTTATCTGCAACTGTGCTTGAAGGAAACTGCTTCTGAAATTCATCTTTTTCATGGTTGTCCCTCCTCTTCCTCAAAATATTTAATCATCTTTGGGAATGTCTATTTATTAATGTCCTTCAGAACAGAAGTAAAGACAAATTCTGAGATTAGGCCAAAAATACTTCAGGAAGCTACAGGAGTGGAGCTATTGGCAGATACATATACTCTCTGATGCTCTTTTTACCCTCAGGTAAAAATGTAGGGGAAGGAGTACCTGAGTTCTGCTGCCAAAGATATGGCAACTAGCCTGGGCAGAGGTAGCCCAGTCCCATCTGCACATGACATGCTGCCGTTTCTACTTTGCTGTCCTTACAGAGCAGAGGGCAAGAAGGGGAAGGTACTTCCAATTCCTTCCCCTTCTCTTAAGGAAGGCAGGGCCAAAGCCCTGTTCTGCCAAAATGAACCAGCAACAGCAGGCAGCAAGCAACTCTCCCCATCTCAGTTAATTACAACACCTGACTGGGAAATGCTTTTTCTCCAAGTTTCCTTAGTCCTGTTGCCTTCTACAAAACGGATCCCAGTGGCTGCAAATGCCTCAGCAGAAGCAGCAGTGTCTAAGGAATAACCTTCTAAAAAGAAAATGCTGATCTACACAGGTTAGCCAGATCATTTCTTCCCCTCTCTTAAGCACAGACCACAGCAAAGAAAGAAGAACAAAGTGAACCCCCAGGACAGGTGGCACTTCCATGCTTCCTTGCCACCAGCAGTGGACAGGCATGGTTCTCTCCTCCAACTACCAGCAAGTGGAAACCTTTAGTAAGCCACCTGAGGAACACAGCACAAAGGAAGGGAAATGCTGTGTACTTGTACCTTGTTTGCTTTCAATAAGTGCACACCAGGAAGTAAATTCAAGCAGCTGTACATGCATGGGTATGAATCAGACCCACAGCTGGTCAGTTCTCTCCTGCCTAGCAAAGTGGAAAAAAAGCCCACCATAAAAGGCCAGAGCAAAATCCCAGTAACCAGACAGGGACCAGTCAAACAGATCAGCTGCCACAGCTGGAAACATAAGCCCAGAAGTTGGCATCCAGTTTGAGGATCAGCACAGCTCCATTGCTAGGGATGAGGGGGAAGCAAAAAATGCAAAGTACTTAATTTCACACACCCTCCACAAAACCCCAACCAAAAAATGGACTCAAAAATGCCTTACCAATAAATTAGTTTGCTTAAAGACCTGTCCTTAGCTGATATTAAACAAGGAAAATTATATCAAATGCAGATCAGCCTGAAAGTAAAATTGGCTCCAACATATATCAAAGGTCAGAACAGATTATGTAAACTTGTTAGTAATTATTGAGCAAATGCTAGTAACATACCAGAATTTTCTCACAACAAAGTAGACACCCTCCCAGCAAGTAAAAAAGTGTTTTATCTAAGATTGCTTCTTTCTTTATGACAAATGCTGTGAGAAGCTATTAGAAGACTGTTACAACCATCGTTATGGCAGATCTATATTTCTGTTACTGCAGGTAATTAAGCAGTGTTATTAGAAGAGAACAATATTTTTGTTTCTGTTCTCTACTTATTTTTCCTTTAAAATAATTCGGGTAAACCAACACTGAATAAACTAACTAGAATAGGAATGTCTAATAAAGACAATCCTTTCTTAAAGACAAATCTTAAGTTATGCATTAAGAAAAGATATGACAATGAAGACTGTGGCTAGACACGGAACACACAAATACATGCATTTAGACACTAAACCAAAGTACTTTAGAGATAAATCTCTATAGATTAACTCTTCATGAAAGGAATCATTGCAAGAGCATTAAGAAGGATATATGGAAATACTTGGTATAGTACAGCACTCTTGTCTCTCAGTACAAGAAGCCTTAAGTATTTGGCTTAATAAATAACATTATTTTAAGCATCAATTAAGATATATGGAAAAAATAACTGAACTCCATAAGAACAGAACTAAAAGAAAACAAAAGGTTTGCTTACTCTTCTTGACGCAAGTCATTAACGCTCCGATCTAGTGAGATCATATCACTTGCCACCATATTAAACCCAAACTCTTTAATGCTGGCTTGAATGGATTCTTTGTAATCTGGTCCTAAAACATATGGCTTTGCTTCCTCTCCAGGGCCACCAACAACTCCATGAGGCTCAGGCTCTTTGGGTTCAAAATTACCAAGGACTCCAGGTCGTAAAACAGGATCTGGGTATACAAATGTCTGAGGTTTAAATGTGAGATACTGCCTCTGGATGATGTTTTGCTGTTTGTTATCACCACCATGATGATTTAGTTCATTTTTGGCCTTATTTTTCCTTCGAATGGATTCCAAGTCCACTTCCACACCTTCAACATGAGGCCAAGGTACCACAGGTTTGAACTTCTCATTTCCTAGTCCATGGTCTCCTTTGTTCGGCAGAGGTCTGTTGGCTTCTTTGTCATCCTATATACACACACAGAGAAACAGCAGACCATGTGAATTGATGACCCTTTATTTATTTACATCCAGTAGCTTAATGCACTGAGAGTTGGTACTAAATATATGTTAGGTAAGAAGGAAGAAATCTCTGTTGAGAGGCTCAATGAACACTTTTTACTGAAGCTACTGACTGCTGGAGGACATCACTAGCTATTGTCCACACTTACCTTAGTGAGTTGGTCTTGGAAATGACCTAGTGCCTGAAGCATTCCCAAAGACCAAATACTCATGTAGGACATGTTAACTTGAATGTGGTTCAAGGTGCACACCAAAGTGATTTGCAGGGTGAACTGACGGTGCATTTTATAAAGATGGTATGGAGGCCAACAAAGCCACAGTCCAGAACATGGCATCCTTGGGCCCACTCCTGGACACTGGGTGTTTCTGAGGCTATATGTACTGGTGGCTCAGACCTCTACAAAGTCTCAGTGGCTTCTAGGTACAGCCTCAACCTGCTCCTGTGCTGGGGAAGAATACTGTGACTGCATGCAGTCCAGCACACACACATCTGCAGCAGCTGCGAGCCATATATAATCCCTACCCTTCGCACCCCACACCTCCCCACCCAAATTGCTTCCATCAAGCATTACTCCCTCTGCTGCAACAGCAGCACTATTTATTTAGAGCTGTGAGGTTATGCTGATGGCACTGGGGATAGCAGGCAGAAATGAGATGCCCACTTGGAAAGGCAGTGCTGAAGAGAGCTACCACAGGCACTGGCATCTCCTATATACTTGTTTCAAACAACTTTACAGCACTCCTCAGTGTCTCTCCACTTGATATTTTCAATGATCAGTGAGGTTGATGGGATTAGAACAAAGAGAGGTGATTTTGGAAGAAACTAGACAGAAAGGGTCTGATGTGTCTGAGTGTGAAGTCTCCAGAGCACAACAGCCCCACCCACGAATGCACTCCAAAACACAGTCACTGCTTTTTCCAATAATACTGTCCAAGATGATGACAGGGAAACACTGCTGAAAGTTCAGATTTCCTGCTAAGATTACTTATTTGTAAGCAGGACAGATGTTAGATCATACCTACATCTGCTGGGATCAACACACACACTTTAGCAATGTCTCACTATCTGTTCATACAGAATTAAACAAAACATTGAGAGCAGAAGGATGGCACTTGTTTAAACCTGCTGAAGGCAGGTTCACAGTTAGACAGGATTTCTGAGAGACTTGTCCAGTCACACCCCGAAAACACACAGTTTCTCTGGACAACCCACTCCAGTTGCTTGACTCACTCAGTGAAAGTATTTTTCCTCACAACTCAGATGTTTCTCATGTTGCATCTTGTAGTGATTGCCTCTTTTCCTTTCAGTATGCACCCCTCAGATTTTATTCCCATTTTCTCTGTAACTTCACTTTTCAGGGTGAAAAGATGCAATTAGGCTCCCCATTAGACTTTTCACAAGCCAAATCCAGTCTCCCTAGCAGCTATTTGCTAGGTCCTCTGCATCTGCTAACATCTCTCCTGTGCTGGGGCAGTGCAGGAAGAGAAACCAGACACAGTGCTTCAGACAGCTAAGCTCTTTCTAGGGCATCCATCCATTATACACTTTGCCTTTACTGTAACAAGGGCACAATGCTGACTCATGCCCATGTTTAACTAAATCACACAATACTTACTACTACATTACAGTATTTTCCTCACATATTATTCTGCATAAAAAAACCTTCAGAAATTAAGAAAAAAGCAGTATATAATATTTTTAGGTTAACATGATAACAGTAAGAGTCAGACAGGCTCAAATTCAGAATAAAATTCATTCAAGAAACTTTCTGAGCTCTCTGCTTGTTATAGTTTAAACAGGGAAAATGCATTACATTATTCTGTTCTTCCACCAACATTTTTTGAGGAACTCAAAAAGACAGCGTGTGAAAAGGGAAGTATACAAGCATGTGAAAAGGCACATTTTGCAAAGAAGTAGAAGACTGCCATGGATCTAAATAAAGCCCTGAGGACTTTTGAAGGGAGCATCATCTTACACTTACCCTAGAAATCAAAAGGAAGGCTTTGCCACTAGACTGTCAGAACACTGCTGATCTCTCAGCTCTTACCGACTCGCATCTTACTCATGCCCTGAATGCAGAGGCAGATGCAAAAGCCAACAAAATGGTGGGCATCATCAGGTAGGATGATTAAAGTGAGCATCATTTTGACTACATAAAATTTTGAGGCATTCATGTATTCAGTAATATTTAGTTCTGGTCTCCATATCTCAGAAGGAGTTATAGAGAAAGTACAGAGAAGGGTAACCAGAATGAAGGAAAAGATATACAGGTGCTTGAGAGGAAAGACCAGAAAGGCAGATGGCCTTTCATCTCTAAAACTCTACAGTTTGAAGATGTGATGGCTGAGGGGTATACAACTGAAGTTTAAAAAATCATGAAGGTGATTGGATATATTACATACAAATCCACTGTTTACTGTGGTGGATGACAGGTCCATAGGGAGACTGTAAAAGGGCTGGGCAGGGAGATGCCTTTCAAGAACTTGAATTCAACAGCTGTGGATGCTGGAAGAGTCCAGAGAAAAGCCAGCACAGAAAGCAGTCAGGTTTACATACTGCCATTCTCAGTCACTGCCCTGGATCACTAGTCCCCATCAGGCAGGAATTTCTCATTCCCCTGGTCTGTGTGGAATTAAATATTCTTTCATTCCATTCCACTACCTATAAAAGTTATGAGCTTCTACTTAGCCAGTTCTTCAACTGAAACATTAGCACTTCTGAAAGAAATCTGTTTATTTTTCTGCCATCAGAACTATAACTTATCCTTTATTACATTTAGCCTCATTATAACTGCTATGCACAATTGGCATCATAATGAATTTATTTGTAGCTCCCTTCTACACTAAATATATTACATATTTGCAGGCCTGGGAAAATATTTCATAAACCAAGAAAATTATACACAAGCACACAGGCACACTCATTTACCCCATTCCTTCAATTTTTACGTACTGAGGACAAATAAGATAGAAAGCACTTGTGTGTTAACCCCTACAAGCAGCTCAGTGTGATGCAGCTGCTCACTCCTCCCTCCCTACTCCTGGATGCAAATCTAAAACACAGCATCATATGGGATGCTATGAAGAAAATTAACTTCATCTAAGCATTTTACGGGACAAAAAAAAAAAGAAAAAAGAAAAAAGAAGAAGAGGAACTAGTAGCGTTTGAGTGCATGGTGCAGACCACAGCTGCTGGAGGTTATTCATTTCTCCACAGATAATTGAGACAAAGGTTCTCCAAACACTGTCTGGAAAAAAAGCAAAGTCAAACCACAATCAAAAAACTGCTTTGGTCATCATATAAGCCACCATGCATTAGAGAGCATCTTGTAAAGCTTCTTCTCTCTTTTATGAATTATTACTCCACACCCAATTTAAAAAAAGAAAACAAATAATGACATATCGAAAATCTGGAGTAATTTTTACTTAGTGTTGCTCACTGATCATGAGTTTGGCTCAGACAAAAGTATTAAAGATTCGTACAACAAAAATAGTCAAACTGGAAGGCATGAACATTAAATAAAATAAACCACAACAACCTTTCTAAAGTGGAAAAACAAGATAGTCTGAAAACGCTTTTTAAAACTTTGGAAGAAATAATAACAGCAAGGTGAAGGGAAGGCTGGAAGAAGTGAACACAACACAGATCTGGACACTACAGTTCTAGGTTGCCCCAAAATGAACGGAGAGAAGCAAAAAATAAATTCCCTCACATCTGAAGACAAACAACAACAATAAAATCTCATTACATCTTATAAAAAAGACACATAGAAAAAAGTTTTTCCCAGAGATCATTGTTTTCTTCTCTAGGGCTGGAGCTAGGATTTGCTATGAGCTTTCTAGCTCCAGTTTGTTGCATGTTTCTTTACTTTTTAGATGTTATTTTCATTCCTTAGGGAATTAGGTATGAGTCACTGCAATGGGTGTTTCCAATCCAGTGAGATGATATAAGTAGTCACTATCTGACCTGTTAAAAAAACAAACAAACACCAAACAATTAAAAAGGGAGTTATTCATTGCCATTTTATTTCGCAAATTAAGTGTCTTTTTGCAGAAGACAAGAATGCAGGTGTAGAAAACATAACTGTTTCCCTCTGGAAATATGCTTATAAATTACACAATGTAAAAGGAAAAACTGGGAGAGGGCTTACTGGGGGGGCAAGATCAGTCAGCTGGTGAGAGGGTTGGAGTTGTAGCTGGCAATAAAACTGTTAATGTGAAAGTTGCATAGTCTGCTTTTCCTCAGTCAGCTAACTAGTTCAGGACTGGCAACTCTCTAAAACTCTCTTTGAATAGTGTCTGAATACAAAATGATAGTAAAGTGGATTTGCTTGATTTCTAAGATGAAATATTATCATACTGAAAAAAGCTTTCTAATTAAAAGCAATGATGATAAAGCCAACTTGTTCATCTAGACAAGAATCAGTGGTGCACAAAAAAGGGAAATAATTAAGTAGAATCCAGCAGTATTCTCATTACTTAGGGATGCAAAATGAAATTTAAAAAATCTTACATTTTTAGAATATACATGTTCATACTCAGCTGAATAAAGACAGATACTGAGTATTGCAATATTCTGGTGTTCCTCCTGAAAAAACTATAAAAACTGATACATTTTGCATTCAAACAAGGATAAATAATTATGGCACAACAGGTAACAAATCTTATGAAAGAAGGAAGAATACTTATTTTCAGCAGAAATAACTGATTGCCTGGTTGTTTGCCTAACAGAAGGGAACATAATCAATTCTGAGTTTTACCTGTTTACTGCAGAGTACCTCATTTAAAGATATGTATTCACATTTGGATGTCAGTATGATACCCATCTAAGCATCCCATTTAGATGAAATTGTTCTGTTGCAATATTATATTCACTTGCAAGAGGAATTTGTCTGAGCTCATGATAATTCTGTCATCCTCTTTGGCCTTGCTGTGCACGTGTCACTTCAAATTCCTGCAGGGTAATGCAACCCTGTCACAAGTGCTCCTTCAACTTGCACTGCTTTACCCCTTGTCCTTGCTCTTCACTTCCTTTTCCAATGACACTGCTTCCCTGTAACTTCCTGCTGTATGTGTGTCTCCTGGAGTCTGGATTTTCTATAAATGCACTGGTCACATTCATATGCATCTGGTCCAGACTGAGCAAGTTCCTTAGGGAAGTTCAGTTACATTCATCAAAAGCAGAGACTACCAAGAGACCTGGCCAGAGTGCTTTGTGCCAGGTTCAGTCTTTTACAGAGGATGCCACTGGCCACCCAAAACCTGGAAATTTCTTTCTATCACCTTTAGGGAGATTTAAGAACTCAAAAGGACAGATATGTATGGCCTGTACCTTACCTATCTTACAGAATGCCTACTTAGGAGAAGTGCAGTACTCCTCAAATTCCTGTGCCACAAGTAGTTTCACAACTAGACTCTGCCTAAGAAAGCAAGTAAAAATGAAGATACTGAGTGCTTCAGAACAAACTGTTGTAAAAAAACCAGCAGTCATGTAGTCCTTATTTTTACCAACATTCAATGCTTATGGAATATTGAACCAGCTCTGAAACCTGCCAATCAGACTTCATCATTGTCTGAGATTCAGCTCTTACTCAACTTTTACACATCCCATCTTTCCATTCCTGGTACTGTCATACTGCCCCTGGTCCCATCTGCAGTTCAATAGCCACGTTGTGTTAAAGAAGTCTTAACAGAAATACACTTCACTCAAAGCCTTCACTTAAGAGACGCCCAAGAACTTTGTGGACTTAACCACAAGCAATCATAGAAGCATAGAATGGTTTTGGGTTGGAAGGGACCCTGAAGATCAGCTAGCTCTACTTCCCCTGCCAGAGGCAGGGACACCTTCAACTAGACCAGGTTGCTCAGAGATACATCCAATTTGGCCTTGAAGACTACCAGGGTTGGGGGATCCACAACAACCTGTTTCAGTGCCTCACCACCCTCAGAGTAAAGAATTTTTTCCTAATATCTAATCTAAGCCTACTTTTTTTGTACCTCTCAATGTACTTCTCCTTGGGGCTCTGGAGAAATCTGTGTAATATGGAATAGCAATTAATAAAATCAAAACAGGACTCAAATAATGGAATAAACTGATACTAAAGAAATCTCTGCTTGACTTTGTAACTTAAAGCTAGTTTTAATGCAGGCAAAGTACTGTGTTGTCGTTAAAACCACAATTACTTTCAAGTAACACAAATATTCTTAAACTGAATCATAAATGAAGCTGCTGTATTACCTAAGGGGATGTATTTTAGTCTCACCTATATCCTAGAAATGAAAACATCTTGGCACTAGTAGCCTGTGCAATAAAAACAACTAAAAACCATACCTGCAGCTTCTTGCTGCAGAATAACAAAAAGTTGTTAAAGCACAGATGATCCAAAGTCTCTCCTTACAGACAGCACACCAAAGGTGACAGAAAGACTTTTAAACTCAGAATAGCAAGAATCAGTTACAAGTTTATTACAACTAGACCAATCAACATTTTCAGTAGCAAAAAGTCAAAGTGATCACAGAACCATAGAATGGTTGAGATTGGAAGGAACCTTAAATATCATCTAGTTTCAATCCACTTGCCATGGGCATAGACACCTTCCACTAGACAAGGTTGCTCGAAGCCCCATCAAACATGGTCTTGATCAATTGGGGAAGAACATACACAAAAGAACATGAAAGCAAGTATATCCAACACACTGCATCTTTTCAGGTGTTTGTGCTCCTTGTTAAGTGGCTTTCCCTATTGGATCAAAGTGCAAATTGTCTGGTCCCCAAGAAACCAGACCACAAGTGACCACACACTTTGCCTGCCTGCACTGATTCTGGCCCTCTCTTCTTGACACAAATTGAGAAAAGCCGAATACTGTATATCACACAAGGCAAGTCAGTTTAGGTTAAACACTTAAGACGTACCTAATCAACCACCAGCTGACCCAGTGACCGTAGAAGTCTGCCATCAACTAACTGCTTTTCAAATGTCCATAACCTTTCTTCTTTGCACAACAGATAAATTTATACATACTGCAGCCTACTTTGTCTTTAATGTGTATTTAGCATGGTATTGCAACTACAAAATTCTGTTGAATATCATCCACATTAATTCATTCTAAAACAGAGACTGCAGTGACTCAGTCCTCCAAGCCAACAGAAACGCACCTGTTCATTATATTTACTCTCAAACGCACTATAGATGAGACTCCACATAAATTAAAACAACAACAAACCAACAACCAAAAAACACCAACAACCCAAAAAAGCCCTCAAAAATTAATTTGTATACCAGTTGACTCATTCCATGCTAAGTTTAACTATACAGCATATTTTATTGTAATTTACTTGTTCAGAATACTGTTATGGTAACAGCCAAGTCTCATGAAGAGGCTAAAGAGCAAGGAGAGCAACAAGCCCTGCAGCACCAGGGAGAAAATTAGTCCCACAGAAGCAAAGTCCATCAGACCCTGATCCCTGTCTTACCAAAATAAAGTTTAGTTTCTAGTCTAGTTTTGAAAGCAGAGACACTAAGGACCAGAACACTTTCAGTTTTCTTTCTTTTCCTGAAGTAACTCTCCAGCTGGAGTCTTAGGAGATGTCGAGTGGCATCTACTCATAGAAAGGCCAACACTTAGTGCCCAGAAAGTTAAACCTTGTTTTCTCTTAAGAAACTCAATGAAATTAATTATTTTTCAACTTCACAACCTGGAGGATACCTTGCTGAGCGAGAGGTTCAGCAAGGTCACTTGTTCCTTAAGCTAATGTGCCAGCAGCTGTAGATATCACAGGAGGAGGAAAGCAGTAGATAAAAGGATGCATTTCTAAACAAAAAGTGCACAAAACTGGCTTCTAGGGACACAGCCAACCCTAGAACAATATTTAAGCAGATGAAGGCTGTGGGAAGCCTCCAAATGCTCAGAATTCTGGTGGCTGTAACCAATATCAACATTTCTAATTTCTGTAAATATTTACTACTATGTATTTTGTTCAAATGCAACCTTCTGTTCTCTTTTTAATTTCTCTCAAATTTCCAAGTTTATTTACAGTTTTGATGAAGATGATGCCATTGCTTACCCTATTTTAGAACAGCAGAAGATAGAGGCAAGAAATTTTTCCAACTCTTTCTTCCAGGCAAAAGCTGAGTATGAGAAAATCTCTTTCAAAAAATGGACTGCAGAAATGGATGGCACCAAACCAGGATTTTTTTATCCTGCCTCCCTCCTCCAAATGATTAGGAGTACCATGTCTGCATGTGGCCATGTGGCTTGGAGCAATTCAGTCAGATTTTGAAAACAATTCTTAATCAGAAGTGTACTTGGGCTATAATAAATTGCTTCATAATACTTTGAATAACTAACACCTTGCTGGCCTATGATACAAGAAAAAAAGAGAGACACACCCTAATTAGAAAACTGTCCACAATTTTTCTCTCTAGAGTGATTTTATAAATGCTTAACTAGAAAAATTTTGAGTACTAAGAACAAAATGGACAATTGCTTAAGACATGATCTCTATCAATGCTGACTGCAAGATGCAAAAGGACTTCCAGACTTCAGGTCTTCATGACTCTTGGAGTATCTCTTTCCCTCTTCATTAAAAAATGCATTGATTTTTCACCTGATCTTTACTATCTTTCTCTGCATTGCCAATTAGAGGCTAGCAGAATAATAAAGTAGAATAGTAAAATGGTATTCACACAGGAAAACAGGTCCCATTTCTTAGAAGTTTAAATTACTTCCTCCCTTTAGAGATCCCCAAGACTATACAATTTTAACAATTACTAAAAATCAAGAGAAAATTAGCCTGAATACCTGAAAATAGTGTTGTATTGATTTCTTATCAATTTACTATATGCTGATCCATGCAATTTAACTATTACTACAGTAGTATTCTACTGCTTCCACATGTACACTCTTTCAAGTGCTTGGCAAAAAAATTCCAATAGCTTTTGCAATCAAATGGAAGAAAGAGAGAAAACAGGCAAGAGAATTAAATATTTCACTGCAATATTGCCACAATCCAGAGCACTAACACCTCTATCACTCAGACCTTCTCTCTTGTAGTTTCGCATTTCAATCCTGCACTCTGATTTTCAGATGCATCACCTTGTCATCTGTACCCAGTAGTTGTTCTCATCCAGTCCATACTTACACTTAAGGTATTGCTACAAATGCTAAGAATTTTATTCCACAGCCCTTAATAGTTCAGCAACAACAAGCTATCTCTTTTGCATCCCAGATATCTCATTCATCTTTTTTCCTGAGAAGCTGTGCCTTTCAAGGTGAAAGGCCTAAATCACAGGTTCACTCAAGAGCTTCAGTACAAGATTTGTTCTCATCACTACATCTCAACATTAAATGAAGCTTGTGACCTTTCTAGTTGAGTCATTGCTCCTTTCACGTTCTGTTTCACTCTAGAAGTACCCTTAATTTTATGCATATGTTTGAATGAGATCTTAAAAATAGAACTCATGTTTATTCATATGGAAAGTAGAGATTTTTAAGATCTTCTAAAATGTCCTCTCTGTCCAGCTTAATTTCCTTCCACAAAGGAAGAATTATTTTCCTTTTCCTGTGTCGTAGTGTTACACAGTGGACTATGAGGGGAAAGGCTTTTCAACTTACTAAGACCAAGCCCATTTTAAGAATGTTCTCTGTAGATTGAAGAAAAAAGATGAAGCTGTTTCTTTTGGACTTTATCAAAATTTAAGTATTTGTGTTTTAAGCTGTAGAAATAGGCAGGTAAAAACCAAGCCTACACTTTGAATCAAAAAACAGACCAAAGAGTTAAAATTTATAATCCATAATTTTGCTATTGAAAATATCCAACTTTTATTATTTTTTTCAGAAAAGTTATCAGAAAGAAAGAAAAACTGTCATCAACATTCACGTCACAAGTGGCTGAGGACTGCTTTTCTGGCCCTTCAAGCATCAGCTATGAACACTGCACTGGTTAAAGCTTGCAGAGAGACTTCATCCTTGTTTCTCAATCATCTAAGACAAATGGCTATTTAAAAATCATGCATTTTTTCTAAATAACTCAGTGAGTAAATGACATTTATAATATAATATGTCCATCACTGATCTACATGCTTGATCAAGGGATGCAGGTTTCTGTGCTACAGCTTGCCTCCTTCAATTTTTAAGGACAGATGTGTCAATCTCATTTCATATTCCTTGCTATTAAGAAGCAAACTACATGATTAGATTTTCATTTCTCTTCAAATATTGTCAGCATCCACAAGCTTTACAACAGCCTATTTCTCTCTCTTTTTAAAATTTCATTTTAGAATTTGATCAACCCAACCTTTTTGAAAGCTTTTTCAATGAAACAGCTGAAGCCAAAATCTCCATTGTATGCAAATTATACATCCAGTCTAAAACCCATTTCTACAAGTTTCACCTGAACTCCCAAAAGATTTCATAAATTCAGAGTATCTGTGTAATTACCTTGTATACTGCTTGACTAGATCAGAGAAAGGGGAAATAATTTATTATGATAAATTGTCTTGTCTGTCTCATCTTTCCTTGACCCTTCATTCCTGTTTTTTTTCTACATAGGAGAATCTGTGTGGTATTTGCCAATGAGTCTATTGAACTGTTGAGGTAAGGAAAGTTCTTATGTGTATTAAATACTTCAAATTAAATAAAAATCAACACAATACATGCATTTGAAGCATAAAGGGAAAAAAAAAGATCTAAAATATTTCTAAACTAGTAAGAACCAATTTATTTAACAGGTAAATCAATCTTGGTAAATCAAGTACTCTTTCTGTGATGCATACAGCTAGTGTATGCATGAGGCTTCTTGCTTGGAAAAAATGGAAGTCAGTGTTCTCAGCACTGGGTCTCTATCTGCAGGTTATCGTCACCATTCAAACAGCATAACAACAGGAATTTCTCCGAAGCATTGTAATCTTTTCAACAAATGTTCACTCCCTGTAAACATTTTTGTTATGAAATCAGAAGTCTTGGAAATTTAGACTCTCCATGTAAATACTAAGAACTAATTGGTTAAAAATTGATCTTCAAATGACAGAGAGCTTTTCCTTGGGCTCTACTTGCCCTGTTTCCAGTTGGAGCAATTTTCATCACCCCTGAGCCCACTACTTGTGGGCTTCAAATGGGGCTGCTAATAACTGCATTTATGAAAGCTATGCTCATTACTTACTGCATCAAACACAGAAGAGACGTTAGCAAAGTCTACTTATGATCTATTCAGTTCATTAAATGGGTGTTTAAATCAGAACACAGTTTGCTGAATCAAGACCTTCACGTGCTAGCCTTGCATTTTAAATTCTAACAAAGACAAATTGTTAAAGCCTGTCAGAAAACTCATTTCAAAAGCCCTCTGCAGTCCCTGAGAAAAAGTCTATTATCTCTAAGACACCAAAATCTGGTCAGCAGCTGGAGAAGGAAGAGTCAGCAAGGCAGTTCATAGTTTAGTTTGACCAGGGAGAGATAGTGTCTCCCAAGAGGTAGAGCTGCAAAAGAAGAAAGTTATCAGTATTTCAATCTCCAATATTAAAGATAAGCTACATACATGAGCCATCAAATACCACAAAAGGATAAACTGGCAGATGCACCAGGGCAGGACATTAAACAACACAGAATTGTTTACTGTACATCAAACAGTATCAGCACAAGAAACCAAAATCCACAAGGATGATACTTTAATCAAAATACCAAAGAAATAAAATCCACTGTGTTTTGCTACTATTCGATAACCTGCAAAACTATTATATTGAAAATTATAAGGAAAAGCCATATAAGAGAGCCTTTTCTGTAACAGACAATACATTCTCACGCTTGTCAACCAAGCCAATATTATTGCTGTCATTAATCAGTTGCCTTTTGGCATGAGGTGCTTTCTTTTCAAAAGTTCTTGCACACAAGTGATAGCAACACAACATAAGAGGTATATGCTCTGCTTAAAACTGTCATATGTGAGTTACACAAATCAGCATTTTTTCAATATATTATCATTCAATGTAGACTTGGACAAATCTTGTAAGTTAAGACAGCAAATACCAGCTTGATTTCCTATCCTGCTAAACAGTTTCAGTAAGTGATAAAAAAAAGACAAAACAAAAAAACAATGCAAAAATTCCACCAAAAGCCGGAACTTCTGACATTTCAACTCACTTCAATTAAAAAAACAAACAACAAAGCAAACAAACAAACACAAAAACCCCCAGCTTAAAAATAAGCTACTACTCAGCTTTCCATTTTTAATAATTTCAACAGAACATGAATAGCATAACTATATGGATCTCTTTAGCTGTTGCTTCAGACATAGTACTTGAACTGGAAACAGCATATGTTCCTTTTGTTTAGTTTAGCACTTCCAGTTCTACAATTCTTGACAATATGATAACTGTAGATTTGTAAAGGATGTCAAATTTATATGAGATGTGGCAAAAAAATAAAAAAATCATTTGCCCATTCTTCCTACTGACTGAAGAGACTCAAAGCTAACTTCCCAATTTTATTTCAAAAGCAAAGTTTGGAAGACTTCTGAATGTCAGTACTATGATGCATTACATGGACCTTTATCTTCCCATGGTTTCAGATATACAGCAAAACCTGAAAAGGATATTTTCCATCTCTGCTGTAAGGAAAACTATGGAAGACCAGCAATACGAATTACAAAATTCACCTAATTCTTGCAGAAGATTTATGAAAATGTATTTTTTAGCTGCTGCAGATGAGTTGCCTTTAAATTTTTGGTTTTGCTAATTTGGTTTAGATTTAAACCTCTGCCTGGTAAGTGCTGGATTTTTCAAGTTGATGCTATAGAGTGGGATGAATACATTTCCACAGTCACTTTACTTCTGCGCCACACATTTTTGTCCTGTCTATATGCCAACACAAGCACCTTTACACCCACACGCTGAGCTGGATCAAGCACTCCCCATAGCCAGCTGGATTAGCAAGCCAAATGAATTTGGCATCTGTGAGTAGGGTGAACACCAGTGCCGAGGTAGTTCAAAACAGGAGCAGAGCAGGGGGGGAAGCTTCTGGAAGCGAGGGGTAATTGGAAAACAGAGAGCCTAGTAGCAAAACACACAAAACACAGCTGCCTCCCTGGGTTGTTTACAACCATTGCTTGTGTACAGGCATAGCGCAGAGACACAAGGGCTGCACAGCCCCACTCCACTTGGCAGTGCCCAGCCATCCTCAGAGCCCTCCTCAGCACTTCTGTGGGACACCAGGGAGAACAAGTACCTGCAGCTGCATGACTGGATAGGGTCTGCCTCTTTGGTACCCTTAAAACAAAACAACACAATCCAGCTACAACACAACACTGGGAGGACTGTGAGAGGGCTGGGACACCTCTCCTATGAAGACAGGCTGAGAAAGTTGAGGCTGTTCAGCCTGGAAAAGGGAAGGCTTTGGGGTGGCCTTAGCGCACCTTCTAGTACATAAACAGAGCCTACAAGAGAAGTGGAGAGGGCATTTTTACAAGGGCATGCAGTGATAGGACAAGGGGGATTGGCTTTAAACTGAATGAGGGTCAGTTTAGATTTGATATTGGGAAAAAATCTTTACTGTGAGGCTGGTGAGGTACTGGAACAGGTTGCCTAGAGAAGTTGTGGATGCCCTATCCCAGGAATTGTTTAAGGCCAGGTTAAAGGGGACTTTGAGCAATCTGGTCTAGTGGAAGCTGCCCCTGCTCACAGCAGGGGGGCTGGAAGTAGATGATTTTTAAGTTGCTCCCAATCCAAACCATTCTATGATTTTATGAATTAAACAAAAACAACAACAAACAAAACACACACCCCCCAAAAAAAACCAAACCAACCAAACAAACAAAAAAAACCCCAAAACATAAAAAAAAAAATCCAAACAAAACCCCCCCAACAATTTGAGTTCCTCTCTAAACATCCCTTTTGCTGTGCTGAGAAAGTGGAGACACAAAAGGCAGCATACTTATGTTCCTCTTGCATTTAGAGCCAGACACGTGTATTAAGAGGATCAGAAAATAATAATAAAAAAAAGCAGGCTTGCCCAGTCTTGTAATTTACTGAGTATCCACACCCAGATCCTGTATCAGAAATAACTGAAGGGGAAATAATCCAACCAGGAAAAGCCTATAACAGTAATACAGATTATTTCGGGTGGCTTGGGCAATGGCAGCTGTTCTCTTCCCCAGGAGCCCACGACTGCTTTCCCCAGGAGTTCCTGTAGTGTTCATGGAAATGCAGGAACCTGTTATGCTCTAAACAGAAGTATGTTTCTGTTAAATAGTCTTAGCAATATGAATCTCCCTTTCTTCTTTCAAACCAAAGCTACAAACCCATGATTATTTTCTCTCTCACTAAAGAATTAAGGAGACAGCTGCATGTTCTTAAATTCACAGAGGAGAGGGAAGACGTGAGCAACCAGCAGTTGTCCTTTGCTAAGTGAGGGCATGTCTCCCTTTTCAGGAAAGCTCCAAGTCTCAATAGAGTTCTCATTAAAAAAATATATAGAACTGGTGACTTTTAACAGCATAATGATTTGAACATGTATTTCCAGGTCTCCTTTCCTTAGAAAATGCACTCAAATATCAAGCAGAACTCCCTTCCAAGCAAGTATTTTCTCAATCCTGTATCAAATCTTTTATGCCACTACAGCTAGATAAAAAAGGGTATTAGGGAATGTGCCAGTGTAGTTCCAGCACATCTTCAGCCTAAAGACAAAATAAAATTAGTTAAGAAACCAAAACATTAAAATCAGTAAGGTAAATGAAAATCACAGAGGTTAACATGCATTGGGACAAAACCAGCACTGGTTATAAAACATTTGAGTTGCCATAGCTGGTCTTTTTCATGCAGTTTGAAGATTCTTTCAGTGCTATAGCCAAGGCAATATAAAACCAGCTAAGGAACACTAAGGTCTGACAAAATTAACAAATGCATGGAGGGCAGAAAACAGACTTCCTACAGTAGAGTTGTTGGGGTTTGGTGTTAGACTATGAATAGATCTCCTAAATATACACTGCTGAAAGGTTTCCATTTGTAAAGTGAAAGTGACACATCAGCTACAATCACATACAGAGATACTTATAGGTTCAGTTATCAGACACTGATTCTGTATCTGAAACCTTAACTTCCCCATCAGTAAAAAAGGGCTTGAAAATAAATGCCCATGTATTTTATTAAATATGCGAAAATACAATGTTCTGCAATAAGGAAATCTCAGGTTGGTGAATTAAAAAAACCCACAATTATTTTTGATATGCAAAAGCATTCTCACCAATGAACATTTTAAGGCATCAGAGTCAAGATGATTCACTTAAGCTAAGACAATAAATTTTTAAAGCATTGACCTAAAAAGTATAATGAATTCCGCTTGCAACATTATGCATTTAGTAACATTAAGTAGTACATTATAGTGGTTAGATAAGCCAAATTATAGATAAAATTCTGTCCATTTCTTAGAAATTAACAGCCATGAAGCCATTCCTGAAAATTATTATGCTGGGACTGCAAACAGTATTTTGACAAGTTATCAGTACAGAATAAATTCTTTCAAATATTGTACAAGATAAAACCTGTTCAAAAACCTGTTTAATCTGACTCTTCTTGCAGCAATGTTAACTAGTCAAGTCTATCACTTGGCGCTTAGTATTTAAGGCTATGAAGACTTCTTTGGTCATAGACATGAATTGTAGTTTAAAATGAAAACTTCCACACACCACACCCCCCTGCCCCACTCAATAAAACCCTTAACATTTTATATCCTGTGACAAACTTGTTGGAAGATGCGTTGCCCAAGCTATTACAGGGAATAAAATCAAGAGGAGTAGTCTGACCATTTATATTTCTTCCTTATTTCCAGATATCCATATCACTTGATACCTTATTGCAATGCAAGAAAACTCTTCATCTGTTGAACAGTGGGTTGTAAGAATATGCCTAATTAACTCCCCAGCTTCCCACAAAAAATGAAAACTAAAAAAAGAATTGACCAGGAAAAAAAAGTAGATTAAGTGAGGTACTCAACCTTCAGCTGAGGATGAGATTTGAATAAAACCGGTAATAATCAGGATTCAATGCATCTCATTACACTAACATTGGATTTGTGCTGGTTGCAGTCAATCAATGATCACCATCAAGCCCCCTTGTAAGGATCCAATCATACCTTTGTCACACAATTCAAACATACAGCATTATTTTTAAAAGTCCATTTTAAAGGGAAAAAACACACCGTTGTTTCCAGTAAATATAAAAGTTATGTTAAGAACTGAGAATCAGTGTTTCACATGTAAGTGCAGCAGCCTCTCTGTTCTCAGTTTAAGAGCAAAACCACAACTAGGTACCTCTGATTACCTGCAGTCCCTATGTGCATTTCACCACACACATACAAGCACATCAGCTTGACTTGAAATTATGCACCCCTGGGAAATATTACCAAAACAAATGCCTCCCAAAGAGGCACAAGGCATCTCTCAACCACAAGTTCTAGGCATATGGGAATCAAAGAAAGGGGACATAGGACAGATGAAGTGTGCTCAAGGACAGCAGATTTCAAAGAATTCTAATTATTTTTAAAGTAGGCCAACCCCCAGGACATATCCATTTCATCCAGAAAAATTAATCCAGCCTGCTCCCTGCCATCCTCTTTTCCCAAGGCCCCTCAGGCATACACAAAGATTAAAAGCTACATGAACTATCCTGGCAGTCTGCTCCCTTTTATCACAACAGCTTGACAACTCCCCTGTCATCACTAGCCTTGGTAGAAGATAATAATGGGAGCAAAACTTGTTAACTTCCCGAGAGGTGACTGATGTGACTATTCATGGAAAGGGTAAGCCTGCTCTCTACTACAGCCACTCTGCATCTTGCAGAGATTTGACCCTGTTTCTCTACATGAAATGGCAATGGCTTTGACACTTTGGACACCTACTCACTGCTCTGTCAACAAGCACTCAAGGGTCTCATAATCCATTGCTGAAGCTGGGCCAGGGTAACCATTTGCCCCAAGTTTGACATCTAAGTCTTCTCCCAGTCTTGATTCCAGCATTATGGATAGCTGCTCTCCTTGAGGATGTTTCTTCTTCTGCAGATGACCCTGAAGGAAGACATTATGCCTGGACCTGCACAAAAAGCTTCATGACCCCACTGTAAAGTCAACACTTCTTGGAGTTACTTAGCCTAAACTTTCCTGTACTATTTACATAAATAAAAAATAAGCAAGTGTTCAAGATGAGTATCTTAGACTGGTAGTGGTAAACACAAAGAGGGACAGAAGACTCACCAAGATCACACAAATGCATCCAAGGAACTAATTTGCAGTCTTATTTAGACATGCAGGGTTGGAATATCTCTACAGAGAGCACTCAAGACCACTTTACTTATTTGGTAAATCTCATGCTGTAGGAGAATCTTATACTGATTGAAATACCAGATTTCAGTGTTAAGGACCTCCAAAAATCTAGACAAAAGGTGGCAGAACTCCACAAAAGGTGGTAACTCCCTTACCAATAGGAGTTGAGGAACAGGAAACCCATGCAGCATTCTTCTGAACTTGAGGGCTCTTGGCTAAGAACTCTGTGATCAGAGGTAATCAATCAATTTATAATCACTAAAATGTCATATTCCATCAAAAGAAACAAGCAACAAAAACCCACCTACTACACTTTTCCATCTCTGCAGTTTACTGAGATACTGGTTTTATGCTATCACTAGTGAAGGTCTAGTCTTGTTTCTGTGCAGGAGGAACATATTTCATAGAGGGGAGAGAAATGGAAGAAGTAAGAAAAACCCAATGCATTTCATAGCTATGGTTTAAAGCTTCTCAGAGACTTTGAAATGTTAGAATAACACTGTGGGAGATGGATTAGCAGACCCAGAGCAGGTGAAGCAGTCTTATAAAAGCCATATATTACAAATCTTGAAGAGCTGACTTCAAGGCCTCATTTAAGCAAGTGTAGCAAATTTTGTTTCAGAGTGAACAATTAATTTTCTCTGAAGAACACATTATCTTACTAACATCTTTCTTGATCTTCCTTCCTCAACAGGAAAAAGAGAAACTTCTTTTATGAGGTAGCTTGGTTACTTTTTTCCAGTTTTGCTTCAAAAAGTTATTAGAGATGAGGCGTTTTCTACACACAACCTAAAACCTCTTTCCTTGACATATCTAAAATTCTTATTAAATAGCTTGAAATAAAGACATTGCTTAAGTATCTCAAATCCATAAAGGCAGGAAATGAGAAATTAAATGAGGTGCTGCTATGCTTTGGCCCTTTGTTCATTCAGTCATGCTTAAAAGGAAAATCTTTTACTACAGGTTAAAACCAAAATAAATTTTAATCCCCAAGTTGTGGCAAAAATGTCTGAGTATGAAAAAACTACAATTGATTTAATTAAAAATATTGCATTTTTTTCTAAAACATAGTATTTACATAATAATTTTCTGCCTTATTAAAAAAATCAGCTGTATTCACTCAAGTCAGAACAGTTCTTGCTGAGCTGTTTTCATTGCCAACTTTTTAAAATGCAGCAAAATAAGTAAGAAACTTTGTGGGCTGAGCGCCATCTGCTTATGCTTTAATTTCATTAACAGTTAGATTCTGAGACCATCAACTGTAAAGCAAGTTTTCCAAATGTAAACAGCATGTAAACCAGTATATTGCTTTTACCTTCTACCTTCCTCCAGTTCTCTCCTGCTGCTAAGAGGTTTACCACACATCAGTGCTGACTGCTGCTATTTGCAACTGAACATTCCACAAGGAAATAAAAGGAAAATAGGTTGTAGCTTAGGAAAGCAAGAGCGACACTAAAAAATGTTACCAGAGTCAAGGATTAGAACAAGGGATTCAAGAAGACATGGTCAGAGAGAAACTTTAAAGAAATACAGACCACCACAGAGCAGCAAACAATTAGTTTATTATAATAGAGAGAAAAAATAAAAAGGCAATTTGTTCTCTTGCAAGGATGCATGATTATGCATGAGAAGCATACTTAATTCCTGATTAATACAATTCTTTTTAAAGCGTCATCTCTTCATTACAAAAAGTAACCATTTTTGTTTCACTCAATGTATATATGCAGCCTGGTAAGAAAAATAATTTTATTCCCCCATGGGTTTTCAGAAAATTGTAATTTTGTGCTATAAAATGTACCTGTAGGAATGCACAAAACTATTTCAAAAACAGCTCACACTAAGCAAAGAATTTTTGGTTTTTTTTCAAATTTCAGACCTACCAATTCAAATGATACTCCAATGAGTAAGCAACATTTCAAAATTGTTCAATGCTAAGCTGGGAGAAGACAATAAGGATATTTATTTGAAAAACAAAGGTAGAATACAAGTATTAGCTTTCTTCTGTACAACTTTTTACAGTTATTAACAACAAAACACTTCAATAAAAGCACATACTTTCCCCACAAGTTCCTTCAAAGAGGAGGAGGCTATAATTAAATTGATAAATTCTAATCTGCCATAAAGCACAACTGTAACCTTTTGTTTAAGCTTACAGAAACCAAGTTTAATTTTTTCTCCTACAACCCACATTAGGTGAAAGGCCAGAAAACCCCCAGATCCAAGGCTAAAGAGTCTCACAGGTAGTAAGTACATGCACGTTGCTGCTAACTGCTCCCCTTTGTTGGGCCATGTTGGTAACATCTTCCTTCCTGAATGTTACCTTGGCATTGCAGTTAGTCATGGAGGGGAAAATCCCTCTCACCAAAACAGTGTCTAAACCCAGCACATTGTGTGGCAGAGATGGACTGCTAAATGCAGGTTCAAGCAAGATAAATTGCCTTTAATTCACAAAAAATATTAATGAAAACTGATAGAGGAGGTAGTCTTTTAAGCAGCATGGCTTTCCAGCCAAAACTCAGCTGAAGGTGAAGCTGGACAGAACTGTAGGGGACAATAAAAAGATTTTTTAAAAATACATTAAGGGCAAAAGACAGTGCAGAAATTACACTGAGCTGTTACAGGATGAGGATTGGAACCTCACAAACAGGGGCACTGACAAAGTGATGTTTAACACTTTCTTTGCCTCTGCCTTCAACACCAATGATGGACTGAGGGGGTTCCAGCATCCTGAGCGGGGGGACCATGACAGTGATAATGATAAAATCCCAGTTGATCTTGAAGCTGATCTGCTGCCCCAGATCAATACTTTTAAATCTTGGGCCTGGTAGGATTCACCTGAAAGACTTAAAGAGTTGGCTGAAGTCATCACAAGGCCTCTCTTGGTGATTTTTGAAAGGTCTTGGGAATCTGGAGAGGTCCCCATTGACTGGAAGCTAGCTACCATTGTTCCAATTTTCAAAAAGGGCAAGAAGGATGATCCTGGAAACTACAGGCCTGTCAATCTCACTTCATTGCTTGGTAAAGTTATGGAAAAAATTATTCTGGGAGGTATTGAAAAATACCTGAAAGACAAGACAGTCATTGACCAGAGCCCCAGTTCATGAGGGGAAAATATTGCTTGTCAAATCTGATTTCCTTTCAGGACAAGGTAACCCAAGTAATTGATCAAAGGAAGCCAGTGGATGTAATCTTTAGGGATTTCAGTAAAGCTTTTGATAGTGTCTCTCACAGGACCCTTCTGGACAAAATACCCAGCACACAGCTGGATAAAAACATGTGGTGAGTCGAGTACAGAGGGTGATAGTATATGGGGTAACATCAGACTGGTGACCTGTCACTTCTGGGGGTTCTACAGGGCTCCATCTCAGGCACTGTGCTCTTTAATATCTTCATAAACAACTTAGACACAGGACTTGAAGGGATACCCAGTAAGTTCGCAGATGATAAAAAACTGGGTGGAGCTGTCGACTCCCTGGAAGGCAGAGAGGCCCTGCAAAGAGACCTTGACATATTAGAGGGCTGGGCAATCACCAACCCCATGAAGTTGAACAAGGGAAAGTGTTGGATTCTGCACTGGGATGAGGCAACCTTAGATATAGGTACAGACTGGGAACGAGATGTTGGAAAGCAGTGTCATGGAAAGGGACGTGGGTGTCCTGGTCAATGGCAAGTTGCATATGAGTCAGCAGTGCCCTGGCAGCCAGAAAGGCCAAACGTTAGGGAAACTTCCCTGTCCAGCCATCCAGGAGCCACTCTGGCAGTCACACCTGCACTACCTGAAGACCAGGGCCCCTTTGCAGTGGGCAACCCCAGTGATCTGACAGGTGCCCTTCTTGACTCCCTACATACCCCACACTCACACTCCCAGACCAGGTTTCCTTACTGGCTCAATCCTAGGTTTCCCATAACAGTCTCACACACCCAGATCCTTCAAATAGTTTAATCTTGGTGAAATAACTAAATACTAACAGCTCGACTTGGATGCCTCCAAGGGAGAGATCATTAACAAAGGAAATTCCGGGCTCTTATACATGCACAGTCTAAGCTCTAAGCTTGGGTAAGTCTGGTCTGCTCCCCTTCTGTTTCTTGAGTGCCCCCATGCCCTTTGTTATGTAAAAGATTGGCAGTTCAGTTCATGGCCTCTTGCCTGGGACACCTGCCACCCAGAGCTCAATCTGCAGCTCGAAATGCAGCTACACACTGAGCTACCTGTACTGAATGTATTCCTTAACTCCACCTCCCAGGGTGCACCAGGCAAAGCATCACTAGCCAGTCAAGGGACGTGATTGTCCTGCACTAGTGCGGCCTCACCTGGAATATTGTGTGCAGTTTGGTCACTGCAGTATAGCAAAAATATTAAGCTCTTGGAGAGTGTCCAGAGGAGGGCAACAAAGATGGTGAAAGACCTTAAGGGGAAGCCGTATGAGGTGCAGCTGAGGGCACTTGGTCTGTTCAGAAGACAAGACTGAGGGGAGACCTCATTGCAGTCTACAGTTTTCTCATGAGGTAGGGCAGAAACACAGGGGCAGACACTGATCACTCTGTGGTGACCAGTGACGGGACCTGAGGAAATGGCCTGAAGTTGTGTCAGGGGAGGTTTAGTTTGGGTTTTAGGAAAAGGTTCTTTACCCGGAGGGTGGTTGGGCACTGGAACAGGCTCCCCAGGGAAGTGGTCACAGCACCAAGACTGCCAGAGGTTCAAGCATTTGGACAATGCTCTCAGGCACATGGTGTGACTCTTGGGCCTGTCCCATGAAGGGCCAGGAGGTGGACTTGGAGGACACTTGTGGGTCCCTTCCAATTCAGAATACTCTTTGATTCTATGTTGCTATTTTTAAACTAATCATCTGCAGTAGACATTTGTTTTCCAAACTTAGGGAGGAAATCTAGTCATTAAATGCAACTGTTACCAGACCTGGAGTCCTTCTCTCAGATTATATGGCCTAGTTACTGCAAAAAGCATCCCGCCCCCACCCCCCCAAGGTAGGAGTCAAACCTATTAATGTAACAGCTTAGCCTGCCCTATTTCCATTTGGCAGTCTCCCGTAATGCTGATTTAATATCTGACAAAAATAGGACAAAGACACTGTCATTTTTCATTAGAGAATGTCAGCTCAATACAAGCAATTTTAACTGTGCTGAGCTTGGGTTAGGGAAGGTGAATGGTGCTTGGCCATGTGGCAAAAAAATCCACATATCTACTTCTGGATACAATATGCCTTTCTCTCAAGGCTGTCATCCTGATGACCCACTGAGACTTTTCCAATAATTAAACTTACTAGCACCAGAATTTCTACTACTTCAGCTTAGCCACCCATATCTTATTTCACCTCATTTAAAATTAAGGGTTAACTATTACCCAGATTTTGATTTAAAAGAGGGATTTATTACATGCTATTTTTAATGTCTCAGTTTGGCCACTAAGCAGCACAAATTACCATTTCTGTTTTGGAATTTTTTTTTCCTCCAAAAAACCCAATTACAGACTACCCAATCCACAGTGTTGATCCCACTAACAGTTTCTTCATTAAGTACTACAAATGAACAGTTTTATCTCTGTGATCCCCAAAACAGACACAATTACTAAGTTTTTTTGCTACATTATGTTACCTGAGTGTGCAGACACCTTTCATCCTGAAGGTCCTGCCAGAGGTCCCCTGGATGCTCTAGATCCCTCTTCTCCTGCAATGGGACTCTTGAAAAGCCACTGCCAGCCCTACCTTAAGATCTTTGATTTGGGGTGCAAAAATAGGTCAAAAGGAGTCTTGTCACATACATAAGAAATGGTGCATACCTGCTCTTTATAGAGGAGTAGATATTTACATAATTAATAAACTTGATATACTAATGAGTTCTTTACCTAACTTAATACAAGGGATCTTAATGACAACAGAGTTCAAGAAATTTTTAATGCAATCTATATATGCATAGTTATATTGTAGGTTTTATGTAGGTTTTCTTTTTTTCTATTTCTTCGTATTATTTGCTTTGTGGTCCTTGATTCTGCAACATAACTGGAAGCATTTGTCAAATTATTCCGCTTTTAATATGATAAGGATTGGGTTTTTTACACTTTCCCAAGGGTGATAGATTTTTACAAGCTTTTTCAAAGCCAATTTAGATGAAAGCACACATTAAAAAAATTAGCATTTAATATCTCAAAACATTTTGCCTATTACTGTAGCTACCAATGCTAAAGATTACTGTAATAAGGGATGCTTACTTTCTACAACAGCAGTACTTTGGCTATAACATGCTTACTACCTCACTGCACACAGATTTCAAATCATACTTGTTGAGCATGAAAAATTTGCCAAGGTGTTAATTTCTGCTGAATGCCCTATGAGAAGTAGTGACTTATTACAGCTTTGATTGTAGAAGGCAACGTGGCTAGTCTAGCCCGGCACCTATACACAGCTTTTCATACCTAGGTGATGAATGATAGTGTTGAGCTTTCAGATACCAGAGTGGCAGAAATGATGCAGTGCCTTTTGTGTTAGGCCTCATGCAATTACAGAAAGGGAAACCAGTCCAAAAAGTGACCAACACATAGATAACTATACAAAGCAATTGGAGAGAGATCATTTTGTTATTTAATCATCTATGTACCACCATGTTTTTATCAAGTTCGGACAACTTGACTAACTTCACTACTAAACACCACTCTCCCTGTTACAGACTTATCATCTTATTTCGATTCCTGCCTTCCCTCTAGTAATTGTACTGACTTCAAATTCCTGTGTTTCAGTTTCTCCTCTAAGCACACTTGCCATTACTCCTTAAGGGAAAGTGAAGAATTTCCTCTGGGATTTCCACCACAAAGAATCTAATTTAAACCACAATAACACTTCAAGTGCAGTCTGCAAGTTGTCATTAAGATCTCAGTGACAATCCAGCCAAGGTATACAGGATATTAGCAGTTCTTAAAGTGGGGGAGAAGAGGTGTCACAAGAAATCTCAAAAATGTCCATTCAGCTTTTGTTTCTTTTCTTTCTAATGCTTCTGCTTTCACATAATAAATTTTCCACCTTCTATTGTCCACGTGGGAATTGTAATGTTTAAACTTGGCAGTTGGTGAATGTCCATAGCCCCAGCTGCAAGCCCATCATCCGGTTTCCTGAACCAGAAGGACATGCTAGAATTGCACCTACACTAAGGCACTCAGCAAAGCCTCCTCTTCCATTCCAAGGTCAATCACTCTTCCCTCACTCTGGCATGGCTGCTGTGACATCTAGCAGCAAGTACAGCTAACTGTCCTGGTGGGGAGATGAAAGTATAAATGTCTAAGGGTGGGAGACTCACCTCAAAAGCTCCTGTTAAGTTATAGAGCACTGAAAACACATCTGGTACAGGAGATGTGCATGCTTTCAGGGGTGGTGGGGGAAGGGAACAGTTGTCCAACTACTTAAGCACACAAAAAAAGCCCTGCAAACACAGTCCAGAAAATCTGAGAACTGTTGACAAACAAACATGATGTAAACAAAAGCCCACTAAAAACATGTCACTTATAGACACAGAAAATTAAATACCTTCAATATGTGACAGCCCATCAGTGACTCAGGTGCAGTGGCTATGGGAAACACTGAAAATACTTAAATGCTTCAAATCTGAAGCACCAGGTTCCCAGATGTGAGGTCAAGCAGTCTGTGCCAAGTTTTCAGGAAGTTCTCCTCATTGGACATGTGAACAGGACAGAACATGGAAATTATTTTGTGGGTTTAGCAATCTCACCAGCACATTTCTGACTTGTGCAAGGTCAGCCACGCACTTCCAGCAAATCTTTTACTACCTTACTAATCCCCTTCTGGAGTGTAGGAACACACTGGACTCTTCCTTATTGTCCTTTATATGAAAAAATGAATAGGGTCATTTGGTCAGATTTGAAGAGTTAAAGTTGAACTATAGTACATTTTCTCCTCCAAATATACTTTCAACTTGTCAGTAACAAATCTTTCCTTACTGTTTCAGTCCATTGATTCTGCCTGCTGTACCACCTACTCCTTGACAACACCAGCTTTTAAGGCTGTACCTCCTGAAGCTGATCATCAGTGATGCATCTTACTGGAGACCAACAAGTACTACAGCTGGGATCCCTACAGCAATCTTCTTAGGCTGAATGGCCTCAATGGAGTGATTGGCACATGGTGTGGTTCTTTGGGTGTCCTGCGCAGGGCCAGGAGTTGGACTGCATGATCAGATGGATCCCTTCCAACTCAGCATATTCTATGAGTCTATGATTCTCAATCACTTCCTGCTGCCTCCAAAACAATGACCCCTTGATCCAGAAGAGCAGAAGGTATCAGAAAGCATCCAAAAGACACCATAACATGCTAATGAAATGAATTATTCTACCTAATCTTTTCCTCACAGCCATAAACAAGAGAGTCCTTCTCTAAATATTTGGTAATCTTACAGTCCTTAGTATTAGGTAGCAGGTATCCTTACTTATACAAAAGCAGATATGCACTTAAAGACTCTGAAGACAGACCTTGATATTTTTTATTGTTTCTATTTGGTTTAAATTGGAAACTGAAAGCTCTTAAGGATAAGACTTATTTTATTTTCTTTGGATATTTCTGACAATGCAAATAAATACTTAAACTCTCCCTCCAAATCCCACAAGCACTTTTGCCTCAAATGGACTCTTGGAGAAAGTTCCATGGTCGGCTTATCCAGAGTAGAGTTTTTTCCCACAACTTCTACATATGCTTTCAGTGAACACAGGATCTGTGGGAGTTTTCTATCAGAAAGTTCTTATCTCCAACTGTCTGTATTACTGTTATTACCTCTTTGTTCTCTCATTTCCTTCCTAAACAGCCACTTCTCAACTTTCATTTTTATTTTGAAAACTCTCTGTGCATTAATCGTTTTGACTTTCCAAAAGATCTCTGAAATGTTTTAAAATCAGTAGAAAAAACCAACAGTGTTTGAAAGAGTATTTTTTTTAAAGGTACATAGTCATAATACTGCAAGATCTTCAGTATTACCTCTTGCCTGCTGCTGTAATCAGGAAAGGATTCAAGGTTATAAACATAAAAAAAGAATAACACAGCAGATCTTTTTATCTTTGATCTTTAACACTTTGGTATTATTAAAAAGTACCCAGGGTTGCAGTGCAGAGAGGGATCGGGTACTGCCTCAGGTTAGCTATAAAAGTTAAATTCTATTTTAAGCTGGTACTGTCTGAGGAGGAATTTTATATTTGTTGGCTGGAGCTTTCAGCGCAAGCAAAGGGAGGAGGGTGTTGTACACGAAGAAGAATTAATCTGTCATCTTTAGCCTAACAAACTTTTGGGCAACTAACAACAGAGCAAACATACATGTTTGTATAATTGAACAAAGTGCACATCCCCGCATCTCATAGAAGCAGTTAAGATTAAACTTCTACTTCTCACACGTTTGAAGCTGTACTAATGCACAGTCTGTTCCAGGTGTTGCAGGGAGCACACCACAAGATACAAGCCCACCTCTTGGGGTCAGTCCTGCCTCTGCTAGCATCATGCAGGATATGCAGGTCCTAACCTCTGGACTATTCCTGGGCTCTGACAGCTCCCCAGAAATACACTGGAGCACTGCTGGTAGTGAACAGAATCACTACCATTTAACTACTATTCCTTACCTGAGCAGCTTCTGAGGTGGAAGACACTCCAAACCAAAATACAAATTTAGTAATAATGATACTGTTGCCCAAAATATGATGAAGAAGCACGTGTTACCCACCCTCATATATATCACAACAGCAAGTAAAGCTGATCTAGCTAATGAACCAGATATTCTGTTTAGATTTCAGCTTTGTCAGTGTTTACTTAATATGATTATATTTGTTCTCAAGATAGAGTGAATTATTTCCTGAGATGGCTGTCATGGATATTTCCTCCTCCAGTCAAGAGAGGGTAATTAAGACAAAATGATGCTTTATCAGAGGCTAGACCATAAGAACTCTTCCAATTCCTTTACTGGCATGCACACCAGCGAGAAGAGATTTCTGAATTAGACCTCACATGTGAATGGAAGTGGATACAAGGGTTCAGTTCAAAAGTCTCTGAGCAAAAGCCTTTAGGCTCTTGAAAAAGGACATCACAATTCATTACAGCACCTGAGTAAGTTGATGCAGCATATGCACTATAGAGCTGCAATACTTCAGTTGTCACCTCAGAATAAGCATCTGAAGATGGTCACTACCCTGTGTAGCAACGTAACCACAGCTACTTTTTCCCCCCCCGAGAGATTGTCACTTTGCAGGTCTGTTTATAGCTCTTTCCTGAGCAGGAAAAGTAATTTGACTGCTTTTGATGCAAAATGTCTACTGCCTGACATTTTCTTGGGAGGTATGCAAATAAATTCCTGAAGATTTTTCTGCACACAGAAAAGTCCGTGTTGTGTCTAGAAGAACAGATTACAGAAATTTTTACCACTTAATAAACTGCTTATCTCCAAAAGAACTGCTATGGCCTATTATCTCAGCAGAAACTGCCGAGATACAGCAAACTGTAGCAGCTTCAGAAGACAGAATCTGCTGAAGGAGCCCAAAGTCATTTCCAGTTTTTGAAAGCAAGAGTTCTGCCAGCTCACTTGCCTTGCACAATAATCCAAAGCAGTCCACTAGAGAGGGTCAAGATCATTAGTGAACACATCATAAAGGATCCCTTTTTAAAATAATCACTGGAAAATTTTATGACTTTACCAAGATTATTTTAATCTTGGCTAATCTTACTTCAAGCAGATTTTAAGTCCAGTTACGTTCCTGAACTCTAAAGCATCTGGTGAAAACGGAAGAAGCACTTTTGACTCCTTCTGAGACTCTGGTGTCAAAGGGTCAGATTATTCTCACTTGACTAATACAAGGCCACGGCAACATTCTCTCTTCAGATTTGTTCATCTGACCTCCTGAAGCATTTCTGGAGGTTAGTCAGACTGCTGCCCACCTCACACCTCATGTGTGGCCCCACTATTTCGGGTTGTGAGATCTGCACCGCCAGCTTTCCGTGCGCTGTTTTTAAATTATTTGATCTGCTGCTTCTCCTTGGCAAAACCTGCCCTCCGGTTAGTCAAGCGCCAGGAAGCCGATCCGCGGCGGCGAGGTGAGTTGGCGAGGGAACACCTGCAACGCCTGTGGAAGCTGTGGGGAGACCTTCGCAGGACGCTTACGCAGCGGACACCGCCGCGGGTATTTAGGGATAGACAAGCCGCAAAGAGGAGACGAACCCACGGGTTTCTGGTGCCCGGGGCACCGCTGGCGGGGAGGTCCCGGGGAGGGATGGAGGGAGGGATGGAGGGAGGCTGCCCGCAGCACGGCGCGGGTGTAGGGCACG
>JAWWEE010000122.1:36707691-36845058 GCA_035221455.1 Xenops minutus | reverse complement strand
CGCCCGGCCCCGCGCACCGGCCGCCTCCCGCCCCCCGCGGCACCGCACCGCACCGCACCGCCGCTCCCCCGCCTCCCCCGGCCGCCGCTGCTCCCCGGCTGCCGCCTGCGGAGGCTGTCCGCCCGCCGCCGCACGTACAAACTTTTTTTTTTTTTCCCCCCTGCTCTTTTTTCTCTCCCTCTCCCTCCCCGCTGCGGGCTGCGCGCCTGCCTCCCCGCGGGGCGCAGCGGCCGGGGTGATGCGGAGCAGGAAGTGGCCGCCGCGGTTCCACGTGGCCGCCCCACACCGGGGCGGGGGCGCCTCGCCCCGGGCCGCCGCTCGATCCTGCCCCCGCCCCGCCGCTCCGCCGCTCCACCGGGCCGCCGGGCGGGCGCTCCCGCTCACCTGCTCCTGCTCCCGCTCACCTGCTCCCGCCCGCATCGCGGCTGGGACAGCCGCCCCCGCACCCCTATCAAAGGGGCAAGAGTGGGAGAGTTAGAGCGGGGTCTGGGTTTTCCCAGCTGGGTGGGCAGCGCTGCTCGGGCACCGGTTATTAAAAACTGAGGTGCAAACGCTTAACTTTTGGAGTTGTCATAGGCGTAGGGTAACGCAGACCCATTAATTGTGCGCAGCCTGGGCAGAGTAGCATAAAAAGTCAACAGATTTTTCTTGGGGATTGCAGATTAAGTACAAGATTACAGAGATGCTATCAGCCCCATAGCTGGTGTGTATTTTGTTACTAATTTTCTGCACTAAAAGCTAGGCATCCTATTTCCTCCTTTGAAGGAGTCTGACACGTGCCTGCACACACACACACTCACGCACACAAACCAGATAATGTAAGCTTTGCACAAAGCAGAGTGGTACAAGAACAATAGTTCCAATGTAATACTTTTGTCTTTCTGTGTATTCAGCACTGCTTGTTTTGATGGTTTTTAGTTCTATTTCTTGTGTGCACTGGTAGGATATCAGATCCAAAGATTCTGAATATTAACTTTCAATGATAAGGAGTATAGAAATGAAACAGGATATTACACACTGAGCAGGATCACTTTGGAGGAAAAAAACCCCACACCTAAGTGACCTTTGTATCTGGACACACCTAAACACAGAAGTCTTTGTTTATTTGTTTAGCCTGTACTATAGCACTATGTGCTTTTTTTTCCTTCCTCATTCTGTAAGATCAAGGTATAGCACATAGACAAATACAGTTTAAGGCATGGGCAACAACTTGCAAGTGTTTACAGAGCCCTGTGACTTTCACAGGTTCCCAGAACTGTTTTCCCCAAACCTCCCTCACTGTTTGCAGTTGCAGTAATCACATAAACATCCCAACACAAAGGCTTAGGTGACTGTTTTCAGGTAAGTAATAGCATCTGCACAGGGCTGGGAGGGATTAGGGGGTTTGCTGAGAAAGACATAGAGTTGAGGTGCCCAGCTCTGAACAGATCCCTTGGCTTGCTGAGTCCAGAAGAAAAAGGTAAGTTGGGGCTGTAAACTGGAACTCTGTACTTCTCAAAGAAGTATAGAAGTCTTTCCCCCAATTTGTTTCGTTCCTTTCTGGAGCAAACAGTGCTCTTTCCTCATGTTTTTTAATTCTCCATTTTTGGGATCCCATTTCAGTGTCTTGTGCTGTTGCTCTCAGCACACCCAAGAATAGTGAAATGAAAAAATAAGTTACACTTAGCACTGCATGAAGAATACAGTAAAACTGGCTACAGCCATAGGATATGATACCACTCTGCTTCTACTTCTTAGGGCTGAGTGAGAGTGACAGGGACGGAGCCCTCTGCATGCCAAGTCAATACTCACATTTGTAAGGCTGCCTGCCAGAACTGGTTTTGAGGGTTTTTTTATATGAAGGTGTATGTTCTGCCGAAACCCATGGGCAAATCATGCATCCATGATTATTACAGAGTATTGCACACTGGAAGACAAGCAAGAGTTTTGTTCATTTGTTTTTAGATACTCAAAGTCTTTCAGTGAATTCTCTCATTAGCTGTCTGAGGACAATGGCTTCTGTACCTGGCATTTTAAAAACCCCTCTGTTTCACCCTGAAAGAGAAGTAGTTGAAGTCCACTGGGAGGCAGTACGGGCCAATGGACAGGGTTTTCATGCCAGCCAGCCCCTCTCTTCCAGAACTGCCAGTGACAGGAGACTGGAGGAGGCATCATGTTTCTGGTTGACAATTACACCTGGCTGCCCTGGTGCCTCCACAACAGGGAGCATCATCTACCTGTTTTTTTCCTCCTGCACAGGCCAGGCTGTCTGACTCCAGAAGTATAAGATTAATACTGACCTTGGAAGTAGTTCTATTTCAGTTGTATCCTCATTAAGGATGTGCTGAAGTTCAGATTCTGCACTTACAGTTTCTCCTGTGTAGTAAAGTGCCTAAGAAGATCCACAGAACATATTTTCACCCTTGTTGAATTTATACCAGCTAAGACAGAAAATGCAAATTAGATTTGGCTTTGGATTGCCTGCAGTAACATTCAAAACTGCTTTTCAAAATCTTTTATGGCCTGGAGAGGAAAAGAAGGAGGGTTAAACACAAATTTTTGCCTCTCGGTTACAAAATATAAGTATATATATATAAATATAAACCGTGATGCAGCACTAAAACAAGACACAATCCTGACTGTATTAGGGACTTAATCTACCTCTTTTAGACTGATATTCAGTCATCTGAATGCTTCAAACAGGCTGGCAACTGTCATAGTATTTGTATCTATATGTGGACATCTACTGCTTGTTGTACAAAAATAATATTCACTTCTCCAAATATGCCTCGAAACGAATATCCAATGGCATATAAGTCATTACAAAGCCTTGCTGCTCTTGAATCAGAGACCTACAATGACCTGGAGGTGAGGTATCCGATTACCAATCCTCTAAGCCATTCAGTTGCCTTATTGCTGGGGATTTGGGGGATGGTGTCTGGAGCAAGGTCACTAACAAATGTCAAAATCTCATGCAGTTGCTCACATGGGAGAAACAAATGGATTTGGAGGTGCTTCTTAACTCTTGTCCTGAATATTTGGCCACAATAAAACAATCTGCTTCAACACAATGTCTGAAAGGAAATTTCTACAGACTTTTGTACCTATCAAGAAAAAAAGTCAAGTATTACAAAATTCTTAATACAGCAAGCTGCTGTAAAGGCTTCACTTTACATAAATGCCCCATTTTGCTTATGTGAGAGCTTTTTTTCTGTGAAAACATATGTGATCTTTGTAAAACCTGCAAGTCAGAGACCAACTTTTCTTTCTGCTGAGTGCAGTCAGCACAAAACACAAGGTGGGTTTTTTTCCATGTAAACAGGGTCTTTGAAATTATCAATAGAGTGGTGTTTTGGGCCATGATAGAGTTTATCTTCATAGTAGCTGGTATAGGGATACATTTTGGATTTGTTCTGGAAACAATGTTGATAAGCGGGTTGTTGCTGAGCAGTATTGGCACAGTCAAGACCTCTTCCGCTCCTCACCCCACCCGCCCAGAGAGGAGGGTGAGTATGCACAAGCGGTTGGTAGGGGACACAGTTGGGACAGCTAATTCCGACTTACAAAAGGGATATTCCATACCCTATCGTGTCTCAGCATATAAAGTTGGGAGAAGAAGGAGCACGGGGGGATGTTTGGAGTGATGACACTTGTCTTCCCAAGTCACTGTTACACGTGATGGAACCTTCACCATTACACGTGATAAAGCCTGGCTTTTCTGTGGATGGCTGAACAGCTGTCTGCCCATGGGAAGTGGGAAATGAATTCCTTGTTTTGCTTTGCTTGTGTGCATGACTTTTACTCTACTAATTTAACTGTCTTCATCTCACCCCAAAGGTTTTCTCACTTTTACCCTCCAGTTCTCTCCCCCATCCTGCTGGGGGTGAGTGAGTAAGAGGTGGTTTGGTGCTTAGTTGACAGCTGGGGTCAAACCATAACAAATGGACAGTAGACCTCAAGCAATTTCACTTTCCTTAGATGTTTCCAGATATAACTACCAACACTTAATTTAGTGCAGTATTTCACTATGCGATATACTCAAGGCTTCATATAACAGCAAACTTGATCATGCTTTGATTTGGAAAATGCCAGCTGGCAGACAGTAACTGGCTTTTGTAAACTGAATACTCTCAACACAAGCAACACCTCTGCCCTAGTGAAACCTTCCAGCTCCATGCAATCCCTTTTCCCATCCTCTCTGACCTTCCCTACTTCACTTTTAAGACCATTTGCATTTAAAAGCTAATTTCTGAACAAAGTCTATCCTGTTTTCCATATTGTTACTTTGGATCAAAGGTGAGCTGGTCGCTGACATTTATGGAAAACTTGTGTAGGGTATTATCTCTATAGCTAATCTATAAGTGCTACATATTGAAGTCCTGGGGTGTCCAGGTGGAATCCAAGACACACCTTCCCTAGTTTACCTCTGAGGGATTGCACACACTCAATGTGTGGCTGGAGAAGCCTTGCTAGGTCTACCTTAATTTAGATTAAAGAGGCTCATACTCCCTTCTAACACCATCCCCATCACTGAAGGATTCGCAGTGAGATTCTGGATTAATAAAGTGATTGCTGCTTGGAATAATCCAGAAGGGTAGAGTTTGGCATATATTATGATGACAATAAAGCTATGCCCTAAATATTTAAAATGTGTGTATATTTAACCTCAGAGTTGATAAAAAGGAACTGAAGTACAGGATTTTAAATTCTTCCTTATTTCTGAGGTTGTTTTAAAAGTACTTTAAGCAAGTAAGTGCCTCTCAGTAGTACTTAATGCATGCTTTTGCAATTTAGACTAGGATGCGCTTAATCTTCATTGTTTTGTGTTCTTGATTTCCAATCTTTAGTACCATTCTTCTTATAGTTCTCAATTATTCTTTTTTTAAGCCAGAGGTTTAGCCATGTGTGTCCTACCAAATATTATTCTTCAGTATTTCAGGATTTGAATAGATGCTTCTGGCAGAGTGCTGTTTGCCTCCTTTGCTTTTCCTGTCACTTTTATAAAGAACATGTTATGAAGTTCCTGTCATTACATTTAGCCCCCATACTCCTGTCATGCCTACTTAGTCTGTTTTTCTCCTACAGTATCACCTCTAGCTCCTCTTCTCTTTTCCCACACAGCAACAGTAAGTAAGCTCATTATTTTATACTGATCTGTATGCTACCAATGTCCTGAAGACTGCAACATAAAAATATTTTTTTTTCCAGCTGCCCTTTCTGTTAATGAGTTAATGTTTATGAATTACATTGTATTATTAATACTGCTTTTGTCTAAAGAAATTTAATTTCTTTTGCACTTACAAGTCCTCAAAATATCCACACTCTGATGAGTGTTGACAATCCTTGACAGATTTAGATCTCATTAAAAGAGTGGATGGGATAGTCTGTTATGTGGGTGTTTCATTTAAGTTTGAAAAGAATTGGAATGACTCTAAGCATAGTTATGCCATTTAAAAAGTAAAATATATATTTAAATTACTTTTAAAAAAACCTCTCAACTGTATTCTGAGCCAGATGTAAGTGTCAATAGTCATATATCTCAGGTCTGGAAAATTTCCTTTCCCAAGGCACCATATTTCTGGGCAGTTCAAACAGAAAATAATTTGCATCATTTCCTGAACGTAGGGTAGAGCAAATTGAAATAGGTTGCTGCAATTTATGTTATGCTAAAAAAATGAATGGTGTAAACACCCACATTTCAGATGCTGATTTACTTTTCTAAAAGACTTTTCAAATATAGTAAATAAGTGGAGTTAATTTGATGAAATTGTCAGATTGAACAAAATCCACAGTGCCTTTGAGAGAAAAAATGGAAAATTTTACAACTGGAAATTAATTAGATTTTTGAATTTCTTTGGAATTTTGCTATTTAGTGATGAGCAGTTGATAGTTTAGCAAATAACTGTCAGTTTGAGTATTAACAGTTTGAGTATCATTTATCAGCAATAAATCTTCAATAAGTTTGACAGATTTCTCTTCAGGATACATTCAGCTATGTTGTTCAAAATTAAACAAAACCTTACTGCTGGAGATAAGAAACATTTGTAAAGCATTGGCTAAGTTAAATAAAGCCAACATGGCAAATCTGCACAAGATAAACTCCTATGAAATTTCACAGACAAATAAAAACAGGCACTCAAAGTTTGTTACATAATGTAACAAATAAGTGTAAGTGTGGATGTACAACAGTTAATAGATGCTAAAACCAGTATTTTCTTTTGTTCCTTAGCTTAGTCACAGGGTAAGTGCGTAAAATACTGTTTCAGAAAGTGTGGCCTGCTTTATTTTATGTCAATCCATAAAAGGTCAACTAATAATTACTGGAAAAGACTAGTCCAGTAGATAGATTTATACATTAACATTGAAATAATAGAAACAGAATTAACATCACAGAAATCTGTTGGACTCAGATTTTCAAACTGGGGTCCCTGGATGCCTGGGGAATGGGAATGGTGTGTGCAACAAAGAATGACAAGACTCCTGCAATTATTCATATGAAGCTTGTGATATCACAAACTGATAACTGGAAGTTAAGAGTCTTAGTGGCAATGAATCAAAAAAGCACTGCTAGGCAGCTCTGAGCTTTCTTAATTCTTTGCAGATTTCATAAGCTGTAAGTTTGATCTTATCACTGGTTGGAAAGAAACATCATGATGTTGTGCAACCTCTTTTCTTAGTGAGCTGCCATTTGGAGAGAAATTCTTAGTCAGTAGATTATTCCTATTATGTAGTGTCTGACACCAGGGTGTATTGATTAGTAATTCAATGAAATGATTCTGCTATAAAAGGCATGTTTTGTGGGAATTGCAGGCAATAGCAGCTCTTGTATCATAACACTGCACACATTCAAGTCTTTTACTAAATATAATCACAATGAAATAAATTTCATAAGGGCTTTAGTACACTATGTAGATGCATTGGTTTGTGCAATTTTCTCTCTTGTTTTAGGTACAAAGTTACACACAGATATCCATACTTGATATGAACTAAATTATTTCCAATTTGTATCAGGTATCACTATAGATAATTTTTTCAACTTTTTTATTTTTTTTTGCCCAAACTGAAAGCTAAATAAAAATAAAAATAAAAAAATAATAAAAAAACAAAGAAAAAAACAAAGCCCCCCAAAAACCCAAAACACCCCAACCCAAAAACCCCCAAACCTTAACAACTCAAGTGAAAAAAAATAATTAGACCTGTTGAGATGACTTTGAAATAAAGGTGAACAACTGTAATAAAGTCACCATCTTGGCAAGCTGAACTCCAATGCTTTTTAGTCACCTGTGACAAGTAAGAGTGACATTGGCAGAATCTCATCCATCTTCAAATACTTGCAGGTTTCCAGATCTCTCAGCTTACTGCCATTCAACTTCCTTCTTCTAATGTATAAGTCTGTGCTGGTTTTGCTTGGGGTAGACTTAATTTTCTTTGCAGTGGCTAGTATGGGGCTGCATTTTGGAATTGTGCTAAATACAGGGCTGATAATATAGAGATGTTTTTGTTACTGCAGAGCCACATACTGCCATGCTGGTGAGGAGAATAGGGGTATATGGAAAACTGGAAGGAGATGAAGCCAGAACAAGTGACCCAAACTGACCAAAGGGATATTTTGGACCATATGGCATCATGTTCAGTGTATGAGGTGGGGAGAAGAAGGAGGAAGAGGGGGGCATTTTGAGTGATGGTGTTTGTCTTCAAAGTAACCATTATGTGCGATGGGGCTCTGATCTCCTGGAGATAACTGAACACTTCCCTGCCCATGGGAAGTAGTGAATTAATTCTTTGTTTTGCACTACTCATGTGTGTGATTTTTGCTTTTCTTATTTAACAGTATTTATCTCAAACCACAACTTTTCTAGTTTTAACCCTTCTGATTCTCCCTCCAATCCTACTGGTGGGGTAGTGAGCAAAGGACTGCATAGAGCTCGGCAGCTGGCTGGAGTTAAACCACAGCAAACTGCAATGGTTTAAAAACTAGTTGGCTGAGTATTCCAATTAAACTAGAACTTCTCTAAATTCCCAGTGTGTGCAATTACTGGGAAGCAGCTCTCTAGATTGTACTTTAAGTCTTGCTTAACTAAATCTTTGTTCTGAATAGTTTGCTCAACTCAGAGACAACGTTTAGGTTTAGATATTATTTGGAGTTTACAGAGTAAGCAAGAAAAGGTTAAAGTTTTGTCCTTAAAAAAAAATAAAAATTCCCTGGTTTCAACTTGAAAATTGTACTTAAAGAGCAGAAGACTATTTCAATTAACATTATTTCAAATTAAACTGAAAAATCACTGATTTATTCTTATTCTCTTTTACTGACCCTTTGAGTAATGAAAGCTGTTCCTGTAAACCTTAGGCCAAAGTGAAGTTTATTCAATTCCTGATTTACTATCAACAACTCTGACAAATTTATATATTAAAAAAAATGGACAGAGCATCTGTGTAATTAGTAGATTTTTTCTTTTCCCACTCAAATCGTGCTTTGGTACAAAGCAGAAGTGATAGGAAAACTTCATATTCTGTTAAAGCATGGTGATCCACAGCCGGACTTTTGTAGACTCTTGGCTAACTGCTTGAAAAACCTGGTTGACTTCTTACTAACCTACAAGATAACAGAAGCAAACACATCTTCAAAACATTTTAGATTTAAATAAGCAGACTTATAACATGAGTGAAAATTAACGTAACAATTTGCCTCTCTTCCATGTTTATACCCAAACAGTCTCTCAAAAAGTGCCCAGCTAACGCTGGTGTCAGGGCTGATTAGCAGAAATCAGGAGACAGAGGTAGTGCTCCTCAAAACATTTAGGTCAGCTCTGATACTCTCTAGCATGTATCTAGGCCATGTCTAATTAATCCTGGAATATTCCTTCATTGCTGGATTACCTCTGTCAACTTCTCCCTCAAAAACCTGGCAGCAAAGATTTTTTTACCTTAGGTGAGGAATTTCCCTTTTCTAAAGGCAAATGAGAGTGGTTTCTTTCATCATCTAACTACATAAAATTTATGCAACAACTTACAGAGCCCTTAGGATGTAAAGTATTTAGTAGAGGTGAATACCTTTACTTGAAATTACTGGAATGTTGCCACAGATTTAAACAGAGCCAAGATTCACGCCCAATTATTTTTAGGATAAAATTTACCAGCCTTCTCAACTCTAAGCTTGATGTTGCTATTCAAAAGAATCATGTATTTTTTCTTTTTCTAAGCCAAATGTGAATAAAAAGTGTTTAATCAAACTAAGATCAGAAAATACAGAAGGTCTGAAAAATAAAATAAGCATTCCATTTTCTGATCTCCATCTGATCTATTGGAGATCAGAAAATTCAAGGAACTAACTTGTATTTGTCCACTTTAAGCTACAGTCTACAGTCTGCCAGGTCATTACTGGAATTACATAAACAATTTTCAAAGACACTCAGTAGCTCCAGGAGATACTTAAATCAAGATAAGCCAACGCTGTGGAGTAGCAGATCCGAAACTGGTGGCCATTAAAAAATAACCTAGTACAGTTACTGAACTAAGGATACACTGCATCCATCTTCTGGATATCACAGTAGTGAAGCACAGAATTACAGTACTAAAAATAGAGCATGAATTAGCAATGCTAAATTTATATGCAATTATGCGAGGTGCTGGGTGTCTCAAGCAGTACCACATTTGTATCTTGGGGGCAAAGTATCATAACTTTTGAAATCAATGCTCTATAAACATGCCTTCATCTAGTATGCAAAAAGCCATAGTTGATTTTTTTTATACTTGACGATAAAGTACTAGATGACAAGATAACTTACTACTTGCAGAACAAGAAACACCTGTTATTGAAGATCTATTAATATGCACTTTAAAACAGGCCAAGAACAGCCCAGACATTTTTGCAGTGGGTGAGGTATGTTTTTTAACTCCACCTTCCACTTTTCAAATTGTATCCTTATAATGTCCTTTAGTTAAACATCAAAAGGATTTTCCCTGCTTTTGGTACAGCCCTGTTGTCAAAACCTTCATTTAAATGCTTGTATTAATATCTTCAGAATTATGTAATATTACAAAAGTAAATCATCATCAAAAGTAAATAAGATGCAGATTTTTCACATGCTTGTTTTCCTTCCCTGTGTGAGTTGATTACTAAAGCAGGAAATGCTATACATACATGCTCAGTATCAACACACTAAAAAAGAATCCATATTGAAAGACTATTTTTTTTTTTTAACATCATGTGAGAAATAGTCAATCATGAATTTTGCCTGTGTTAAGATTTACCTGCTCTTCAAATGTGCAGTCACGAGTCAGCAGATACCTGAAGAATTAACATCTTTCACATCTGTGTTTAAGACATCATCTTGTGTTTTAGTTCATATTAGAAGCAGGAAAGCAGATTTTCTGAGATGCAGGATGAGTGTACCTGCAGCAAAAGTACATAGAGATGTATTGCATTCCATAGCCAATGCCGTGAAAATGACAAATGCCACTTAATGTCTTAGGATGAACCCACAGATAGATTAAAAAAAAAAAACAAACTCATTTTGACAGGTGAAAAATGCACACAGGCTGGTGATGTGATATTAAAAGCATTCCAAGTTAGTATAAACCCTCACAATTCCCATTGCTCTTCCACCAAGGTCCCCTACCAAGATACTCGACTTCACTGTAGGAGAGGAACTCTCATCTTTTTCTTGTAGCCCATATTTATGGCTGTATCTGAGAATCCTATAAGCATATGTGGCAGGTAGGTTCTGCCTGGATTTTGGTCATGCAGCTCAGCCCTGAGCTGAAGGATGAACTAGATTTCTACATGTGTTTTTAACAGTGATGGGCTTCCTGATGTTATGCATCAAGTAAAATACCAAAATAAGCACAATAGTGTGGGACAGAGTACAATTACTGAGAGATTATAGAATATTTGTCCTTTTGCTTTAGAGATCTTACCCCTTCTTGCACTTCATCATTCAGTTCAAGCACTGTACAAACTGTGATTTGGTGGTGGTACCATAATGAAGACACCAAAGTGCTCTCTAATCTTGCCATTTCCCATCATGTACAATGCCCACTAGGATACTAAATTTTCACCATGTTTTTTGTGACCAGCCTCTCAAACTCATCAGTTCAAGCAGCTGGGCAAAAAGCTACAGTTCTTGGAGTTACCTATAGTCTTCATGATAGTGTCTTGATGAGAGAGTAAGAGAGAGAGGTGAAAGAAAGGTGGACTATTTGTGTGGCTTCTATGGGCTCTAAACTTGGAGTGTTACTGCCCTGTATCAGCAGAAAGCACAAAGTTGTTATTAAAAAGTGTATCAGTCATGTTAATTTAAAAACTCCTTACTTTCAAGAATGTGGATTTTAGACTCTATAAGGCATAATTTTCCTTGTTACGCCTAGAAAAGTTGATTAAAATAGTAATTATTGCTTCGCAATCCAGAAAGAGATGCACTATTAAATTAGGCAAGAGGGAGAAATAACTTGCACTGTCTGAAAGAGTGAGAGCATGTAGTACATGGAAAATGCATGCAATTATCTTAAAAAGAGCTTTTAAGTTTTTATGAGTGCCTGCACAACTTGCACTGCTTTTGAAAAATTAAAATAGTTCATTGTATGCCTTGAATGCCAGAAATTGCTTCATCTGATAAGTGAAATGAACCTCTCTGATCATTTAAAGCTTTCATCTTACTCTTCCTTTCCTTCTACTGCCCTTTTGTTAGTCTGTCATCCTTTTTGCTCCCACAAAAACAAATAAACAAACAAACAAACAAACAAAAGGACATTTTTTTTTTAATACATTATAAATTCCTCATCATGCTCCTGATAGTAGGATTTCCAGTTTCCTGATCAGTTATCAGGGTACAGTTAAATGACTCACTCTATTCAATTATCCACACTAATCATCATTAGGAAGGCAAGTGTTTTACTCTGCACCATGGTGCATGGAAAGGACCAGCAATAGCATCCTCATCTACATTCACTACATAGACTAAGAAAAAGCTGGACCTTTTCAAAGCTTTGGGTGTAAGCTTCTCCCTGATGCTTGCAGGTGTAGGAGAAGCTTCTCACAGTGATCTAACAAACCTCCAGAATCTTAGGGTAATACCAGGCTGTCGCTGATGAACCCTGTGACCTGGTATAAAAAGCAAACAATAGGTAGAATCATTCAGTAAATGGCTGTCATTGTTCAAGAGCTTCTGATGATTAAAGTCCTTAAGAAATACCTGCATCCTGCCTAAATTTATGACTGTGGTTCTTGAGCTCTGCACAGCACCTCATGCCTTCATTACAACAATCCTTGTATTGTGTGAACTCTAAAGAACTAGCAGAAATCAAGCTGACAAATCTTCATACAGTTTGTCTGAACACACACAATTTTCCACCAATTGAGTTCTGAGGATGAGCATCCTGATGATCTTTGAACCGAGGTAAAAAAAGATAGTGCTTCCTTACCACTGTTCTGTCTAACTTCTAAAGTCAACTTGCATAGTTAAAGAACATCATTATACAAATTGATCTATCCAGAAAACCTTAGCAGATGCATCTGGTTTTCTTCATTCTCCTGTGATGTTTGATGATTTCAAATTCAATACGTTATGTATCCTGCTGACAGTGTTTATTTATAAGAGCATGAAACTCTCAGTGCTCTTCTGTTCTTCCTGAATGCTGACAGTGCTCTGATCATGGCACTGGCTCTCTGAAGCAAGGAAATTGAAATAGGAGCCATCTTAGAAATGGTTCTGCTTAACATCAAGACAGAGATTCCTTTGCCTTCTGGTTTTGAAATTTCAGTATGCAAAATGCAAAAAAGATCCTAGGAACTCTGCAGGCTCAGCAAGAAGTACAAAGTTTGGTACTGTCATGCTGACGTGGTTCAGCTCTTTCTTTATCTTTCTCTGTTGTCTTTTTATTTGGTACACTGTCTATTGTGTATCCTTGTCCTGTATTTACTCAGTGCCTAGCACAGACCAGTCTGGGCTGTTAGAGCACCTAAAGGATAGTGCATGTATTTGCCGTCTCTTAATCCTGGAAGAAGTTGAGTCCTCGAGCACTCACACACAACTTATCCATGAGTTTCAATATGTTTCAATAGATACAAAAACCTCACAGGAATTTCCAAAGGTGCATCTGCACTAATTAGAATCTGTATCATTTGCGTGCCAGAGCTTTACTTATCACCTCAAACATCCCTTACCCACTCCAAATATAACATTCATATCACCTTGCTTCTTTGAGAACAAATATATTTGAAAATGCAAATTCAGAATCCATCTCTCATGCAGTAATGGATCCTGTGACAATTTTTGTTTTCAATAAACCACCTTGCATAGCAAGTCACAGCTTTTATTACTCTTAAGTTGATTAATTCTCTAAGACCCCTGACACTGAAATACCTGCAGCTGTTCAGTACTAATGATTGCGTATTTGATCACTGAAAATATAAGTACCTTATATGCATCAAACACTATATACTTCTTTTTTTTGAGTAGTATTTAATAAGTTTTCACCACTACTTTTACCCAATCATTCTTAAGGACCACAGGCTAGATGCTGATTATGTATAAATTATGCAGCTCCAAATATATCAAAGAAAATATGTTCATTCGTCCCAGGATTTGGCTTCTTACTTTGTTTTACAGGCTTTTCTTTAACTAATCTTGCAAATGCCTTATCCACATCCACTTCCTACTGTACTGCTCTCAAGCCTTTTCAGTTACCTCCTTCTTAAAATATAACACCCCTTCAATAATTATTTCCTTGTGAATACTTTTAAATCTTAATTTTTCTTCTCCTTTTTTTTAAATTAAATTAGGTAGTTGTTAAAATAATTTGTAACTCTGAAATTGTACTTCTGAATGCATTGTGGTATGTTGACTCTAAGGGCTAAAGTTTCTAAGCAGCTTTCAGAATAATGAGATTTGTGGGCATGACTCCCTTGCACTGCTTTAAAGATTTACTCTTTAGAGTTAAAAGATTTTCAAAAAATCAGTTTCTTTGTGCTGCTGGCTTGTAAACAATGTGCTCAGAGCACACATCCTTTACAGCACAGTTACCCTTTTCTCTTTCAAGTTACTTATTGTGCCTGAGAAGCTTGTGAACATCCACCATTAACACACAACTTCATAACCCAAGGGTGCGTCATCTTTAGCAGCAGCTGATACGTGCTGCAGTTTTTGTCCACTCTGCACTTAGCATTTGTGTACATAAAATATTTGCACTACACATTTCTTTAACAGGCAACTCATTCTCTTTCTTTGCCTGACCACATTTCCACTGATAAGTGGAATAACTTGTAGATATCTTAGGTAAAGTTTCAGTCCAGTTGAAAATGGTAGACTCATGTGCCACATTTTTCAAGGTAGCAATGCTGAAAATGTTAATAGAAAATTACTGGGCTTTGCAGACTGGCTTGGTTGCTACAATTGTTCTGACATTTCATAGTCTGCTATACTATATATTATTATTCCATATCAAGTTTCATGACAAGTAAGCCTACCTCACATGTAACTATTGCCTGCAGTATATCTGACCTTGTGATTTGGGCTGGGTTTGCCGAGTGTAACCTTGCATGCCTTTGTTCACTCTTGCAGTGATACTGTAGCCCATGTATGCCAGTGTGACAAACAAGGTGAGTTGGCTTCACTCATTGCACCAGTTGGTGCTAGAGTATTTGCATTGTCTGAGGTCAGCCCGGCACTCCTCCATCCACACCTGCTTCTGTGTGTGCTCTGGATGTTGCAGGGCAGTCGTCAATCTGAAATCCAACTTTCTGATGCAATCCAGGATGCAGCCATGTACTATTGTTTTTTTTTGCCTTCACCTATCTTTCCCAACACAATGAAACCACATCTCATCCTGCTGTTTTCCTCAGAGTTAGTCAAAGCATGTGCTGAAGCCCTTTGCATCCCAAAACTGCATATTATTCTACTGCTTCCTCCCTATACCACATTTTGAGTTCCAAGTTTTTTGCCTTGGCAGCACCATTTTGTTTAACTAGCTGATTCTGTCAATAATGAGCTTTGGGAAACATAATAACAAATAATTGGAGAATAAGAATGTTATGCAAGTCTCCTGGAATGAAGGGTAGGAAAAAAGCTGCCTAGTACATATCTGGAGTTTCACACACACCCTCATTTGCTTTCTACTTTCCTCAGGGATTACAGGATAGTCACTTTATGATGACCTTATCACCATGAAGTTACATGTATGCCTAAGTCATTTGATTATTAAGGTACTGGGGCTTGTGTTGTGTCTGTCATGCTGCCCAAAGCTGTAGAAGTGTATTGACTTTTCCAAAATTAAGACAGCAATACTCACTGATTGGATTTAACTGTTCACTGAAGGAACAAAAAAACCAAAATTATTTTGCTGCAGACTTCTTAAGGACCCTGGAACATGTTAATGTTACAAGAAGAACATGCATAGACATGAAAAGCTGAAAGATATGTAGAAAGGTAAAGCATAAAAAAGTAAAGACTGTTGAGTATTTCCACAAATTAAAGTGTTTAGAAGGCTTCACTCTTATCTAATTCTTGTAACAACTATGCTTTTGTATTTACTTTTAAAATCTTTCACTTCTTAGTAATACAACTGTATCACCAAGTATGTTGTAGGTATCTTAAAAGTGTTTTCATTTTGAAGGAAAAAGGTTTCCTGTATTCAGAATCACCTACTTGTTTAGCATGCACTGGGTGCAGAGGAGGTTGCAGTACTGAGGATGTGTCTGAATTCTCAATACCTATGCCCATACAGCACTTTTTAATTTATCCTCTTTAAATACAGATAGTTTGGGGAGGGCAGGAGGAGTTGGCGTCTTTTTGCTTCATTTTGCTGCTTAGTGATGTGACTTGGCATAACTGTTTCAGGGCAGGCAAAGGAAAGGAGACCAGAGTCAGGCTTTTGTTCCTTGGCCAGCTCACTCAGGTCAGTGAGCCAGGCTGCATTTGCTGCTGTGCATTCAACTTCTTCCCTGTTGAACCGCAGCAGCCTTAATACAACCTTTTTTATTTTTTTTTTTTTTTTCTCGGGGAGGAGGAGGGGCAGGAAATGCTTTTCTTTCTAACATAGCTGTTGTCAGATGTAGTTTACACAGGTCTAAGGAAGCATTACACAAATACTTTAAGCATGCAAGAGTAAATGCCTGCAATCATATACAGTCTTAAACATGAAAGGATGCTTCAAGAATTGTAATTCCTTAAAAAGCTTTCCAGTCAGAGGATGATACTGTCTGGATCTAGTAAATGGACCCAACAGTTCCCACAACTTCAGGATGTCATAAGTGGTGGGACTAAGCTGTCTCTGATGTCCCCAGATCTGGTACTGCAAAAAGCATCCCCTAAAGCAGCATACCCTGTTTTACATGTGGTCTGCCAAGTGCAGGACCAGGACAGTGCAGAAAAGAAGCCATAGGGAAGATTTTTGACAGCAACTCTTGCAATTCTGGAGCCTTTTCTGTAAGGCCTCAGTCCTTGCAGCTTTATGAATAAATTCTAGCTGTGACAACTAAAGAAAAACACAATCTTTCCATCCTTGTTCCCCAACACCTGTCATCCTCCACTCCCCGCCAAAACATGCTGAGAGCCCTAAAGTCAAAATAAGAACATTAAAAATATGCTTTATAAGATAAACTGGACATTTTGTATGCTTTCCACTGGCAAACTATTTCATCTTTCCAGCTTCAGACTTGTGCCTCTTCCTCTTCCTTTGAGGGTAAATCTTCCCTGGGTTTCTAAAGGACTCCGGTGACCTTTTCTGGACTCAGCTGGCTTTTTCAGCAGGGAGCACTTCTGTTGCCATGGTAGTGGGAGCCAGGGCCCCAGCTCCAGTCAAAAGGGTTGGGGACTTTCTTCTGAAGCTCTGTTACAACACGCAATACAAGCAACAGTGAGGATATACAGATGTTGCCTGGGTCATCTGACAGGGCATATCTTGCTACAGATAGGTAGCTATGTCGCTTAAGAAGCAGATTACTTTTTTTGTGAAATTAGTCATGCAAAATGTTAATTTTGGGAGCTCTTCTACACTTAACCAACTTCACCTAGGCCTGAGGGCACGTGCTTCAGAACGGTGAGTGTACTCTGGAAGGGGAGATCCAGCAGCTCCATCTTGTTGGGCATAAGCAAAGTACCAATAGATATTCTCCTTATAAACTTAAGAACTATCAGACTTCTTGCTCCCAGCACATAAGCAGCTGCTGTTTACAGTCAGATTCATAAGACACATAGCACTGCAGAGCCCAAGAACCTTCACTGGGGTTTGGCTTTGCAGATGAGAACATCTCCATGCAAGCAAGCTCATATTTGGTTCTTGCACACAGCTGTCACCACTGCAATCAATAAAGTTTAAAGAGAGGCCTGCAATATAATTTTGTGACTAGATGCACTCAAAGTACAGCAGTACAAAATTCCCTTGTGCCACTCAGCTCACAGGACATAGACAGAGCAAGAGAGTGCCAGAGTCTGTCTAAGGGTTAGGCACTAACTGCGCTCTTCCTAGTCCTTCCTGCTCCCTTCTGATTCTTCCCCTTAATTCTCCATAATCTTTGGATAAATAGGTGCTGTGTGGACATTTTTTTCCTCCAGTCAACTGACTAGATGATGTGTTTGGTTTTTTTGTTTGTTTGGTTTGTTTTTTTTCGTTGGGTGGTTGTTTTGTTGTTGTTGTTTTTTTTGGGGAAAAGTCAGAGAAAAGAGAGGGACTAATATCCATTCTCGGTGAAAATGTTCTTGTTTGGTGAACAGTGTAAGACCACTAAACTGAAAGGCAAAAAGGTTAGGTTCTCCATGTTGCTTAAAAGCAGAACACTTATGAGCTTATGTTGACCCTCCCTAGAGAAGCAAATAAAAACTATGATCTATTAAAAAATATACCCAAAAAAGCCCACAAGAAGCTAAACACACCTTACATGCCACATGCTATAAAAACTTAGATCTAAATCACTACTGCTTTTCACAGAATATAGTTTCAAAGATGCCAGACAAAATCTAATCCTTTTACTTACAGAAAACTACTTAGCAAACACATAAAAACCTTAAAAAAAAAAGTAATCCTTAAATGTATACATGAACTGCTGTTAAATGGTCTGTAAATTGCTGCTGTTCTGGGCAGAGTAAATATTTTGTGTTATACTGTTTTCATCTGAAATGCAAACTGTTTTCTTTATTAATGATACAAGACAATGCTTTTTTAAAAAATGAGCTGCTATGTTTTTTTTAAACCAACCACTGTGCTCAGACACCAAGTAAAGAATATTGTGGCAGGCAAAAAATAGAAAAATATTTAGTTCATCTTGCTTCAAACATGTGCTTTAAGAAGGGAAATATTTTACCTTAGGTTTACTTTGATGGAAGCTCTCAGGGGAACTGAAAAAGTCATAGACCTTATTCATGGCTAGACTTTGCTTAATTTCATCACACATACATTGACAAGACTGCTTTGAGAACCACCACAGATTCAGCCCTTTTACATGTAAGCTTCCTGAAGATTAACTCAGTAATGAGTGAGGTGAAGGTCTAACACAAGAAAAAGATTTTTTGCATGGAACGAAAAGTTCAGCAATGTTCCCTATACCAGAAGTAGCTAGCATAAAGGACATGAAATCTATAGTTGTCGCTTTTAATTTACTGGAAATGGGAACGTGGCAACTTCAAAAACAACACTCACACTTGTAGTATTTTGTATTTCTTAACAGAAAAGTTGTGTCCCCACCTTCCCCTCCCCAAGCTGCCATTTCAGAAACAGTTGCTCTCAGGTCTGCTACCACAAATAAGATCATGAGCACCCTTTTGATGCTGACACTTGACTTGCCAACATCAAGAAGTTTAATCACTGACCTGATTTTGAGTTGATGCAGTCTTATTTCAGTTATGTGTCCTGGTCCTTGGAGAGTCAGGGTCATATCTTCCTAGAAGGCTGCAAACGCAGGTTTCTTGGCATAAAAATGGTGAAGCCACAGCTGGTCACTAAGCAGGAGGTACAAATGGGAACCCCAGACTGAAACAGCTTAAAAAAAACCCCAAACCCTAAAAAACCAACAACCAACCCCTGAGCATGAACACGCAAAAAGCCTTTGTGCAATCTTTGGTATGGTCTGTTGCTGTGTGGGATGATGAGGAACTGGCAGTTCCCCCTCCAGCTGCAGTCTCCTGTCCTGGTGGTGCCAGCATGGACCCTCCTGGGTCACCTGAAGCATGCACGATGGCCTAAGGAGGCACTTCAGAGGGATGTCCAATGATGACTGGCTTCCTGCTCTCAATTTGAGTTCTGTGTAGCACTGAGGAGATAAGAATAACCAAGTAATCCACATATAGGGTGGATTACTAGTCTCCTCTAGTTCAGGCAGTAGCTTCAGAGTCAACCTCTTTGGCAAAGGACTGTAATTAGCAAGTAATTAGCTTGCAGGTTCTATTAGGGGGTTAGTCCCCCAGCTGCACTTTCTCAACTCTTCCCACTTTTCTGTTTGTTGGGAGACACTGTCCTTCTACTTGCCAGTTTTTCTTCCCCCTGCCAAAATAGAAGTTTACCCTGGCATTTCCTTGAAGCAGAAGTCCATTAGTTCTCTATCAGGAGACATGTTTAACTAAGACAGTGGTGAATGTCACTTGAGAATCACTTAGTCAGGCAGAAGAAAAACCAGTATTAAAAAATGCCTGTGTTTTTTCCCCCCTCATCTTGAAAACCCCCCAAAATAAGCTAGTCAGAGTAATCATGCACACACAAACACCCCACCTTTCACCCCAGGGAGAAGAACTCAACTCACCTGGACTGTTCTAACCCAGGGTTTCAAGAATATTTGGAAATCAGCTGGCAAAAGAACTGGAGGACTGAAGAAGACAGCAAGCAGAAGGAGTTGTTTTGCAATATGTGGACAATATACTGATTGCTGCCAAAGATCGAGATGAATGCATGCAGCTGACTGTAAGTTTGTTAAACTTTTCAGGACTAACTGGGTACAGAGTCTTGAAAGAAAAGGCACACGGAAACCGGTCTATTTGGGGCTCAAGATCTTCTGTGGACATCGACAGCTCAGCACAGACCAGAAAGAAGCCATCTGTCATCTTCCAGAGCCCCACATCTCATCTTCTGAATCCACTTACCAAGACCTCCAGTTGAAGAGGACACTACAATTCCCCTTCAATACCAAAGAGGAGATACTGCTGTTGACCAGGAGAGCACAGACACATCTCCTTCCCACCCAGCTGGGGCAGCTTGTTGGCCAGAGCTCATAGCTTTATACATTGTGCAGAAAGGCAACACATCTCCAGCTGGCGCAGGGAATTACCAACAGAGAAGCACGGATGTAAACACCATGACTGAGCTACTAAGTAGCTAATGTACAGAGCTACTTCACAAACTGATGGCTTTTCATAGTGGAAAGTCAAGGGCAGCTGCCCTGTGGAAGTACTTACAAATGGCTTCTGCTAAGGTAGAGCTGTATCTGTAGGCTGAGATCTTGCAGCTGCCACTGATCTGCTCTGTCAGAGAACACTCCTGCCTCTGCAAGGAGCTGCCCACCTGGGAGGATCACAAACTGCCCCCACCCTTCCCCATCCACAGGCATTGAAGAGGAGGGAGGGAGGTCAGGAGGTAGGAGCCAGACTTGGATTTTCCCGTTCTTGACTAGCAGGAGTATGTGTGGCAGCATCTCAGCCTTGAAGTAAAAGAAAAGCCAAAGCAGAAACCTGCACAGTCTCCTTGTCCCTCTTCCCATGTGGAAAGTTTGGAGTTAATAAACATGCTCTAGTAACTGATGAGTAACTCCTGTCCATCACCGATCCTTGCAAACAGGGACAGGATGCTCATTTTGGAAAAAGATGTGGTTCCTTCTACTTTCTCTTTTTCCTGTTTAAAGTTTTATTACTCTCCTGATGCACCCTTACTTGAAAGAGCTCTTTAAAGCTTTTTACTTGAAGGTTTGCACCTGATTGTATCAAAGGTAATTACATAATTGACACACAATTCACATAAAGCTCTCTGGTTTCTTTATACACAGTGTTTTCCTCAGGCTGCAAACTTTAAATGGTACAAATGGGAAAATTCTCTGTTGTTTTACAATTTTTAACTTCAGGCTACATTAAAACTAATGCCTAATTGATTTTGATGTATCTAAAGTGCTTTATTGTTCTTTTAATAACGATTTTTCTTTGTTCCTAGTTGTTCCCTTGCTAAGGGTAGTGCCTGTAATGTTAATGACTCCATCCTCGTTAGGGACTTGATAGAAGTTTTTGTTATTCATCAAATCCTCCTCACTTGCATTTTGTTTTGTTGTTATAATCACTGTTTCAGTCTATCACCACTATTGGAAGATATTTACCAAGGTTTGCTCAGTAGAACTGCCTGTAAGAAATTAGTCTCAAACAGTTTAAATAGAAAGGTTAGATAGAAAATAATGATTTTTTTTTTTTCCCCCCAGTTGGGGATGTCCTCAGTTTGTATTTGACTACACTACTTTTTTAAGCTCTCTCGACAAGGAACACTCATGTATTTTCAATGCATAATTATAGTTTTCTAGTTTTGCTATTTTTGATGTTCACAAGTCTTTGGAAGCAATGTTCACTTTAACTGCTCCTTCAGAAAGCTGCCTGAATAAATAAAATGTGGATTGTCTCCAGTTAAACCCTACCACAACTTTGCCATGTGCAGTGGATGTCAGGGATGGGTTTAACCAACTATGTTAGATTAGAAGGTTTAAGGTAGAAGTACAGCACTGAAGAACTGAACTGTATGATATACATGAAATAAAGTTATAGGGCTTAAGGTAAAGAGACACAAATTAAAAATAATGAAAAAAGAACTCCTTTAAAGATAAATAGTAGGCAATAAGGAACTCTTCCTTCCTTAGTCTTTGAAGGTGATTGACTAATACTGTCCTTATATATGACTCTTAAACTTCTGCAGTTAATCCTCCTTAGGAAGATGATGTATTTTATTTCTTATCAGTTGTAGGTAGAAAAACAACCAGTGGTGCTGGGGATTTCTAGGTTGGGGGGCTTTTTGTTGCTGTTGGGGTTTTTTTGTTTTTGTTTGTTTCTTAATTTGGTATAGGAGTGGAACAGATAAATCTTGTCTTACATGACTTTTTACTGGAACCAAGTCCTCACAAACATTTTCAATGCTTCATTACTTGTTACTTGAGGACTATTATGCATGTACACCTGTTTTGTTCTCACTTCTGCATTCACCTCTTATTTAAGTGGCCATTCAAGATATGATTTACAGTATTGCCAGAGCTAACAGTGCTGTTTGTCAAAGAAGAGGACTTTGGTTTCTCTTTCTATTGGTATTACATAGCTGGCATGGCTGGGCGCTGTGGAAATGCGAACAGCCATATGGCCCTGGGCAGCTCTGCAGCTGGTTGGGCTTGTCCGGTTCTTTGCCCTCCCACAGCAGGATCTTTTAGCAGCAGCAGATGTAACACAAACTGCAAAAATTAATGCTGTAGCTTCTGAGAGGTATTTATTCGTTCACATCATGGTAATTTTTTTGAAACTGCTCTTTAGCAATCTTTTACTTTGTATTCTGTAATGTAATACATCCAAATATAAAATAGGACAGGTATACAATTTTTATTCCATAGTTCAGCTTCTTAATTACAGTCCAGAAATTTACAGGCATGTGCTCTCTGTAAACCCTTTAAGCATGTCTTGAAAATTTTATTTTATTGTAGGTTGGTCAAAGATTCTACAGCTGTTGTTTAATAACATCTAAGCCAACTATCTTAGACTAGTCAGCACAGAAGTGTACATTTTCATTTTACTTATTATGTATGTATTACTAATTGTAGTCTATTGTATAATACTTCAAATGCACACATCTGAAAATATTTTCTGCATTTTTTCAGAGATATATTTCCTAAAATTACAATAACCAAAGAATTTGAACTTGATTCACAGAAAATTAGACAACTCTATCTTACTTGTTGATTGAGTTCTACCAGCCACCTATCAGCCCAGCACATTACTGTCTGTCTTGCCTACTGGGACATTGGACAGGGATTAACAAAGTTTTCTCCAGCTGTTCTTGCCCTCTATATATAGTTTACAATAGTTGAATTGTCAGGGAATATTTTGTCCTGAATGTTGGTTAACAGCAAGTGAAGGCTGTAATTCCAGACTCTCAGAAAAGTGAGAGAAATGGGTATTTTGCAGGATACCTGCAAGAAAGGGTGTTTATTCACAGAGATGCCTGAAAAACACTCTGTCTATCAGAAAGGCTAGCTGATAAACAGAAGCATCTCAGTGAGTCAGAAGGGACCACATATTTCTATTCTGCCTCCTAATGCTTGGTAAACTGTGTGTGTGTGTTTATGTGGACTGGACTGCTGTGAAGTGTTGAGGGATGTGCAGGTGATGAACCACATCACCTGGAGAGCTGGCCAGTACTGAGCTACTTCATCCAACAGAGTCTGAGGTGGAAAACTCCAAGTCAGGCCAAAGTCAGAAGGAATGTACCCCTTGTCAGGACAGCAACTGCGGAGAACCCCCAACCCCCCAAAATGGGTTTATATAGCTATGGTGGAGACTTGTGTGAAAAACTGGCAGCATAGCCCTGATGAAGCATAATTATCCTTCCAGGTGTAGGTTACCATGATATGTTTTGATGTAGAGCCCTAGCTGCAATATGGAGGCTGATATGACAGGAATAAAGAAGAACAAACTTTAGAATCATAGAACAGTTTGGGTTGGAAGGGACCTCAAAGATCACTAAGTTCCAGTGACACCTTCCACTAGACTAGATAGCTGAGAACTCCATCCAACCTCGCCTTAAACATTTCCAAGGATGGGGCAGCCACATCTTCTCTGGGCAACCTGTTCCATTGCCTCACCACTCGCACAGTAAAGAATTTAGCTTTCTCTTTTTCAGGCTGCACAAACCCAGTTGTCTTAGCCTTTCCTCATTGAAGGGGTGCTCCATCCCTCTTATCAACTTGGTGGCCCTCCTCTGGACTTGCTCCAACAGGTCCACATCCTTCCTGTGGTGGGGGCCCCAGAGCTGGATGCAGTACTCCAGGTGGGGTCTCGCCAGAGTCGAAGAGAGGGGGAGCACCTTCCTCAACCCACTGGTCATACTGCTTTTGATGCAGCCGAGGATACAATTGGTTTTCTGGACTGTGAGCTTACATTGCCAGCTCATGTCCATTTAGGGGGGCTTATTTTTCTTCTGTATGAAATCCCCATTCCTTGGCTGACAATTCCTTTAGCAGTGCATTTGTACAGCCCTTAGATTGGTACTCTGATTTCCTAGGAACTTGTTTAGTGAAGGGGCAGGGTACAACTTCTACCCATATGTTCTGGTTACAAATAAATCATCCTGGAGGTGCATAAAAACAAATATGAAACAAATGAAAGGATTCCTTTCTAGTAGGAAAGAAAAGGTGATGTTTTACTGTCATCTCTGCAAATGTTGCTTGGATAATCATTATAGATATTGACTTTGCTGACATGCTGGGGAATAAACTGGAGCCCTGTACATCTGTAAGCAAAAGCTGCTGCACATTGGACAATTTCTCTTTTTTGTGTTTTTGTTAGAAAAAGTCCCTCTGACTCTTTGCAGCTTGACTAGAGGTTAACCTGAATCATGCATTCATTACAGATTACACATCCATTTCAGATTTGGAATAATGCCTTCAGTTATTATAACCCCTTGGTAGCTTATACAAACCATGTTTTAATATATTTCTACTCAGTTTCTGGTATCTATGTTGGCTCAATACAGAAAATCAAAAGTTAAGAACTTGATGTCAAGATTAAGTTTGGTTGGTTTTAAACATTACTACAAAGTATATCCACTAAAATGCTTCCTGTTATTACACAGTTCCTGCTCTGGGCAACACTGAATTTTGAAGATGGGTGAGAAAGTAGATCATCAATGCAATTTTCTCCCTCAAAGATGTTTGCCTGTCTGTGCTATGAGCTATAACTCTTCCATTGACAAAATCTTTAGTAAGAGTGGCCCATAAGGACAGAATTTCTCCTCAGGTGTACTTCTCCTCCCCATCCCACTGCTAGCGCAAGCCACTGTAAACCCCATATCCCAAGGCAGAAGGGCTTCTGGCTCTGCCAAGTCAAGATCAAAGCAACTTTAGTCACTTTTATCTTGAGGAAGGGATCTGCAACAGCAGAAATACCTTTGGTCCAAACCAGAAAGGTGTCAAGAAAGAGGACCAGTATTTTGGCAGAATCCTGCAGATGGGGAGCCAGCAGAAGGGAAGAAATGCCAAATAGGAAAAATAAAATATATAAAATAACTGAAATGCATAAAAAGAGGTGAATGCTGCAAGGAGTCATGAAGGCAGAGCTACACCATTCTTTTTCTTTCAGAGCAGTATGTGATGCCTGAAGAGAAACACTTGCTATCTTGATCCACACAGGGAGCAGGCAGAGCTACTTTGCACTCATCTGAGTTCACATTTCCTGAAAAATTTAGCTAAACACTTTTCCTCTTTTAAAAAACCCTAAGATAGACAGAAATATTAATCTGAGGCAAAACAGTTACCATAATGTTCTGCTTCTACATACTATCCACAAAATATCCTCAGGAACACGGACACATTCCTTTGGTGGAAAACTCAGAACAAGCTTGGGGTCCAACAAAGCTTTTCTCTAGTTGTGATCATGTATTTCACAATCAAGACATTTCAGATTATCCAGCTTCTATTCTAAATTTAAGTCCTTGCAAGAGGACTTGATTGCCTCTCAATTCCTGAATATTTGTGATGGAAATAAACATGCAAGCCATATTATGAAGAGATATCCAAAATTATCAGTGACTGACCTTTGTAAGTCATACTTCCTTCATATACAGAATTAAACCTGATTCCTGCTTCTTCCCTTTTACCATCTATTTCCTCCTTCCTATCTCAATTAAACTGCCAACTCCTAATCTCACTATTTGGCCTTTCACCTCCTTGAAAGTTCAAAATTCCTGATCTTCTTAGTCTAAGATCATTACTATCAATCACTCTTTTAGGCAAGCGAAGTTTTTTTTCACAGCAGGATCCCAAAGGCCTACTGATCTCTCAGGCTGGTAAGATTTTTCTGTTTCTGGTGATGGTTGGGATTTTTGACTAAACTGTGCTTAGTGGTATCTTTTGCTGATTAGATGCTCCAGACTGATCAACAGATATTTGCTTGGACTGTGGTTCCTTCCAGGCTGAGTCATTTATTGGGAGAAATGAAGGATTAGCTTAATTAAATCAACTAATGCTTTAACAAAGCATTAGGGATCCTGACAAGGTCAATGAGGGCTAAGGTTAATGAGGACCAAGGTTAATGAGAACCAAGTTTTCCTTTTCTATGTCTTAATATCTTTTAGATAGTACCACTTACCAGACTTGCCTCACTGCTGCTCCCCTCACATCCCTTACACTGTCCATGATATCCATCTCAACACCCTGCTCATCTGCTTCTCTAAAATGGATCATTGGGACTTTGTCTACATCTTCTATTGAGTACAAGCTTTTCTCCTGGCCCACTTTGCAAGGCTCCTTCTCATTCATCCCTTCTGTGAAGCTGGGCACCTACTACAGTGGCCGTGCAAAATAAACCAACTTCTCTTTGCCTATAATTAATCTGCTTGACATTGGTGCAGTAACCACACCTTGAGGGTACCACATATTACTATTGTATTAACCCATGCCCTCTTTGTTCCCCTGCTGGCTGCACTGTTTTCATAAGGGCCACTGAAGCACCTTCTGCACTACCAGGTCCTGCAATAACAGGAAAAAATACTAAGATAACAGGAACCTTATATACAACTAAGATCTTAAGGCATATCAGATTGCAATGTTTGAATGCAATTTTTTCAGGAGCTGTTCCTAGATTTTTTTCCCTCTAGTACCATGCTATCCATCTACTGTGCCAAATGGTAGCAATACCATTTTCAGAAGCCGTGCCCCAGGAGTAGCACCACTGATATTAACAATACACTGAAAGAATAGAAAGCTATTTCACAAAGCAAATGTATTTTCTGGATGCAGTTGAAGCTTTTGAAATGCGATCCGTTTTTCTAAATGTGTCTAGCTAAACTTCCTCACAGTTCATTTGTTTGTTTTTACACAGGTTTCTTTTTAGAGGTTTTTTCCCTCTTCACATTTTCTTAAATCCAATGCGTTAGGAATTAAAACAAGGAAACATGAGATTACAGGAGATCTCAGGACATATTTATGTATTACATGTTAAAAAAAAAAGTGTCAGCAACTAACCACACTAATTCGTTTATTTAATAAAAAATCTTAAATAGAAAGCACTACACACTAAATATTTACTAAACTATATTAGTTAGTCACCTAAATTTTCCAGTCAAAATATACTGGTTTTGCACAAGTTTAGCAAAATTGTTTGGTGCACTAGACATAATAGCCAGGTATTTTTCCTTGTTACCTTTTGGTTTATATTTGCTAATTTTTTAAAGGTCTTTCAAAACTTTCTTTCAGACAGGGCAAGATCCTGCAAATGGGATTTATTAGCACTCTTGGACCTTGGTGCTCTTTCTAAGAGGATATGAAACAGATATGGAAGGGGGTTAAACACATGAATTAACGAACATCATAATACTAATACCAGCTATAAAAAAAAGTTACTTCTGATAAACCTGCTTTGTTCTCAAGGGTTTGAAATGATTTCCCTAACAGTCTTGATGGATTAACAAAAGAAAAATAAAAACATTATCATATTCCTTTTCTTTAATGTACCTCCTGTGTTCTCTTGAAAAACATTTGGTTAACAGCATTACAGATACTCTTTAAATAGAAAATAGATGCACCCCTGGTGTCAGCCACACTGAAAGCCTCACAGGACTGTCTTCCTAAAATGCTCCATCCCAATCCATCTGCGTAGGTTAAAAGAGTCTCCCTCATTCAGTCCCTTGCCAAAGTTATCAGTGAAAATGCAAATTAATTGTGATTATGACTTTAAAAAAAACAACAAAACAAAACAAAGGTAACATCCACTCTTGCAGAAGTGTAACCCATCTAATCCATTTGGTCAAGCTATTTATATACTATTCTTCTATGATCTTCTGTGGCATTCAATTTCACTGAGGTCATGGAGACATTGATGCCTGGTAAATTGCCAGTAATCAAAGGCTGTTAAGTGCTTGTCAGCTTCCCTTTAAACTTAGTCTGTCTTTATCATGGGGCAGACTTAGTTCAGCAGCCACAGACCATTGATTCATAAACAGATAAAACCCAAGAATAATGCATTATTATCATTAAACTATCCATACTGTTTCAGAAACATTTGTTCTAAAACAATCTCATTTTTCTGAAGTAAGACTGTGGCCAGTGAAAACTGAAGCCTTTTTATGCCTCTGCAAGAGGGGGCTGCTCTCCCACACATGAAATGCCTTATTTCCCAGCTTCTCCTCTCTCCTTTAAGCCCTGTTTAGGCTCTCCCTCCAGGCCTCTGTTTAGTTTAGATTCTGGAATATATGCAGGGAAACCTGTGATTTTAGGGTTTTAGTTGCACTTAGAGTTTATTCCAATTGCTCTCTCCTCTTGTAGTAATTTGCTGTCCGTGAAAAAAAAAAAAAAAAGGTCAGATAAACTTTACTGGAAAAAATTTAGAGTAGGTGCTGATGAACTCTTAAGACACAAAGATCTTCTTTCAAGGCATGTTCACCAAAGCCCTCTCAGCGGTCAAATAATTAAATGAAAAAAAATGAAGCAAGTCATTAGTCGGGGACATCTGTATAACTTCACTGAAATGATGAACCCACATCAGTTAATGTCACCTGTGCACTACATTTAAAATATGTTCAGAACTATCTGGTTTAAAAAAAAAAAAAAAATCTGTGAAGAAATTTCACAGTCTTTTGAAGAAACACATATTAGAGTTAAACTGTCCTGGTGAAATACGAGAGGAAGATACATCTGTCCAACCTATCAAGTTGTTCATAAATTTTTTGGGTGAAAAAGATATGGTTGTAGGAAGAATTAAAGAAATTCTGAATGATAAATTAGTAATGAAATACTCTTACAGTGGAAACCTTTGGAGAACACGCAAGACAATTTAATTGAGAGGTAGCTATGATAATTTATTATTAATAAAACTTTTGTTGAAGGAATCTTGTGCAAGGACTGTTCTCTTTCCCCAGAACATCTGAATATTAGTTATGTTTTCTGAGAAGGACTGCTAGAGTTTGCAACTAGTGATCAGCTACCAGTAAGGGGAAGGTTTCCTTTGGCAGTGCAAGGCGCTGTGCGATGTTACTGTAAAAGGCATAGAAGCTCTTTGCCCCAATAGTGGCCTAGTTCTCAAGAGACATCTCAAAATCAGACCACTGAGATGCAGTCAGACACTGAATGCTATAACCCTACCAGTCTGTACTGGTTTAGCAATCCTCCTTTGCATCTCTATTTTGGGCATCCAGTGTTGCTTCCAGGACCTTGACAGTTTGGGGCCAATTACAGTCAGCAGTTTGAGGGCTGCATTTACATTTGAAGAAACCATTTTCTTCTTTTTCCAAACCCTCTTCCCTCATGTTCAACCTGCAAATAAATGCTGCCGTGAGCACTACACCTGGAAAGGCTGACTGTTTGCAGTGGCTGGTTTGGTTCTGTGTACTGACTTCTAAACAAATCTGAAGTATCCTCATACTGAAGCCTTACGGCTTCTGCTCCTGAGTGCACCGTATCTTCAACTCAAATTTAAGCAATACTTAAACAAGCTCATTTATTTTAAAACTGTAAAATGAAAAGTCTAACACTACAGACACATTTTTTTCAAATTATTTGAAAGATCTTTGCTAACTTGCAGCAATTGCTAAATATATGGATGCATTTCACAATTTCCCATGTGCATGCATCCTGAATGCTACAGGATCTCATTCCTCTCCCAAAAATTTCCTGTGACCTGCAACTACAAGGTGTTGCCATAAAATAGCAAATAGCTATTGGTACTAGAACCATCCTCTAGATGCAATCAATGTTCTTTGTGCATAAACCCAGTTTAAAGAGAAATAAACAAAACAGTCACTCCACTCCCTCAAAACAGCGTAAATTGCACATCAGTATTTTGGTTAGTCAGCTACCTCTTTAGCAATCAGAAAAAGCAATTTAACTACAAATGTTGTTTTTGGAACCTGAAAGGAGTTACAGCACTGAGGATGTGATCTATCTGCATTTATGGTGCTTTCATCTGTGAATTCATCTTTCAAGTAAAACCAGGCCACATATTTACTTGATATAAATTTATACTCTCTCTTACCTTGAACAATCTCAAAGCTATCGGTCATGTTCCACACATCAGTATTAACTGAGGAGAACCGTAGACACCCTCCCAATGTTTTAGAAACCTCTCACTTCAACAGCTTGATGGGTCTGAGAGACACCATAATGACCATTTGTGTGACGGAAGTCTGTGTTATTGTGAATTGTATCTGTGCCTAAAGTACCAAAATATTGTAATGTTTAACTTGTTTGCACTTTTTGTTTCCTCCCTAATGACATCTACAATACCATTCACTTGCTAACTCTGCAAAAGTTCACATGATTTGCATTCCAGATTTCAAAAATTCAGAAACCACCCAACTGGTTTCATGTCAATTTTTCTCTCCATTCCTATCTGTCAAGAGCACTGTAAGATCTTTCCAGCTGCACTGCAGGGAGTCAACATGCTTTCAAGTGATGGCAGCGTACCAGTGTTAATTTGACTAACCTACTTCAGCATGCAGTATGCAATTATTTCCCACTCTCCTGATTTTTTTTTCCCAGTCTATTTTCAATTTAATTTATATGTTGGTAAGGATTATACCTTTAGAAAAGATAGCTAGTCCACAAGCCTTCCATTATGTTGCAGCTGCTGCTGTTATATTTGTCACTAAACCAAAAATCTCACCTATGTAACAATGGGATTTGAATCAAAATGGCTAAGTATATCATGTATAGGAACTTGATTGCTTTACTTTTTTTTCCTGAAGGGGAAAAATATGAGAGCAAAACCTTACAGTTTGTTTCATGCTTCACTACAGTGTAATTCTAGACCCTAAGATTTCTACCATTTCTATTTTGGTAATGAATGGAATGTAAAAGGGAGGTATTTAAAATTATTTGCAGCAGTTCTGAGGGTTAAACCTGCTTAACCCAATTTTTTATTAAGAGAATATCAACAGAGCATATATCTTGTTTAGGGAGTGCTGGGACATCATTATTCTTCTACCAGCATGTTTAGTTTTAAACCCTGGGATTTCTTCAGGTTCATGTAGTTGTCATGCACACCATATACCCATCCCAAATTACAGTGCCTGTTCTGAGCTACTCACTACAGCAGGATTTGACCTGAGAAACTAGAGTTTTGTTTTACTTTATTAACTTGGAGTACTTTTAAACAGTTTTTAAACAAAGTTTTTCCCTCGACCAGCAAGGGAATTTCCAGCCTGAAGTTCTCAGCAGCATCCCGTGAGGCTCTTGGCCAAGATCTCCAGATACCGTACGTCCACAAGGACAGCCTGCTGGCTCTTGTTGTGGCATTTTTTTAATCCTCAGAACAGATTTCCTGGATCTAGGAAATTTAATTCCTGACTCCTTTGACCCAGATGCTGGCAAAAATGTAGTCTGCAGTCTGTATGTAAATTGGTGTGTTCATTTTTTTTCTTTTTTTCTTTATTTCTAGGAACTGGTCTTGCTGTTAAATTTTTCTAGAACAGTCATGTTAATATGTTCAAAAATCCACTGTTGTGTTTCAGATAAAGGATCACATCTGTTCATGAAAATCTTCTTCTCAGCTGGGTTGCAATCTATGCAGCTGCTGCTTACTGGATGGAACAAAGTTTTGTCCTAGAAGAATGAAAAAAAAACAGAATTAGGCAGTAAATGCCAAATCATTGGAAGTATTCTCATTTTACAGAACATGGGTTAACACAGACTCATCTGAAAGGATTTTGTGGTCTCTGTGCACTAACCCTGTGTAATAACTACAGCTATTACTAGGAAGCTGTAGAGAATGGAGTGTTTTCTGCCCTTGGGTTATTATCTTTTATGAAAGGGGATTTAAGAAAGAAGAAGACATCATCTGGTCTTTTAGTAACAACCATATAATACAATGAAAAAATAGACCATCTTGTAATATCTTTGCATATCATGTATCTGCTTGGAGCCCATTTAAATGTCTGAAGTGGTTTTGGGTTTTTTTTAAGATTTGTTCTTGACAGCTTCCTGTTTCTGGGCAGGAATAGCTGTAACAATCGTCAGCTTGGTGAAGATGTTAAAAATGAATTACTAGCTGAAGTGGTGGACAGATGGACATGGGACTGATGTTCTCACTTCTCACCCCACACAATGCAGACTTTGCCTGTGGCCTCGATAAGACCAGCCAATGAAATATCCTCTCTCTCCTAATACTGATTTAGCTCCATATGGAGATTTTGAGAGGGTAAGGATGGATTAAGTTGCTTTAAAAAGCATATTTATGACAATTAGTTTTATTAATTTTAATTCATAAAACTAGAGTGAATACTAAGTAACCTGACTGTGAATCTTTGTTAAAGCAGAAAGTACTCAACTGAGCAGCTAGTGTGTGCGAGTTGAGTAGTTTCAATATACTTAGTTCACATAGCAAGTGTTTTGAGAGAGACAGATGTGGGAGTGATTAGATGGTTCAAAAGTTTCCAGGGACTTTATTGCATCTGTTGAAATAAATTCCAAATTATTCTTGGTAAACCAGATCCAGGATTTTCCCCTGCACGCCAAACATGCCGTGCCAGTATTTTAATACTAATCCAGGATGTGCCTGCTTGTCCAGTTTGTGAGAGGGACAAAAAAATTTACTTGTCAAGTTGTAGTTGATTAAAAACTCAACACAACTGCTGTGGGTGCTGAGCAACAATTGCGGAAACTTCTCTTTAATTACAAATACCCCACATTCAAAAAAGAAGTATGAAGACAAAAAGAAATAGCAGCTATTTAAAACCACTTTGAAAAAGAAATAAATATATATATACAGTTTTAATTTATGAAAGATGAAATTGATTTATTTTGGGGGTTGTGAAACTCCAGTAAAGTACAATGCCTCTTTTAAAAATTAATATTTGCAAGAAAGAACAAAGTCAAAAGCATCTTGTGCTCTGGCTGTGAGTGATGGTGTTACATCTGCCTTTCACAAACACCGTTTTTTACTTCGAACATTTTCCCTTTCCCCAAAACAGTGGGTGAACACACAGACTCACACACCCACAACTCACTTTGTAATTGAGAGGGATGCCATCACAGCTGACAGGACTAAATCAAATGAGTAGAGGCCTTTCCCTCCTGTTCTACAAGGAATGCAGGTAGGATATATCAGCTTGCAAGAAGGCGGCATCTGTACTGTCCACAAAGGATTATTGTGTCTCTACTAGAAGGTGAGTCCACAAGAACTCTCCAGGACCTTATAGGGTGGTGCAGGTGCCCATCTAAACCTTGTCAGCTCCTCCTGTGCTTCTAATAAGAGATTGATAGAGTGGCACTGCCTGAAATCAGGACATAGTGACCAAGCTGTGGCCAGCCACCCTGTCTGGTGTGGGGCCTCAGAGGAAGAGGGCATCTGGTTTTCCTTGTATTATAGCTAGGCATAAGGGTCAGCCAAGCTATGAGAGGCCAAAGTTGGAATACTATAAGCTTTAATAAGATAGCTGATACATGAAGAAAGGGAACAGCTTCAGCACAAAAACCTTCCTAAGAAAAACACTCCAGCCTTTCCAGAAAGCTGGTGTTTATTCTTCTCACAGAAATATCCCAGGGATGCAATTTTTGAGTGAAGCACTGCTGGTGCTTTCTTTCGGAGAGTCTGGTTATTAGGAGAGAAGAGTGTCTTCTAAGAATAGGGACAGAATTGCCACTCTGGAAAAACTTCTGCCTGATTTAGCTATATAAAAAGGCCTATTAATTTATAATCTCAAGCTTATGCTGACCTAAGGTCAAAGACTGCTGCTCTTATGAAAATAGGCTCAGGACTTAAAGGGGTAACAGTTGTGTGCATCCCAGCAAAGAACTTTAGAGAGATAGAGAAATACATAAATTCCTCTTAACAGCAATATTGAAAAACCACAAGTGCCCTTGTGGAGACATTTCTAACATCTGAAAACAGCAGAGGAAATTTTTTTTCCTTCTGCATGACGGTAAGCCTGAAGATTATTTGCAGAAGGAGGAATTCCTCCACAAGATAATGGGTCTCGACAGTTCAGGGAGTTGGTAATGAGACACAGAGCCTTTAATTTCTTCTAGGTCACTGCTATAGCTTTGTCCAATGTCAAGAGCAACTGGAAGTCATTATCAGCCGGTGGCTGCAGCAGTTTATCTGAAATTAGTTGGTAGCCCCAGTGCAGTTTCAGCAGGACAGATGCCCATATGATAAAAGCCACTATCACAATGACGTGTCTTTGGTTGTCTGAGGAAATAATCTATCCACTATTGCGTGAAGAGTGAACTTACTCTCACAGTTTGTTCCTGAAGCTGCCAGGAGACTATGAGCAAACCACTGTCTTCTGGGCACAGTTTTTGACGTTGTCAGTTTAGCATCTATCATAAGCACTAGGCTCAGGGTAGAATTATCGTATAAATCGATTTTGCACCATTGTTTCTTTTTAAAGACCTACTAAATCAGCACTCTCTTGGATACTTTTGCTCTACAAATGGCACTAGTGGGCTTATGGCACATAAATTGAATAATACGTTATCAGAACCAATGTACTACTTGTCAGCCCAGAGTGATGCTACATTGAAAACCAGAGGCGTATTCCTTCATTGTGAAGAACAGAAATTTGCAGGCACTGCTGATCATTGGCTCTGGATGCTTAGAGATCTCAAATAGGTTCAAGGAAATGGCATTAGGCTCGGGAAGGTAAAGACATCCTAACAAAACTCTAATACTTACAGGTTATTTATATTTATCTAACTAATTTCCTACATTGGTCCAATTTAGTGTCAAGTAATTTTTTCTGGTATTAAATTCACATTTTTCCAGATACAACACACAGGACTACTTGGATTTATTCTTCTTCTTAAAAGGTATTCTTAAAGCTATACTTGTTGGATTTGGTCAAAGAAAATTGATGACTTAATATTGCCAACTTACTAGGCTTTCAAATAGCTGCTCAGATGTAGTTTAAGCAGTATTAGAATAAGAATAGTTTTTTGACACAGGTTTATTACTGGTACTTTTGGTTTCATTCATCAGAAAAGAATGTGGTTTGCACACTCTGAGACTGCTCTGCAATCAGAAGCAAAGTGCAGGTCATGGGCATAAGCTGTAAATTTTTTCCAGAAGAGCGTTCCTTACCCAAAGTAAAATATTAAGGTATTCTATTTGCCAATAAAATATTTAAGCTGTTTTTATTAGCCAGGACCCAAACCCAGGTTGTGAGAATTTCTGTGCTAGAAGAACACAGAATCTGAAAACAGTTCCTGCATTCAAATTGCATTTGCAGCCCTTTGTAATAATTTCATAGTTCTAAATTCTTCTTAGCATTGGCTCAAGGATGCAAATGATCATGAGAAGAGATTAATATCTAAAGGAATAAAACCCTCTTATCTTCTAGTTTTATAGAAATAATATGACAATATGGTAAGAAATGCTTCATATTAAGCATCTTTTAAGACACTGACAAGCAGGGTAATTTTTTCTAAAGCGTAAGAATTATTGGCAGGATGGATATATGACAATTAGGAAGCTTCAGTGTTTGTAATAGGTGCAGAGAACAGAAGGGAGTTGCTGACCTGCTCTCTATGTTTTAAAAGGAGACACTTCTTGCTTAACCAGACCATTTTTTTTTATTTAGGATGCACATTTAGTAGCATACGATCCTTTAGGTAAAGGGTTCTAGTACAGATGCGGTTAAACAGTATAAAATCCTTTTCTTGTATGCTTTTTGTTTGTGGGGAAAACACTAAAAACCCTATTGTCAAGATGCTTTCAAAACTAGGTAAGGATTTTATCATTAGGATTGTGAAGGTATAGCTGTACTACCAAAAATCTCTAATATAAATCTGCCCTGTATCTGAGGAAGTAGACCATGGGAAACAATAAAAAACTACTTATGGTGTACCCAAACTAAAACTAAGCCTAAAGAAAACAGTGCATATATAATTCTATTATTCCAATGCACTTTCTTAATTCGAAGGTTTATGCAAAATGAAGATTCGTATTACGGTTAAGACTGTATCAGTACTTCTACCATAACAAAACTTTGTGGTGTTTCTTGCTGAGATGGAAATGCTTGTCTTGCATTGCGAATTTTTACATGAGCCCTGTCAACCTTCTGGAAATTAAAAAAGAAGCTGAGCAGAGAATTTAATAGAACTCACATGGTGTATTTTTTTTTTTTCAAATGTCATTTTCTTTTAGCTATCTGCTATATTCAGTCCTCATCAAAGGTGATGAGCCTTATAGTGGGCAGCTCGGACACATTTTTTTCTTATGAGCTGTCTCTATTAAGCAACAGTGAAATGCTAAAGGTATGAAAGCTTCTTTCTTGTAGCTTGGGTAGGCAAAAGGATAAATTGGAAGGGTTTTGAAGCAAGAAGGTATTAAGGCATTATAAAATCAGATAGGTAGCAATACAGCCATCAAAATTTTTATCCTCTAAATATCTGGCACATACATTCTAACTCTCTTACAGGTGATACCTCAGTTTCAAAGGGATTATGTTTCTGGAAAATCTTGTGGTGGACCTTCATTTGCAACACAAATAAGGTAAAAAGGCACAGCATCTGTAATAACTAATAAGTAGGCACTCAGAAAAAGGGTCAGGGAAAACCTATTTGTAATGGTTCTGAATTAGTTTTCTACTATATATATTCTCAAACTAGAAAGCAATATTGAGTTTTATCTGGAAAAGACCCTCAGCTTAAGGTGGAGGGCAAGGTGCAACGGTCAAAGAAAACTGAAGCATGTGTGAGAGGAATCCTCACTGCTTCAGAGAAATTTATATCCTTATCCTGAATGGAATGCAGAGTTTATTAGTGAAATCTTTAATAAAAGTAGCTTGCTGACTAACCATTAAAAAGACCAACAACAACATCAACAACAACAACTCAACATTATTAGGACTTTTTACCACAAATGAGTCTCTGACAGCTTTTAGCTTGACCTCCTGTTTCCAGTGATTTATAAAAATGAACTGAAACTCAGCAGATCAAAGTAGTGTCTAAGCTGCTTATCTTTAGTTTATAAACTCCTGCCTTCTTTGGTCTTACAGCAGTACTTTTAATGTTGGGTTGAGGGTGTTTGTTTTTTTTTTAGGGAGATTTTTCTGCCACTCGTAATCTTTAAAATGTAGTAAAGTAATAACATTTAACTCATGAAAAGCATCTCTTGCTGCTGTCACATTGGGTGAAAATATTTCCAACAGTGCCTCTGTTAAAATGACACAAGTACCTTGAAGTGCCAGAATGGTAAAACACCTTTCAGGGAACAGATCCAACACAGACACCCTCTGATCTGGATCAGATCCACTTTCATTTAAATTTGGCCTAAATAGATAAATGCTCAAAAGGAACATATTCTAGAGAGATTACCACAAAATTAGATTGGAATAGGATGCAGTGGATTTAAGAACAAAATTTCTCTGATGAGAAAACACAAGCCTGTGCTAAACTGAATAAAGGTTCAAGACCATCTGAGCCTCTGAGATGCCCCACAGTGACTCTGACCTTCCTATAGCTCCAGTGCTGGTTTCCCTTCATCCCATGACAGTCATACAGTGTGACAGGGCTACTGTGTGAAATGGCGTCGAAGCAGAACTTCCTGGTGTGAAGTGGCTCCCCAGGGCGGATGTCTTCTCTCCAACCAAAGGTGAAGAGCTAGAAAAACAATCAGGCAATATAATGATATATGACTAGTGAAAAATGTTTAAAACAACATACAAAGCTTGATTCATGATTCCCTTCTTGCACACCCCAGATGCTGGTTAAATAAGATCCTGCCTGTGTACGATTCAGTGACACCAACCGCCTCGATTAAAGTGCATCAGCAGCAATGTGGAATATACCCCAGGAAGGCACAATCCCTGTGTCAGGGAAGGAAAAAAAATCTCTTGTGACACAGTACTGTGGAGAGGAGAGGGTATATGCAGTATGCCTTTAGTTATCCCAGTTAAAGCAGCACTTGTATGCTCTAAGACTTCAGCTACATAGGACGTAGAAAGCTTCTGCCAGTGATGTTCCTTTAGCTCTCATTTAGGTCTGAAGAAGCTGCCCAGATACATCTTCCCATCATAGCATCTTTCCTATGTTTAACAAACAGTTTCCTTCTTTATATGGGACACTGTTACCATAACCTCTCGACTGTCTGTTTTCCCCCAAACAACAGATGTTAAATGATCTTCATCTTTCTACTGTGAAACCTGTGAGTTGCAGGCAGCTCATCAAAGCCCTTTTTCTCACTGCCTGAGAGGAGTCATGGAGGGTCACATTTAATAGAGGAATCCTTCTCAATTAGACACCAGCTGTCTGAAGTGATGCTGTGACATTGCAGTCTTTCAATCATCAGATTGAGGTGACAGGTCTGACAGCATCAAATTTAAAGTTGTGGAGTGAATTTTCCTTTCGCATGGACCAATTCTTGCAGAAAAGAGGCTGGAGGTTGCAAATTACTACCTAGAAGCTCTGTCAAGAGCTGTGAGGTTCTTTTTTTATTTTCTCTTTTTGAATTTTTTTTTCCTTTTGTATGAGTGCTATTCTTTGGCTTTCTGCATGACTTTTGATTCCCCATAGGAAAAAAAAGAAAGAAATATAACACTGAGAAAGTGAAGCTCTCTTTAAATGAGCAAACTTTGCAAGTAGAAACTGTTTAGCTGTGATGGTTCATATTGAACTGCATGAAAGCTTGTTGTCTAGAGAAGCAGTTCCCCGTACTGAGCTCAGACTGCCTCCAGCACCTCATCTCAGGGTCCTTTTGGTCCTTATCTAGCATGCTGCTCCCTGCAATGTATACGTTCCCTTACAGAACAAGCTATAAATTGAACCTTAATATCATGTGGGTCTGATCCTGAATAATTCTGTGGTGGTTCCTGGGTTTTAACCCTTTCATTGCTATAGGTATCTTCCTTCCACAGTCTTCCTAAAACAAAGAACTTTTAAAAATTCTGCATCTTCAATGCTGTGTCATCCTCTAAATACCACTTTTGAGAGGTGTTACTGTCTCTCTTGGCCTGCAGGCCCAAAATACAAGCATATATGTGAATATTGTCCTTTTGTGTTGTGTTTCTTACTGTAAACCCTTGTTCTCTCTGTGAGCTGCTGTTACTCCCTATTTACTTCTGTACTATAGGTTTCCTCGAGAGTGTTTTCTTGATCTGTCCCTGTGTCCTGCTTATTTCTTCTTTCTCCCAGAGTGCATTTTATATTTATCTGCAGTAAAATGCAGTGGACAGCTTTAACCTCATTTTCAAAGCAATTTCTGCTTTTCAAAAGGTTAAATCTATTTCCACTTTTCTTCATGTTTCTTTGAAGTAGCATCATGGACTCCCTGCAATGATAACTTATCATTTCACAAGCAAAGACAGAAGTTAAGAGCTGGTACAGAAAAACCCCCATGCTTCTGTTTCTTTAGAAAAAGAAAAGCCTGAGACAATTTTTCTTTAAAGAAAAAAACAACAGAAGCCATTTTTTTTTATCTTATCCTTTACCTTTCTACAGACATGTAATAAACCTAGAGCTGAAAGTGATGAATAACAAATACTAGATGAATGGTGTGGAACAGTAGTTCTGTGATATTCTCACTGCCATCACTACTACTAGAGAGAGATCCTATTGCAGAACCATCCTCATCTTTCCTAGTGGATGGCTCTCTGAATTTCTCATTCTGTGCATGACTGGTGAGCTCAGGCACTAATTCTTGCTGCTCTCTGGACCTTGGCCTGATGACTACTATCCCACTGAATGCATCAGTACACACGAAAAAGCTCAAGCTAGCCTTTAAATCAGATCATCCTGATCCAGATTAGCCCTCTGCTCTTTCCACTCCTGTGTGTTTTCTGAAGACTGCCAGGGCTGTGTCCTGTTTGCAAGTCAAGACATGGTAACAGAATGGGGTATTTATTCCCTTCCACTGAAAACCAGGATCTGTGTAATACTAGATCTCAATGTTTAGACTAGCACAGATTCTTTTTCCTTTTTCTTTAGCCTCCTACTTCTTAAAACAGTTTTATTTTTAAATCAACAAGTATGTCTTCCCCCTAGTGATACTATTATAAGACCAACCTTGTTAGAGACAGGAACTCAGTTTTAGGACTAAGAGAGAGAAGAGAAAAAAAATGATCAGAAAAAAGGTTATACTTCTCTATACACCCGATTAATATTAAGCTCTTGCAATTACAGACAAAACATGAAGGCCTACAGTCCTTCCAATCCCATAATTCTAAACTATCCTCCTTTAAACAGCAACTTTTCTCTAGTTAACACTGAATCCAGCCAAGATAAATATTATCTCTCCACTGCATAATGTGCAACAATTCTACAGGAGCCCTGAGTATATAATTCTCTGCTTTGCCACCACTTATCACTTTGGATTTTGTTGTTCCTTTGTTAGGAGCCAACTGTGTCAGATTTTACAATAAATGGTTGAACCGTTTTGTACCCTTTTTATAGTTCATTCATTTCTGACTGCTTGTTAATTTGAAACAAGGCTGCACCTAAATTCCCAGACACATTATTAACAAAGAGCAGGTTGATTCTTTACCGACAACACATGGGGCTGCTGTTCACTGCTCCCTGCTGGACCCAACAAACCCTCTGTCCTGGCTCAGTGGATGCTCATTCTCCTCCTCCGCCTTCTCTCAAACACAGAGTCTGTAAAACGCCGCTCCATCCTCTGCATTTGCAATCAAGCAACCCTTCAGCCCTCACACTTTGCCTTTTCATGTAGTCTAGCTCTGTCACGCAGTAACTGAGGAAAATACAGCTTTCCAGCTCCATTTATAATTGGCACAGGGCCTGAAGAATGATTGCCTGATACAGCCATTGGCTTGGGACCATCTACAGGACAAAGGCTCTTTTGATACCATTAATGCTTTGCAGCCTGACAACATTGCTCAATTACTTGCTGTCTGGCTGGGGTCCATCAGCTGGCGTTGTGCTTTGTCTGTGGCATTAGACTTGAGAGGACAACATGTACCCCGTGCAAAGATGAAACATCACGTTTCAGAGCTGGGCTCTGACTTGAACAAGCAGAGAAGAAGGAGCTGGGCAGGCTGCATGGCTACTGGCTGTGCCATATTAGAAATGGTGCCTGTCCCTCCATTCCATGGTAAGGCTGGGGTACTTGATAAGAGACAGTGATGCCTGTCATTTTCCTTTGCTGTTGGTAATCAGTCCAGCAGAGCCCTAGTTTTCCCTGAAGCCAGAAATTAGCTGTGGGAAGACAGAAGTGGAAGAACACAGAGCCCTGACATCCTCCTGCTCCTTTCCTTCTCCTCTAGTTCTTAATTTTGGGGAAGTTTCTAGGAACCACAGTGAAACTCATCCTCACTTTCTACCCATCTCATGTTCATCAGAAAGCCTGCAAGTACCCGACAAACCTTTTGACTGCTGTTTGCCCAGAAGGGCTTGTACAGCCCTTGGGGTGGAAGGTTGTCCTCCTCTCCTGGGGTCTGCTAAAGGGCTGTGACCCCCAGCAGAGTGGCTGAGCCTTTTAGCTTTTAATTTCTGCCCTGGAAACATGACATGAATCAAGTGGCACAAAGGATCATCTCTATGCATCCGCAGCACTGATGCCTGCCATACTGGTCACATCAAGCTACTAGAGCTTGCCAGTTACAAGTCCAGTTCAGTGTCAATCCATGCTATTTGGAATACGTTAATAAAATATTTGATATTTTCATGAATACTGCTAGTTTCTATTGACTCATGCAGAACTCATGTAGGCAACAAACTCCAGAAGATCTAAGGAAGAAAGAGAAGCTCTCTGAGGTTGGACAGGTGTTTAGCAGTTATTTCCAAACAACTCTTTAACAAGGATAATCTTCACAGCTTGCTGTGGTGCAAGTGGGAGATCACATTGCTTCTCCTCAGGGGATGTTTCATTAGACCATAGTCTTACAAGCACTGCAGGTAACACTGCTAACAGGATGGGAATTGGGATTGGGTATGGACAGCCAGTCAAAGAAATGTCCACCAAAACATATCAACCTAAAACACATTTTTGTGGGAATTTTTTCACTTCTATCAACTGTGACCTGCAGAAAGACAGATTTTGACACTTCACCTTCCCCTCCCCGCAGCAAACGAGGGATTCCAAAGCGAAGGGATGGTTTCGGGGGGGTTGGGGGGGTAGGCATTGCGCTGTGCCGTGCTGCCCCCTGCCGGCCGCCCGCCGCAGCGCAGCCCTGCCCGCCGCGCCGCGCTCCCCGCGGGGCCGGATGGCCGGCTGGGTGCTGAAACACCCGGCACACCTGCCTGCCCCCAGCACACCTGCCCCGGCACACCTGCCTGCCCCCAGCACACCTGCCCCAGCACACCTCCCTGCCCCCGGCACACCTGCCCCAGCACACCCGCCCGCCCCCGGCACACCTGCCTGCCCCCGGCACACCTGCCTGCCCCCAGCACACCTGCCCCGGCACACCTGCCCCGGCACACCTGCCCGCCCCCGGCACACCTGCCCCAGCACACCTGCCCCGGCACACCTGCCCCGGCCCACGGCAGCGCTGCTCCCGGCCAGGCTTTCCACGCCCTCCGGCAGTGTGAGGCTGTGCGCTCTCCCCCACCAGCCTCTTAGAAACAATTTGTGCTGTCCCCGGGGCACGCACTGAGTACCGAAGTGCTTGAGGCTTCCTAGCTCAGGTTCTGGAATCTGAGGTTGAATTCCTGGTTGAATTCCCTTCGTCCTTATTATACAATGAGACCTTTATATCCAGTCTGATCCCAAACATCGCAACGCGCTGGAGTATGGCTGAAACACTTATTCCTCCCAAACATCCTTCTCCCTTTGTGTCCCTTCCCCTTCACCCAAGCCCTTACTCTTTCAAAGGATATTTGAAGTCTCCTTTTTCTCTGCTTTTTTTCATCTCTCATATTTTCATCCAATTTCCTTCCCTTCTTTCTCCTCTCTGGCACCCTCAGGACTCTCTCTCTTTCTCCCTTCTTGAGAAGGGTTTGGAGCTTTTCAGGTTTGCAGATTTTAGCCAGGGAACACAGCGATGGTCTAGTCTACACCATACAACTTCCTTCAATTAACTCTTTGAATTAGTGGATATCTTTCATAAACGAAGCAGGATTATATTTATCTAGTCTTGGCACCTGATCCCTGTGCAGTATCTTTGGTAGCTATCTGAATAAGTCTTCTTTCAGCAATTTCCTTTTTTGCCGTGTTGGCACTTACCTAAATTGTGATCATCCTTCAGATTTTCCATTTCATGCACCTCTCCTCCTGCATATCCTTAGAGAATGATTTCTTGACCTTGGCACTTCAAATACCCCTCAGAACTCCCCTCTCCTGAGCTTTTAAATTTTTTACAAAGTGCCATCTGTGACTGCCAGGTCAAGTTTTCTCTTCAGCATTGGGAATTTTTTTCTAATCTGGGACCTTTTGCTGTGAAAAGCATGCTCACTAAAATTGCATATAAACGGTTAGGTTGCTTCCATCTAGATTTTCTTTGCTCACGTTGGCAGACCCATAGCCTGTGGGTCATGATCTCTTTCCTATGGCACTCACAGTGAGCTCTTTTCTTCTCTACTCCTGAGTGCTAATATTTTGCTACCTAATCAATCTAGATAAAAGCTTTTTTTTTTAATAATCCTTGTCTTTCTGAAAAGCTTTTTCCCTTGCTTTTACCCATTTACCTCACATATATCTCATATTTATTTAAGACAGAACCGCTTACTGAGCTTTTTGAGATGATAGCATAAAAGCAGACAATGACTAGAGCTTTGCAAGCCCAGGTACTATATTTAAAATATTTTCTGGTAATTGAACTGAAAGCTACATGTTTTCATGACACAGTGGGGGAGAAGGGAGCACCAAAAAGGACTTTGGGCATTGTAATCCCTTTTGGAAATTAAGGCTAATATACAGCCCAGGCAGCAGCTGGAATTTCTGAGGTTATATTAAGGAGTACTTTGTAAAAGTCATTAAAACCTTTAAGGTCAGTAACAATTCACAAATTATTTCTACACTCTGTTTTACCTTAGGAAAAGGAGGAGCTCTCAAGAAATGTTTAAAAACTGGAAAAGAGAAGCAACAATTTTACCCTGATTTTCTCTTTCTGCTGTTAAAATACCTGTTCATGTGACCACGTTCGTTCTGAGCCATCCTTCACACAGATGTCTAGCCTAAGCTCAGTCCCCGTGGCTCCGTGTTTACTGTCCACACAGAGGTTGGCTGCCACATTTCGAATCTGCAAAACCAAGCAGCAACATTTCACATTAAACTGGGCTGCAGAATAGAGCTTCCAACATTAGAAGTTTAAATCTGAAGGGCTTGAGACTGACCATTAGTTATGTAAAACTGGTAGGAGTTTTTACAGGGTAGAGAGCCATGTTCTGGAACGAACTACTCTTTTTAGTAGCAGCAGCTTCAGAAGCAGCAAAGTTTGAAATATTCTGCTTAAAAAATGAAAGGTAGGTATTAAGAAATATTTTCATGCAAAGAAACTAAGAGAAAAAAAGTCTGAGAAATTCAAAGCTTGGTCTGACTGCTTCTTCCATCCTACAAGAGCAAGAGAGATCAGCTGTATTAGAAGGAATAGATTTCTGTATGAGTCTCTCAGGCTTTGGAGCAGTATGCATTTAAAACTCAGGCATGCCCTGTTCCTATCCTTGCTCTTACTTTGACACAATAACACCATTGTAGATAAGGACACACATTACTGCCTGAAGTGCATAAAATTAAAAAGTACTTAACAAATCTGTACTGGAACTTACACTTACCTATGGAGGTTCCTTCTGCATGCCTCCTGCAAACACTGCTGTGCAACTTATTCTAAAAAGGAAAACCTCATTCCTAGGACTGAAGCAACTGAGTAATAATTAATCTGTGATTATCAATTATACCAGTTATGTATCACTGCCATATATATTTTCTTTGAAACAGTGGGTTGAAAAGCAGTAGCTTGTCCACTGCTAGCAAAAGGAGCAAAATCCTAGATTTATTTTGCAAATACATGAACATTTTTCCTTGAGTACCTTAGTTAAAAATGTTTTACACACATTTATAATGAAAAGAATTTCTTAAAAAAATCTACCCTGTCAATGAGATAAACAGAAATGGAATAATCAAAGTGCATGTACATGCATGGAAACATGCACAAATTCCATATGTATAATATACAGAAAGAACGTGCATATTTTGACATTATGGATGCTACTTTGACCATTATTTTAAAAAAAGCTAGATGCTGAATAGAGATACAGTTGAGTTGGCATTTGTGGTTTTTTTTTTTTTTTTCCATGAAAAATACTTTAGAAGTCACTGTTGTTGCCATAATATGCTAGACAAATGTAAAACTTGTCAGCATAGCACAAAACATTGCAAGGAAAGGAAATCCTCATGTGTTTAAGATACATGCCAGAGCTACTCTGCTCTTTTTCTGATTCTGGAGGAGTGGGATAGAGTCTATTCACCATGATCAAGAAATATTTAGACAGATGGGAAAGCAACAAGTAGTGGTGAAAATGTAAAAACTGTCACCTTCAAGAAAGGTTTTAGAAGCTGCATTTGTTTAGCCTAGAAAATAGCAGACTAGGGAAAGATGGAGGAGCATTGTTTGAGCAACTGGCTCCAAAGACCTTTGATCCTTCACCAGAGTTAAGAGAAATATTCTTCTAAAACTTGGACATGACCAGTTCTAGGATATTTTTTTTTCAATACAATAAAAATTGCTAAAGATGAGGTAAAATACTAGCAGTTCATATACACAACCAGACACAGAAACCCAGCACTGAGCAGCCTCACAGTAAAAATGATGAAAGGTAATTAGTTCTCAACAACTCCGTCTTCCTTTCCGTATCACCAGCAAAAGAGGCGGGAGAGAACAACGAGGGGCATAGATTTTAATATAACATTTTTAAAGATTCATGTGAAATATCTACTCCAAGTATATTTTTTTTTTGGGAATGTTCAATCATTTCTCAATGCACTTAAATTTCCATTGTATAGATAAAGATTTCTGATCTAATAGAAAATAAAATGATACATCAGCTCTGTTCTCAGAGCATGCAAGCTAATTAAAATGGAGCTGCTAACAATTGGGGTATATTTATACAATTCAGAATTGTAAAATGACAGTGAATAACTGCATGTCCAATGAATACTTATTGGATTAAAGGGCTTTCATAATTTTGTCTTGATGGCATGCTTCATCCCATTCTCAGTCATTTGGACTGTGCAGTAAATGTGTTCAGTCCATTTCTGGAAAAGGTTTGAGCTGAAGCTACATTTAGTTCACTGCTAGAATTCATCTCTTGTTCTTTATTTCCTCTCCTCTTCTCTTCCCTCTGCTCCTGAAAGGTTTGCTTGGGTTAGTTTTTCCTCTGTTTTGTTGCAGCTTACATGTTAGCTCATCATTTTTTTGTTTCATCCTTTCAGCTGCAGAGGGGTCACTGTTGTTTTCTTTTTGTAATGCAGGCATTTCAGTCAAGTCCGTGCTTTTGTTCTCTGGTGCTTCTGTGTGGCCTTGGCAGTTGCTAGAAACTGAACTGAGCCATCATGCCAGAGCCACGGGGAACATTCTGCCAAGTATCAGTACCACACAGCCTGCAAATCCCCTAAGATGCTTGCACGGACAAAGGAAGGAAAGTAGAAGCACAGAGGCTTTTTTCTCATTTATATTCCTCAGTTATAGCTCCTCCAGCTTTGCCCTGCCTGCACCGGAGCCACGAACAGGTACACTTCAGCCTTCCTGGGGGCAGAGAGGGGTGAGCCAGAGAGGGAGAGACCCTCTCAGGCGTTCATCATAACATGAAACTGTCTGTGCCAAAAGCAAAAACTGGGAAAGTGTAGCAATCTAAAGACAACTCTACATCAAATATACTCATCTGTGAATGATGAGTGTGGAGATGGTGTTGGGACAAACTCTAGGGTGCCCCAATAGAGCAACAAGAGAGGCACCTTGGTGCTATCAGTTTATATAAGACTTTCCATACATCTGATTTAGTTCTTTAAATAAGAAAGTGGCTGTAGCTCTGAGAAGACATTATCAGTGTTCATTTATACTGTTTTTTTTTTTGTTTGTTTGAGCAGAACTTAGAGCCAGTTTTAGCACACTGCTTACATTCTCCGATAACCCTAGGGCTCTTAACATCAATGGATCAAATATGGAAAAATGAGCCACCTCTCCTGTCAACTGATACATAGTAATTTTAGAAGTATTTATCCTTTGTGTGAGACATAAAAAAGGAAAAGTCAAAGGTAAAGGAAGTCAAGCACTGCCAAAGACCTCACTAAAGAAACAGGGGACTCCTATTCAGTGCAACACTGATCCAGATGAAAGAATTTGAACAGTCCAGCTGTGCAGCACTCAGTCCATGCAAGGTGGGGTTATACCACTTTTGTACCACAGATCTGTGACACTTGGTGGGCTGAGATTGACTCATTAAGGGTATGAGGATGACACACTTTAAAAAAAAAAAGAAAGTGATACAAAGAAAAGTTAGTGAGTTCTTAGGCTTTCATCTTTTTTCAAATGTGCTACTTAACTTCATGGGTGACATTTTCACATCAGTGCTGTAAAATAGTTCTGTAAAATCCATGAATTTGGATTCTCCTACTGAGAAAGGAGTACTTTTAGGTCCTACAGCTTAGCACTGCTGCAGTGACTGAGATACTCCTCATTAAATCATTGAATAACAAGTTTGCGTAACAGCAAATGAAACTCAGTCTCTTTTGACCGAGTTAAAAAAAAAAATTCTTACCACCTTGACTATAGGACTCATGAAATCTAAAATAAATGACAATGTCTGACATGATATAATTGATTTACCATAAAATGTGTTTTCAAATATATTGGAAGTAATATCTGCACAATATATTCATGCTGGATCACAGCTTGTAGATTCATTAGTACTTCCTAAGAAAACACTTGGTGTTTAATTCTCACCTGTTGTTCTAACTTCATTAGGATTTCAAATACACATTACAAATAAATTAGTCTGTCTTAGAAAGAGAATGGGATGGGTACTATTGATTTTCAACTGGTAGCATACTTCCCACTATATTCAAAAGGATGAGAACAAAACCTATTTGAAAAACTTTCCTTTTTTCCATAGTGAGAAAGAGTACAATTACCTAATTCAAACACACAACTGTCAGTTTCACTAACCTTAATCTGTCTGGATTCACTGTTACATTGCTTTACTGCACATATTTCAGATGTTACAAGGCAGAGCATAGTATCAAGGGAATATACACCCTGCCAGCTACAAAGGACAAAAGACACAAACACACAGAAGAGATAAGGCCATGACAAGTGTAGCAAAAAAGATTGCTTTTTGTTTTCCAAATGTCCTTCTTCTCCATCATAAACAGATTTTGTCGAGAAATGTAAAAGTCAGATTTTAAATACATGTGTTTGCAAAAAAGGAGGAGTTGAGAAGAGGCTGTTTGTGAGATGTCTGCTTTCACACCACATGCTTTTACTAGCTAAATATCAAAATACTGGAGCCAAAATTGTCTGAGTACCTCATTGTTTACTCTTTCTCAGAGTGGCATGGAAAGCAGATGTAAAGTATTTCCAAATGGAAGCAGAGAGGGTACTAAATGACAGTCAGACTTGGCACACTTTTGGTGTGTATAATCAGCAAGGTTTCTAAAGCTGCTTGACTCTCACAAAGCAGTAACATTACAGTCTGTTTCCCTCTTTCAGCTTCTGACAGCAATTAACCTTCAAGTTTTTTCAAGTTCCTCCCAAGTGCCAACAAATTAATTAAAACTGCATAGGAATGTGACAAGACTCAGGAAAAACTAGAGTACTAGGGCTGAAAATTCTCTTCTTGTTATTTTAGAGAAAGCATGTTTTAGAGCAAAAAGAAAGTCTTTAGTCTTCACATCCTTCCTAAGTACTTGATCAGTGCTTTTAAAGTACAGATTTGATACCACTGCTATGAACTTTGATTTACTTTTAAAAATACTTGGTTTTATGCAAAGATTATATTAATATTGCTGTGAAAGAATTTAGACCCGTCTTGATTAAGGATTGTCCAGCTGGCTGGAGAAATTACACATTTCATTATCACAGTCCTCCAAGGACGTACATATATACATGTGAAGACAGTAAAGGAAGATCACGGTAGCAGTCACAGCAATGTGATCCAGCCTGACTTCTACTGATAAACTCCTTACCTCTTGGTACACATTAATCTCATAAAGCGCGGGTAGCAGCATCAAAGATAGAAGAAACTTTAACAACAAAGGAATTCATTACTGCCAAGAAGCAGCAAACAGTAAGACACATATAAATTGAAGTTCTTTTGAATGTCTGCAACTGATAGCCTATAAAGAAGAATTAAGGACTGCTACTGCCACAGAAAGCTATTTTAAAAATCTCACTATGAAGTAATTTGCTTTTTTAAAAGGAAGTTATGGAGAATAGTAGAGGCACCTATGTTTAGAAGTCTATGGTCCAATCTTGACCACTGGGAATATGCAGTGGTGTGTCTGATATTACCAAATGTTATAATAAAAACTTCAACTTCATCCTTCAGTTTGAAATATGAAAGAATTGCATGAGAACCCCAAGAACATCTCCAGTAAAATCAGAGAAGGCTAGAATTCACAGTATAGATATTACTATGGTTTTTAAAAAGATAGCACAACACACTGAGAGAGTGAAGCCTTCTTTATAGATCTTAACGATCTGAGAGGAAAAGGTCCTCTGCATGCCACCTCTCCATGGAGTGAAGCTGCTGTAGTTCCTGGGGGTAAAAGCCACAGCAATATTTTAGTGCAGCTAAGGAAGTAATTTCCTGTCCCTGCACTCTTTGTGTTCTCATTTCTTCTACACAAAACAAACTGTCAAAGCAAGGTGTGCTACAGCTGAATACAGGTCTGAATGCAGAGTATCTCTGATCACAGGCAGAGACTTCCACTTGCTCACCCCCTTCTCTGGAGTGCTGCTCAGATGCCCCTCTTTATTAGTCCTCCCTCCCCTCATCTGTCAATAGAGAAATTGCATTTGTCTGCTATGTGACATTTTGTGATAGCTGAGTTGAGCAAAATCAGTCTTTTTAAAAGGGATGTATCCAGGCCTCACTTGTCACACTTGCACAAGTGCAAAGCAAACCTGCAAACAATTGCCCTTTTAAGGACAGGAGAAAGCGTATAAGTCGATATGCAAAAAAAGAAAAGCATTGACTTCAGAACTCCTTTTTACTAAGGCAATTCTCTGAAATCTTCTTCTGACATGCAATAATGAGTGCTACATGCTCTTTTTCCTCATTCTTGTCCTCACTGTACATGCATCTTACACCCTGCACACAAAAAATTGTAATGAATTATTAAATTGACAGCGATAATTCTAAGACATGAGAGTTTCTCATTTTAATGGATAGTTCAGGGATTGTTCCAAAGAGTGTGAACTGCCTTCATAACAATACTTATCACTGGACTAAGTCTGAATTAATAATTTTAATTTCTCACAATCTAGAATGTTAGACTCATTTAAATTTGATCTAATTTCTGTATTGCTCACCTCCCCCCAGGCAGCAGGTGGGGGCTCCACAGGAGGGTAATATTTTGGGACATCCCAAGCCACTGAGGCCATGAACCACTTGAAATCTTTACACTTGAGGTGCTTGCGCAGCTCCTTCTGGGCAGAGATATCACCAGTTGAGAGATGTCTGTACTCAGGCCGTCGCTGGTAAATGTACTCTGCAAACTCATCCATCCATGTCTCTGCCACACGCTTCAGGTTCTGTGCAGCAGAAAAAAGCAAACATTACTTTCCTCATGCTTTGAGTGAATGATATTCCTAACAGGGAGAACTAAATAAAACAAAACAACAAATCAGTATTCCACAGAACTTTTACGCTTAGCTGGTCTAATTTCTCAATCTTAAAACATAGAAGGGTAGTGGTAAACACACACAATCTTCATTACAGTGTTAAGCAAACACTACAGACTAGTAGTAAAAAGTGCCCTGCTTTCCTGCTGACCCTGTAAGATACAGTCTTCTGTCGTCTGAACATCACATTTTCCTTTATATACTTTATGCATGTTCTTACATTGGTTTTCAATTAATGTTAGATTTTGAGCAGAAGTTTTCTTTCATCTGCTTGCATTGGTACCTGTTTTTTTCCTGTTAGCTCAGGATCCGGTAGTGTGCAAGAATGGTTCAAATTATTCCTTCTAATGTATTTAACTTTGCATGTGAAAGGCATCTGAATTTTAATCTCTTCTCATACTGGTTAGCCACCTAGCAATTCCTACCTAAATTTTAGGGTCAGGTCTTGCATGTGCATGTTTGGGGACCTGCCCCATCTCACATCTGGTTTTGCACAACCCCTGAACTGGAAGCTCTGCTGTGTCACTATGCTAGTAAGTCTGGGCAAAGGCATAGCACATAAGCCTGAAGGGGAGCTTACCTGAAGCAAAACACCTTATGAAATAGATAAGACAACTTGTGGCTTTCTGCACTCATCCCATGAACATATCTAAGACAATTTATGCTCCATGAAACCCAGTTCTAGATTTTGTCCACAAAGTTTATTTTTCTTGGCATTTTATAAGAAACAGAATTACCTATTTTGTAGCATAAGAATTTATTCAAATTGCAATTAATTAAATTAGCAGACTCAAATTACAAAACAAAACAGATCTAATTGTAAGGAAAAATTCTGGATAGACTGAAGAGATATATTTTATTGTTATTTAACATCAAGGAATCTAAGTAGTCTGGGGGCAAATTTTCCTGTATTTTTGTTTTTAAAATTCCTCCTGCAACTCAATCCACACAAATTTATATGCAGGTGTTGTAGTGGAATACAAGCTTAGCCTATTCTGTATTGCCACAGCTGCCCAACAACCTTTTATCCCACTAACAAAGCAACATCTCACTGGAAAACATCAAGACACTAGGGTGTTCTCATTGCTTTGTTTGTAAAAACAAGATAATCAAGTTTTATAATATTCTTTTTATAGAACACTAACTGCAAGAAGCAGAGATTCACTTTATAATAAGCTGGAGGACAACATACATCTGATTACCATCAACATAAGGTAATGTTTCTTTTCAGAACATTCTCTGCATCTAAGTAAGCCTGATTCATACTCTGACTTGCTTTCAAGATTAATTTGAAAATTCCTTTCCTGAATTTTATTAATCCACATAAACTAAATGTCTCTGAACTAATAAGGCTTATCTGAATACAAAGACAGCAAGATACAGAACAAAAGAAGTATACTTTTAGCTGAAACTGCAAGATAAGTTTCTATGTGTTTTCTCTCTGTGAAGCATATACGTTAAAACCTGCAGGGATAAAGAAAGTAACATTAAAGCAGTATGAGAATTCAAAAATGGCTTGTGTCCCACATAAGGTTGACTTTCATTGAAGTTTCATGAAAACCTAAGTAAGTGTATAAGAACTAAGAATTCAAGAATACAGGAACTGGGTAGGACAAAGAAAGCCAGAACAAATTCAAGAACAACATCTAAATTACAATCTTACTTTTCTGGCAGAAAACCAGAATCATGTAGGACGCTTTGGACAAACCTATTTAAAACTTTGTTTCTCCGTTCTTCCAAGACCATTCTTTCCACTGTATGAAAAAATTCACCTGTAATGAACTTGTATACTATCCTTAGTACACTTATATATTGCTGTCTTAAGTCAAACCCTTATGAGGCAGCCCTTTGAATTTCAATAGGTTCCTTTTTAAAAGTACAAACCTTTGATTTGCTAGTCCTTAATCTCCAGACTGTTTACGACTATGACTGTTCCAGAGCAGTGGGGAAGCTCTTCCTAAAGAGCCAGTAACTAGGAAGCAAGCACTCAGCATCCAAACAATTTAAACAGGTTTGTTGACCTCAGTGTGAGGAACTGAACTCTTTTAATTGCCTTGAAACATTGCTACTGGAGCAAGCCATGCAAGCCGGGGGATTGATGATATGGCTGAAGAGAGAAGGCCAGAGCTCACAAACTGTTAGATTTGTGAGGTCCTAGGGGGAAAGTCTTGGGTGTACGATGCTTCTTTTGAAGTGTGTGATGTTTATCTAAAGGAGATCAGGGGCACTCTCTGAGTGTGTGGTCTTTATCTCCTATGGGCCAGACAGTGTCAAAGACTGTGTGCACACACCCACGACTACCCTGGGGAAGGTGTCTTAGCAGGGGTGCCTTCCAAGTACCCCCTTCCCAAGTCTAAATGACTTTGCAAAAACCAGGGCTTCCAGACTCTGCAGCCTCTGCAAAAGTGTCCCCCTCCAAGACACAGGGAGGCACCAGGAGGGTTTCTAAGGGTATATAAGCCCAGTGAATTTATGTTTTGCGGGCTTCTCTCCCCCAACACTTTCTGATGGACTAAGACACCAGGGACAACAACAATCAAGTTGGTTGAAGACCTCTAAGTAGTGATTACAAACCTTTATTCTCTCTCTCTCTCTCTCTCTCTCATTCTCTCTTTTTTCCCTCTAACTCTGATTCTTTTTTCTCTCTCTCTTTCTCTCTTTTCCCTGACACATTTTCTTGGGTGGCTGTACTACAACCAAAATGGCTAAATACCTGTTTTTCTTTGCAATATCCTTATGCTTTATATTGCCATTTTACTATAAATAATAACAACCAAAATGGCTACATACCTGTTTTCCTTTGCAACCAAATTGTTCTAAAATAAATCCTATATATATATATATATATATGTATATGTATATGTGTATCTGCAAGCACTGATCATCTAGCATTGTTTTAATTCATTCCAAGGAATTTAATAATAAAACAGAAGTTACTCCTGCCGGGTAGGGTGGGTCCTAAGACTCAGTTAGCATGGTTTTCTTGTCCTCATTATCACTATGCAAACTCAGTAACCACCACACTTCCTTTTAACATAAACATGTCCAGACTAGTAGCAAAATTTCAAATTGCAGTTACTCCCCATATTTTAATTGAATGTAGTCAGGAAGAGTTGCTGCTCTGAAAGCTAGTCTGGTGCAACCTTGCAGAAAAAGGGTAAACATTATTTACATTCTGAGAATGTAAATGTGCTAACCAGAAAGCTCCTGGAGAAAAAATACAGGCTATTCAAGAAGAGATGGGTGAGCTCTTGTAAACTGAAAATCCTTGTTCTGTGGCTGTCTAGCAGCACGATAAGCATCCCTGTGTGAAGAACCTCTTAGGATGATAACTTTTCTCTGCAAATTATGGCAGTCAGCTGCTGTCCTTTTATTCACCTTATCATAACAGAAAGACTGAGGAGCACAACCAAAATGAGAGCCGTCACCTCTAAACACTTTAGGGCCTACCAATCAAGTGACTTACTGCAAGGTAAGGATGTGATTTCAAGTCCTTCACAAATCTTCCAGAGTTGCCCTTCCCATAATCTGGATGAGTATCTGACATGGTGGATGGAGAAATTAGGATGGTCACTTCCTCCTTGCCTGAGCCTTAAGCGACACTAGACTCAATCTGAGCTTGAAATATATTTAGCCCCACAAGTGGGAATGGTTTAGAATAGCTACCCAATCTTGACAGACTCCACTTCTAAAACAAGTGCTAAGCAGTTTGACTTTGATAGGATTTTACTCTCTCTGTGTGTGTATACTGCTGCAGAATTTACAGGTCAAAGGAAGTTAAGAGGCTACCAGACCAAGAAGCATTTTGTGAACATCTTATAGCATCATTTAAGCACTCATTGCTTTTTCATCGTAATTATCATCATCATGAGACGGTTAAGCCTCACAGTGAAACTAAGCTACAAAACAGTTTAGAACAAACAAAATCAGAGTTAGAATTGAATCTTCTTGATTTATGTCTCCTGTTCTTCTTCTTGTAATCTTCTAAAGAAAAGTCCTTTAAATGCCAGTTTTGCAAATGACATCAAATATCTTTATCACAAGAAGAAGAATCAGTTTTGGCATATCTTTCTGATAGATCACTCTTGCTTGGATTCAATCTGAACACCACATGGAAATGCATGTGGAAAGATAAAATGAAACATAGAATCATAGAGTCACTTAGATTGGAAACCTCAAAAATCATTGAGTCCAACAGTTAACCCAAGTCTGACACTAAACCATGTCCCTAAGTACATCATCTATATGTCTTTTAAATACCTCCAGGAATGGTGACTCAACTGCTTCCCTGGGCAGCCTGTTCCAGTGCTTGACAACAGGCTTCTACAGCTGAAAATGGTGAAGCTTACTGTGGTTGACAAATTCATTGCAAAGCTACAGATATCTAGATTGGTTACACTTAATCGAAAAAAAAAAAAAAAAGGAAAAAAAAGCAATTAAATGAAGCTTAATTAAATATTAATTCGTTACATGAATTGACACACAATATAAGGAAGTCATAAGGACTCTAGATGGATATCTGAGGAATTTCTCAGGACCTATCCAAGAAGACAAATAACAATTTGTGATTTTCAGTGAAAAAGTTCTGTATGAGAATAAGGCCCAGTGATATTTCAATAGATCCATGTTTCTATATGTAAGCTTGTGACAGCTGTCATCAAGAAGCTGTGAGATGAATACAACACTGATGGCAACCACACTAGGAGTGAGTCATCAGCTGTCATCAGTTACTCATTTATGCATTCTTGATATAATTTTAATCACTGTTACAATTTTACTCTCTGGTAAATTCTTTTCAACCGGTAAAGACATTTAGAAAAGTTTTATTTAAGTTTGTATGAACTCACACATTTAAGACTGTGATTTTCTTTGTATTTTCACTCCCTAACAGTCTATAGTTACAATGTCACTGATACATGGATGCTATGGTTTAAATCTCAGGTGACAACTAAGCACAACACAGCCACTCAGTCCCCCTCAGAGGAATGGGAGAGAGAATCACAAAAGTGAGAAAACTAATAAGTTGAGATAAAGATAGTTCAACAGGGAAAGGAAAAGCCACACACTCAAGCAAAGCAAAACAAGGAATTCATTCACCATTTCCCATGACCAGGCAGAGGTTGAACCGTTCCCAGGAAAGCCAGGCTCCATTATGCCTAGTGGTTACTTGGGAGGACAAAAGACATCACTACAAACGTTCCCCCTTCTTCTTCCCCCAGCTTTATACACTGAGCCTGATGCCATATGATATGGAATATCCCTTTGGTCAGCAGGGATCGGCTGTCTTGGCTACGTCCCCTCCCAGCTTCTTGTGCACCTCCATGCTGCTTTGCTGTTGGGGTGGGGTGAGGACCAGAAAAGGTCTTGACACTGTGTGAGCACTGCTGAGCAGGAAGTAAAACTCTCTACACTGATACCAGTTTCCAGCACAAATCAAAAACACCGCCCCATACTAGTTACTCTCCAAAAAATTAACTCTATCCCAGCCAAAGCCAGCACGCTGGACTTAATAAAGGAGTTTAAATCAACTTGATTGGGGAAAGGAAGATAACTGAGAACTTCTTCACTTGAAAAAAAGAAAACTTTTCATGGGCCATTTTGTTCAGTGAGTAGGGAAGATACATCTCTCTGATCAAATAGCTGTCCCTTCTTTTTAAGTGTGTAAGATCATCTGTCTTTTTCAAGAGATGCAATATTACTCAAATAAACACAAGAGGAAAGTAGACATGGGCCATGAGAATGAAAAAGGGAAGTGAGACAAGGACATGCCAAAGGACAAGTTCATAAATATTACCTCTAAGCAAGATTTAACCAGATTAGTGCCTAATAGGAGAGGGATAGTTCCACATTTCAGAACAGTGGCTGGTGGGCTGGCTTGCAATGACAGCATGTATAAGAGAGCTACTAGCTGTACTGCAAGCCAGCACACCTTCATCCTCTAGTTGCATCTTTTCCAATTAACATTCTAGATGCAAGAGTTAGATGAATACAAAAATGTAATTCCTGTTCTTAGTTTCTCGGGATGTTCTAAAGTAGATTTTTGTTATCAGGTGTCACTAAAGAAACACAATGGTTCTATTATTTGTTTCACTTCACCTGCATAACCTGTTTTCTCTGCTTTTGTGTCTACCTCCCTGCATGAAACTGACCCTGTTCCCAATCAACAGACTTTTGTCAATATTAAACTACTACAGGAACATTTGAATCCTGTAATGAGTTCCTGTTGTCCTCCATTTAATCTGAACATTTTCCAGGAAGCTGGATGTCACCAGCTGGTTTTGTCTTATTTGTCATGTTAGTCATTTCTCTCATCAGCCAGGACATCAAAAATCACCTTCAATTATGCCAATCAAATACAAATCACCACAGCATGTCTGAGGCCCAACTGTATTTCAGTTATGAAATACAAGAAGGGATATGACTGCTTATTTGATAAGAATAACACAGTCTTAGCAACAACTGACATATTAATCCCTTTTCCTTTCTAGTAAAATTCCAGTGGGGTTATTTTCACTCACCTACATCACCTTCCTAACTTAAATGCTTTTTACTTTTGTTTTGCGAAGCACAGTGTTGTTGCTACTTCAAAATGGGTGCTCTGTTTGCCTATGGAAGCAGCTTTATTTAATTTGACTGGAAATACAATAAAATACAGTTTGTTTTACACAAAATGTATTTAAAAAGTGCATTGGGATGCAGCCAGACGAGATAACTATACTTTTTGTTCCTCTGAAATACGGGTAGCACAATGTTACAATAAATCATCGCAGAAGAGAAGAATTGGCTGGAGGAGCTCATCCAACAAGTATGGATTAATATGCCAGAAGCAGAAGGGTACAAAACTCCAGAGCACTCACAAGGAGAAAAATGGTACCCTCAATTTCATGCAAAGGTTATTCCATCCATGTCAGAACATAACTGTTTATAATTTCTGTGTATTTCTACGAAAAACAATCAAACAGTTCCTGGACACTAATTACAGTATTTTGATGTTCAGGACTCAATACCTAAGCTAAGCTGCCCACATCAGTTTAGTCTCAAAGGGAGTTTTCATACCATTCCCCTTCTTGCCTAACTCCCTTTTAACTTAGGCAGTACTACTGTTTGTCACTATTTTCCCCTCTTTGGTATCTTATTTTTGGTCCTTTACACTTAATTTTGTTTAAAACTTAACTAGGTTTCATTCCAGCAATCATTTGTGTTTCTGTAAACAAACAAACAAAAAATAAATCACAACAAAACCTCCACCAAATAAAGAAGTGTCTGCAGGCATAAAAGAAATGCTTCTGCATGGAAGACAGTATTCTAACTAGGTGACAAAACTGGAGTTGTATATAAATAAATCTTCTAAGAGTTAGCACAGCTGGCAGAAAAGCAAGAGGCTATTTATTCTCAGCCTGTAGTCTGCAAATACCTAGAACTGAAATTCTACAGATGTCATCTGAAAACAGCGACGATTTCATTCTCTCTATAAAAGTTTGCATCTCCACCACACACACAAAAGTAATAATTTAAGATCTATGCATTGGAAAAAAGGGGGAAAAACCCACAAACAGTCCACTGACTAAAGGCTACACCTCTTGCTCACTTGAGGCCAACCCACAGGGCTTGGAGGACAGGGATGGTCCTGGGGAAGATGCTGCCTGCTCCCAGTTCTGCGTCTGTGAGGGAGCTGTGGAAAACAGTGACACTGTAAGAACATCTCTGCAAATTTTCTGGCTGCTGTCATACTTGCTTTACAGACCCATACCCTGTGGGTACCTACAGACCACAGCCTGTCCCTGCAGCTAAAACTGGAAGAGTTTAGGAGTTTGACTGCAAACAGGTTCCTTTAGCCTTGTAACTTGGGTTTCAATGCTAGCCTACAGAACAAATCAGTAAAAGTAGCTACCACCACTTTGATGTTGTACAAAAATTTCTAGTTCTCCACCTTCTTTGTGTTCCTTTTGGATAGCTGAGCTGCCTGTCTTTTATTAACTTAAAAGCAAACTTCTATTCAGACTACAGAAAACAAAAAAAATAGTACAAAAAATTACTTTGTCTTTTTTGTATCAAGGATTAGAGGATCACAGAATCAGAGAATGCGTAGGGTTGGCAAGGGACCACAGAAGGTCATCTAATCCAACCCCCCTCATGCAGGGTTGTCCTAGACTACATTGCACAGGTTGTGTCCAGATGGTTTTTGAATATCTTCAGTGTGGGAGACTCCATAGCCTCTCTGGGCAACCTATTCCATTGCTCAGTCACCCACACAGTAAAGAAATGCTTCCTCATATTCAGGTGGAACTTCCTGTGCATCAGTTTTTGCCCATTGCCTCTTGTCCTATTGCTTGGCAGCACTGAGAAGAGCCTGGCTCCATCCTCTTGACACCCTCCCTTCAGATGCTTATAGGCACTGATGAGGTCCCCACTCAGTTGTCTCTTCTCAAGGCTGAACAGGCCCAGCTTCCACAGCCTTTCCTTATAGGAGAGATGCTCCAGTCTCTGGATCAACATTGTCAGCCTCTGCCAGACCTGCTCCAGGAGCTCCAGTCTCTCTTACACTGATGAGCCCAGACCTGAACAAAGTACTCCAGATGTGGCCTCTAAAGGGTGAGTAGAGGGGAAGGATCACCTCCCTCAACCTGCTGGCAATGCTCTTGGCCACAAGGACACTCTGGTCATGAGAAAACATAGCTGTTACCTGACTGATTCTCTTTGGTTCTTTAACCTGCCTGGAAACTGAATATAAAATGTTCATGGGCCACTTTAAGAAGCTCCCAAATACTTTTTGCAGCTGTCAAAAACCAGACTAAACCAGCCACAATATTAAAGGATGCTCTGTCAAAAATGCAAATGTGGTCAGAGCATCAGATGGTGTAGCTACACTAATTTTTCTGAAGACCCCTTTTGAATCCACACAAAAAGGCTGAGCAAATGCTTCAGGTAGGAGTTTGAAACCACCTCTATCAGTTGAATTCCTGAACCTAAACTCGTGAAAGTTCCAATTCAGTGATGCAGTATGACAGAAATGTCATTGTGGTCATGCCTGCTAAGTCAGAAGATCACTGTGCTCTGGGATCCCACATCCTGATTTAAGGTTAGGATTCACCATGCTGTTGGGTTAGCATCCAATTTGAACTTCAGTGGGATTACCCTTCCCTGCAGAAAGGCCTAATGTGCTAATGTTCTGTAAATAATGCTAAAATGCTGTGTAAAAAAATCTGCAAAAAAAAATAAATAAAATTCTGTAGATATAATTTGAAACTGAGTTCATCTCTGCATATCCTACAGAAGAGTGAGATTCTGCTGACGTATTACTTACGGCTTTTATAGAATTACATATAGAAAAAAAACAAACAAAAAATGCAAATAGGAAACTAAAGAAAATAAATAATGAGTTATCCCTAAAAGAAAATGCTAATAATACTCTGTAGTATAATTTCACAGATAACTAGCTAAAAGAAATGGCTTAGGTAGAATTGTTAAAAAGGAAACAACCATCAGAAATACCACAAAGCAACTAAAATAATCCAGTACAACAATTCAGAAGTTTTTACGACTTGTATAAGACTTCAAGGCTTGGGGATTTGCTTTCTAAACATGCCTTTCCTAAAACAAACAGGCAAAATTAGTTATTAGTCAATACGGTTTTGTGCAGAGGTTTGGAATGAGTGAATAATTATGTGGTGCTTCCAGGTTATAAAGTGGAGTTGGTGTTGACATCTGTGTGCCTATTAATATTTCTTTATTTGCAATTGCCAGTAAACTGAACACTGACTGCTTTTAGCAAGAAGCAACACCCTCTAAGATATCTCCAGACAAAAATATTAAGCTTTTCTGTCTGCATTTGATTGTCAGAATCTGTTTTATAAATATACTATGCATGTTTACAGCTTGTTTTACTTTTGCTGTGCACCACCAAACAACTTTACTAACAGAGCGTTTCATATGTGTATTATTTTCAATTTATGGAGGGTGTGGCAACACCAAACATGTATAAGCTTTGCAGATCTTGAGTGACAGATCAGAAGGACACAGCAAACTGATATCATGATGTATAGTGTGGTTATTTGGTGATGGGAAGGGAGAACAAAGTTTTTGACAGGTCTCTCATTTCATAAAGTATATGTTATCCTCATGCCAGGCCACAGTTCTCTAAAGAGATATCTAGATTGGTCATGTATTACATAGCTGGCTGGAACTGTGTGCTGAAACTTGCTGCTACAAGATAAAGAAAGGTGAAATCCCAAGGGAAGGTAAAATGCTCACTTTGAGGATCATTTGTTAAGGACAAACACAAGCTGAAACAGCTTGAAAGGAAACTCACAGCATGATTTCAGCTATTCCTGAATTTGTCTAGAAGCTCTGTTCTCTTTCTAATTCCAGTGCCCATATCCCTTGTGCTGGTGCTATGGGATAGGACAAGAAAATCTGTCAATCTTTAATACAGTATCTGCACAAGGAGAAATTCTCCCTCGATTAATGAAAGGCTCTTGCAATCATTTATACAATCACAGTTGGGCTTTCTAGGGCTCATTCCTTTGTGAACTGCATCTCCTACATCCTCCTTTAAACAACAGAAGATGGAAAAGGATTCAGCAAAAACCTTTGGGGAAACTACTTAGTAGTGAGCAGTACTGCTTTTGGCAGTGAGGATAATACTTCCAGATATTCTTGAGTGTGTTATTCATTATATATTTGAATTAGAGGGAAGTTTTAGGTAAAATACTCCTAAGGTGTAGACTATAATCTATAATATAACATTTAGAGGAGTATGCAAAAACAGCTGACATTTCCAGGTCACTCCTGTGCATACTTCCCTAGTATTATTTTGGCTAACAGCTCCATTTGGGGCATTTTATTTAGAACACAAGTATTTATCAAAGGGATTTGCACACTGAAGATTAATCTGTCCTTGATTTTCTTTTTCTGGCTTAGATGAGAGAAAGAGAATATTTTTAGGCTTAAAACTACATACAATTTGATGGGTTAGGGACAAAACTCTCTACACCTTGGATACTTATTGAGACAGTCCCAAACACAAAAACATACAGGTGCTCTTGCATCCTTGGCAGCCTTAATGCAATTTGAAGAATATTGTACTGGAAAGAAGCTATGAATCTGAGAATTCAAAGTTTCTTCTAGTGATAAATACATGGCACAAATTTACCTAAGCATCATGTTTTGGACTGCCATAACACAGAAAAAAACTATCCATTATTTGAATAGGAAGGATAAGACCCACTACTAGATCCTTCCCCACAAGGTATAGAATGGTCAATCTGTGCATGGGCAGAGATATCATCTTTATAACTGGGAATGTTTTTCAGTAATATTTCATGCGTGATTTATTGAAATCAAGTAGAAATAAATAGTACAGGGAGGTTGCAGGCTGTGGCTACCTGATGGTTCTAAGCACTCAGCACCACCATGAAACCCACTTAAGTGCTGAACCATGTAAGATACTAGTAGTCCAAATAGAAATCATTGCATTTTGCTCCTACAGGTAATGCATGAGACAGCACATTCTCTAATTAGATGTTATGTGCTTAATAGAAAAAACAGAGAATGAAGTTTGAATTTCTTATTTTGTGTTGTATGTGATTTTTGCAGGGGATACCATAAATAAAGCAGTTTAATTCAAGCAGTCCAAAAATCTGGATGGGGCAACTCTGATAGTACACAGACCTATACTGGGGGAAGATATTAATCTCACAATTTAGTCAATACAGTTTTTTCCCCCATTATGGAATTGTGTGTCACAATGTCTGCACTGATGCTCCTTTAAGGCAAATCCTTCTTTTTGTCAAGCCAGCTGTAAGACAGGCAGTACAGGTGGCCTCTTTTTCTGCTGCAGTTAGTACAGCAAGCCTCATCATGTGGTGCTGAAACCAATGATATTTCCCCCTTAAAGTAAGAAATTAATTCTTTTATTTATGCCACATTTTCATTATTAAGAAAAAATATGATTCATAACATACTACCCTATGGCAATATACAGACTTTAATATTAATGCCATTTTATTAAAAAAAAAAATTCCTCTAAAACAGAAAAGATTAAACTCAAGCATGAATAAATACTAGTATCTGCCTGGAAGCTACATCTGTGCCCTTCATCTCCCATCTGTTGACATTCTGTGAACATCTCCAGAAAGTTATAGAACATTTTCTCTTGAGCAAAAAGCCCCTCATGGATATGGATGTGCTCAGTAGTCTTTGAGAAATGGCTAGAGGTCTTGTAATTTCTCACTCTCACAGCTTCAAGCTGGCGGTATTCCACAACCAGATTTTAAACAATAATCAGACAGTCACTCAAACCATTGTTATTCAGTCCTTTTGCCTCAAAAAACATCCCTTCCATGAGATTCTGCCTGTTCTGCTGACTGATAAGAAAATGTGCATTCAAATTGGTCCTACTTATAAAAATTATGACTGACAACACTGTGCAGTCTGAAAACTGCAAGCCTCGGGTTATTCCTAGGTTCTTTTGAATCAGCAGGAAACACGCTTCTGTGCTGAGACGTCCAACCCCATAATTTGAAGCTTCTATTTTATTCTTGGCCATCTTATCTCTAAAAGACAGAATAACTGCAGTAATTGTATATCTAATTTCAGAAAAATAAAGAAACATTCATTTTCCATTGTAATGGTTTACTGGAAACTGGTTCACAGGGAATGAAGAGACTGATGATGAATGAAAATGAGAAACACCAACGCGCAATTACTCACCCGTGCTAGGCTGGTTCCAGAAGGGACTTTATATGGGACATACTTCCTGTAGATATGTCCAACTCTAGAGCACGGAACATCATACATGCCACCTCCACACATCCACACCTGGAAAAGAGACAGAAAACAAGTGAAAGAATGATTCCTGGAAACAAGTAAGGCAAAAAAGTATTTTAACCAATGTGTTCGTGAAAATGACACATCGTTCTGCACTGACCCCTCCCACAGTCATGGTGGCCTTCTTGGCATGCTGGTAGGTGGGATGTCGTAACTATCCTAACTGGAATCTCACTGTATAAAAGCAGAGTATGTTCAAAATAAAATTATAAAGCAAATTTAGAACAGAATTGTTTGGGTTGGAACAGACTTTAAAGATCATCTAGTTCCAACTCAATCTGGTATCTCCTAGTGGTCCTCTTGCAACACAATCAAGACATTATTGTGTCTATTGTTTAAAACCTATGAGATCAAAATTTCAAAAGAAGGCTATGTGATTAAACCAAATCATCAATCAGAAGTAATATTTTTTTGCAAAACATATGGCTATTTTGAATAGTGAATAAAGAGCTCAAATATTAAGATGCTCTTCACTTTGTAAAGATGCTTTTCATTTTGTAAAAAAAAAGGTACAAAAATCAATTTCCTTCTGACCTAATTTACATAGGCAGAGAAAGAAGAACATGTCGATAAGTTTCATCATTAACACTTTAAAACTGAAAGAGACAGAACCATCTGGAGTACACAGGTCTGATGCTTCAGGTCTGAGCAACCAAAACTCAGTCAAAACTGATGGGAACTGCAGGCAAATACTTCACAGCCTAAAAATCAAGCTGCATCCTGATGGGCAGTAAGCAATTAATTCTTCACAATTCTTCACCTAAGATGACTAGGCTTTATCAAGTGTATTTAAGAGCGAGATGCAGAGCTACTGAACTCTAACATGGCTATTAGATGACTTATGTAGCATCCTGACTACATTCATAACTTTCTTATATCAAAAAAAGCAATCTGACTTTGCGAATCAGGGAAATGTAAAACAATAACCCCCCAAGCAGAATCTTTTAAGTATCCTAAAACCAACCACACAACAAGAATTTAAAATTAATTCAGAATGAAAACATCAGTATTATAAAAATTATTTTCTCATCCTGAATAAGTAATTTTTTCCTCTCACAAATTTAGAACAGAATGACTTTTATTCCACATAAGAGACATGTGGTCTCAGCTTTGAGCCTTTAGAGTGAAAACAAACAAAAAAAATCCCAAACTCCTCCCACCTAATTTAAAAGACAATCACACAATAGCTGAGAAATACTATTCATTTAAAACAACAGTGAAAATGGGCAAGAGTTTGGCCTTTTTTCATTGCGCTTGTCTTTTTGTGTTACAGTGGGTATATCTGCTTGGTCCTGGAATTCAGCCTCTCAGACTGACTGTGCTATTCATACTGTGAATGAAGAAAATGGGTTAGAGTGAAGGCTTGAGTTGCAAAGTGATTTAGGTAGCTGCTTCTCATGGCTCATTTGTGTATTAGACCTTAGCCACAGCATCCAGCTGAGACCTGGTAATGAAACGCTTGAAGATCTAACCTCATTACAGGACAAACCTAAATACACTAGTGTAAATATTCAAGGAAGGCTTGAAACCAGCAAAAGTGAGGCTTTGTCCTTAAAATTCATGGACATCCATGCACAGTCAGGTAGAACTGAGAGCTACTCGGGAAGCTGCTGCTTACTACCTCCCATCACAGAATTAACTAAGGCATAGGAGCTCTGGATAGGTGCTTCTGGTACATGGTAGCATCTCAGCAGAGGAGACAAATTTGCAGGTTAGTACAGCATAGTAAAGACAGCTGTCCTGGGTATCACTCTGCCAAATGGAAGCCTGTACGTGATGGAATGAAGAGTATTTCAGTACCTGTTTCTGCGATGACGACATGTCATCTGGTCTCCTAGTGAGCACAGTCCTCAGGGAGGAGATTAACTGGTGGGTTAGGAATGGAGACCCAAATGAATGCTCTGCCTCCATGCCAAAATAGCTCATTACTGCCCAGAGCAATCTTGCATGTAGTCAGGCCATGTAGACATGAAGATCATTTGCTTTAAAAAAAACACATTTTGTAAAATTTGCCTCAAATAAATCTTGAGATCCTCACCTGTTTCATCTCATGTCAGCTAATTCACTGGAAAACATGTGCAAAAACATAGTAAAATATCATAGAAATTATAGGGTTAAAATACGTCATTTGCACGTTATATCACTTGTACCTTTTTAAGTGGGAACCTCCTCTCTGTGGCTGTCTTCAAACAACCCAGTGCACCAATGACAGTGGAGACTTAGTATGTGTTCTTGGTTTTTAAATGGAGGTGTCATTTCTAAGGCTAGACAAGTTATTGCAGTGATTAATCAAGGCTTCTTAGCCTTTAAAAAGTGGACAGCATAACAGTTTGACTCAAAGGTCAGCCCCAGAGCAAATTTAAGACAAGAGAGCAGAAATTGTATATATGTAGGCCAGTATTACACTAACTGAGGCAATAAGAGCTGAAATAGACATATACTGCATTTCCTCTAAAGCAGTAGGATAGCAGTTAAAACAAGGAGAAAAGGAATTAAAAAAAAACCCAAACCAGTCAGATATGCTGAGGCAATAATAAGTGGGAGGAAATAACTCTGTGTTAGGTTTATATTTGATAGACATAAAACCTGAAAATGCTATACTGCACCTGAGGTATGCTGCGCGGGGTAATTGAAATGAATCTTGGGCTGCCTTGAAGGACATTTAGCAGCTGTTCCTGTTTATCTTTCAGCGTCAGAGTGATATTAAAAGCATTTTTTGTATTTTCCTGGGAAGTTCAAGTCTGGCAACTTTGTCTTTAAAATGTGCATTTTTATGTCACATGCACTAAATGCAAGGAATCAGAGAATGACTTCTGTGTTAAATATTACAGACCTCCAAGTGTACCATGAAAGGAATTCAAGTCGTGTGGGACATTTGGCAAAATGATATCAGAAGCAATGAAATTCTCAAGATCGCTAATGTCTCCTTCTTACAAAAGCAATGAATCTGGTCTGCAGCGGAAGTATAAAAAATGAAGATGAAACCAAAATACTGCAATTCCATCTTGGAAAGATCAAAAGAAGAGTAGTTTATGTGTCAGCTAGAGACTATCTCACAATTTATCTTTATATAGCAAATTCCAAGAGAATGTTGCAAAACACTTTATAGGGATGTTGAAAGCAAAAGGCAGGCATTAAAACAAGTTTTAAAAGAAATTAAGCTGTGGTTATGTAGCTTTGTTTCTGACTGGAGCTTAGGTGTCACAGATCCATATTTTTTCTCTGTTCTACAGCTCCTGGGGGATTTTGGGTGAATCACCCTCTTTTCATTTCACTTCTTTGTCTTTAACACTGAATCCTGCCTTCTCTTGTGGTTTCCCCTCCTGTCACCTTATCTCTCTGGTTTATGAGTGATCCAACCTGGAGACTATCTGGAAAATATAAGTATTGTGCATGTGAGACTGAGACTACAAACCATATCTTACACTGTAATCATAATTACTGTAGTAAGAGACTCATGATTTTTAAGCAGTAGGGGATGTGTCACTGTGGAACAGGAATATAAACACACAACAAATTATGCAAAGGATTTAGAGGGTATTGAATGGACTTTGGATCAGGCTTTAAAACTAATTGAGAAACATACTGCTGCTGAGAGTAACAGGACAGACAACAGTGAAAGACACTGAAATGGACAGAAAAACCAAACATTCAACTGGTGGAAGAGGAATATAAAGTATTTCATGCAAAGGCGACAGCTTGGTACTCTCCACATTTGTGCAAGAGGGATGGGCTACAAACAGGAGAAATGTATTACAAGGAGGCTGAAAAAGTTGTAGAAAATAAGAATATAGAAACCTTATGGGATTTTTCAGTCACTCTCCTTGAAATAGAAGCCAAAAGAACAGATTTGGCAGTTGTAGAAAAGGAGAAATAAGAATATTTTCCTGTGAACTTTTACAGGTAGTGAGAGGGTTCAGCTAAATGAAAAAAAAAAAAAAAGAAAAATACGATCACTGAATGCAAACCTACAGTCAACAGGTTCATAAACTGCAAAACCATTTACTGGAGCTCCAGTGGGACTTCCTGTCAGGGATATTAAAACCATACCATGAAAACTGGGAACTGATGACTGTGGGTATTTCAACAATACTCACCAGCACCTCTAAAATTCTGAGAAAACTGGCAATATTCCACGTTTGTCAGTTCTTCACATAGATTACAACTGCATTAACAAGTGGTAATGCTCCCCCACTCCCTATCTCCTGTCAAGATTGACAGCTGTGAAGGGATTTAATAATGATTATGATGATAATGATGATAAAGAAAGGGATTAATGAACTTGGAGGTGTGTTTTGAAAAACAGGGATGAAGAGAATCTGGAAGATGTGTTGGCATGGATAAAGATAAAACAACTCTAGATACAGGCTAGGGGATCACCACTGACATTTTTTAAGGCATGATTTATGATGCCTAAGGAATGTTCAGTGCAAAGGATTGTATTCAGTTTGTGTGGCAAGGTTTTGGTAGCAGTGGCCACAAGAGTGGCTTCTGTGAGAAGCTGCCAGAAGCTTCCCCTGTGTCCAACAGAGCCAATGCCAGTTGCTCTCTGCCAGCCAAGGCCATCAGTGATGGTGGTAGCACTGCCAGGACAACACATTTAAGAAGGGAAAAGTTACTGTGCAATTTTAGCCAGAGAGAGGAGTGAGAATATGTGCGAGCAACAGCCTTGCAGACACTGAAGTCAGTGCAGGAGGAGGAGGACGGGGTGCTCCAGGTGCTGGAGCTGATTCCCCTGCAGTCTGTCATGAAGACCATGGTGAGGCAGGCTGTCCCTCTGCAGCCCATGGAGTTCCATGGTGGAGCAAATATCCACCACCAGCCCCTGCAGAGCTCCCATGCTGGAGGAAGGGAAGAATCTTTCCCCTGAGAAGGAAGGAGCAGCAGAGACAATCTGTGATGAACTGACTGCAGTCCCTAGTCCCAATCCCCCTAAGGGTGAGTGGGCAGAGAAAGTAAGGAGTAAAGTTGAGCCCAAGAACAAGAGGGGTGCAGAGAATGTGATTTAAAGATTTGAGTTCGTTTAATTTTTCCCCAAGTCAAGTTAGTTTTGCCCATGACTGGTGAGTGATCTCCCCTTATCATCACCAAGTCTTTTGTTATATTTTCTCTACCCAGTCTGAGTGAGGAGGGGAGTGCCAGAGCAGCTTTGCTGGGTACCTGGCATACAGCCAGGGTCAACCTACTACAGGAACTTCAGGAAATACAAGAAATTAGTATCTTTCATGATTTCGCGTTTTGATGATACTACATAAACTATGCCTGCCTAAGAGATTTACATTTAGGATTTCCTAAATAGTGGATTCACTTGTTATTGAGAAGAGACACTATTAATCAGGTGAGTTCCAAGGCTTTGCCAGCTTTCACAAGTCTAGCACACACTGAATAATATTCTCAGCAAGATGTCATAAACCTTTTTAATTAAAAAATTGATCCTGATGCTGCAAAAAAAAAAAATAAAGAAATCCCACACATTTTCTTATGTAAAAATTAATCCAAGAAACTATTTAATAAAGATATCACGTTTTGAGACATGGTTTGTGGCTGTGTCATCATCCACTGACTGTACATGTGCGCTCTGATTTGGAAACATGAGTTAATCAGCACAGCGCCCTGTGCTGTGATTACTGCTGTCCTTTATAGTGATGTTAGCAAACAAGAAGAAAACAAAAGAGAAATATGTTGGGTTTTATAATTAAGAAAATAAAGATCTAGCAAATTTTTAAGCAGCAACTCTTTTTTTAACCTGCCTTACTGTGTTCCTGACCACTCAGCACCTGGAATAGACACACCTGAAGTTTGAGGAAGCTTTTTCCAAATGGCATAATTGCAAATGTCACAGAAACTTTATAAAGCACATCATATTTTGGAGAAACTTACTGAATGTACAGTGAGACAATGCAACCTTCCCCCCATAAAAAGAAGCCTGATGTCTGTCACCCCAGGTCACATCTAGTGAAACACCTGGAGACAAACATCAAAATCAACTTTCCCTCCAAGCTTCCCAGCCTGACTACCTTGCCTAAATCTGGTTCAACCTCCATTTCTCCTACTAATTTAATTTTTAATTGGTTCTTGAATTCTGTCTTAGTGTGTTGAACTCATAAAGCAATATGACTATTATTAGTAATTCCTTTGAGCTTACATGATGGCACCCAGGATGAGACTTTAAGTCATTGCACGTCTGGGCTTTGCAAGATGCAGCAGAAGATTACAGAGAGCAGTGCAGTTGTTATTAAGTTCATGATGAAGAAGCTAATAATTCCTTAAGTCAAAAGACTGTAGACAAATTATTTTATTGAGTCTTGACTAGCATAGATCTAGCCATCATACTTTTCTGAAAGATCCAATTTTTCTGGTTATCTAAGCTCATGGCAGGATGCTGTGCTCTGATAAGACCTAAAATCCGATCACAGAATGCAAACAATGAAAGCTATCTGTAGTGAGTTACCAGTGGCACCATAGTAATGCTTTTAGTGTTGAGTTATTCTAAAAACAGCCTGGTTCACCAAACTTCAAGCACGCATCCTGCTTTTTGAAGCAGGATGTGATAGATAAGCTACTAGCTGACCTGTAAATAAGTGACTAGCAGTCAATCACTTTATAACTATAAAAGCCCAGTCCAACTTTCATATGGCAGATTCTTCCACATACTTTCTTGAAGTGTGTGGAACTTCTCCCATGCAGCAGGCATGTTTGCTCATGGTCACTCCCCAGGAGTAAAGTGAAAGAGAGAGGTCTGCCTGCTGTCTGTCTGTTGTGGTGAGCTGCATCAATGTCTACTTAATGATTGTTTCTTTTTGCTAGCTTTGATACAATTGCTTTAATAGAATTGCTTTGATACAGTACATTACACTATTTTGTGCTATATTATACTCTACTAGTAGGTTTTTAGCTTTTATATTAAAAAAATAGTAATAAGTAGTGTAGTGAATATTTCTGATTAAGATCTTTCTTTTGTTCACTTGTCTGTTCACTTGTCATAATAAATAATTCATTTTATATAAATATATCTGATTTGTCATTAAACCCTACTGGACAAAGTAGGACAAACTACATCTGTAGTTCCTTAAACGTAAACCATTGACAAAATCTGAAGCTAAGATTGGATCCAGCTGCACCCAGGCTCCTCTCCCACAAGGAGTTTAGAAAGCAAGGGAATCCTTTCTGCACCTCATAATACAATGGCAGGGCTTCTTTAATAAACTTTGTCTAAAAGCCTCCCACTCCTCCTGCGACAGACCACGCTTTGGTTTCCTTTTGTAGCAAACACTCCTGTAAACTGACCTGTGGGGATGACTGCGGATGCCTCTGATACAGAAATGAGGAGGCTTTTGATTGAAAAGATGCTTTTCGTAATAGGATATTGATTTTTAAGTGGTCTTTTCCCTGCATAATATGTGAATGCTTCTGTGGTGTCAAGTTTCATTCCAACACCTAGGCAATTCTCCAAATAACTTATTCTACATTTGCCACCACTGAATTGGAACATATAAACTTGATATTTGACACACACACTTGTGAAAAATTTTCCTGAACATATCTGAAAGCTTTGCTTTGCAGCAAAACATTGGCAGTTCTAATTAAAAACATGCCACAGCCTACCTAGATTCTATAGTACCTGGACATACTCTTAAAATGCTAAACAGCAGAGTTACAGTTGTACATCAATCCATAGAATTTTAAATGCATCACTGAGGACAGGAAATGGTCTGCAAACACTCCTTACCCCAGCTCACAGAGCAAAGCAACCAGCTCAAGACAAATCAGACACCACTTCAGGAAGCACATGATGGCTTTTGCTCTGACATGCATCCCTCCATAACTGCCTCACTGTATTTAAATTAACCACAAGAATCTTCCATCTGATATGAGGAAGGTTAGGTCATCAACACAGTCTCCATTTGTAGCAGATAGATTCTTTACTTATTTACTCTTATAATGCAGATTTTGCACAAATGAATCTCAAAGTTAAAAATAAGGTATATGAACATCAAAGGAACACTGTCTGTCTCTGAGGTTAAAGATCAGTCTGAAACATTCCTCTATACACAAACTTCACACTATTATGCGACATTTTGGATCAGCTTCTCCTTTCAACTTCTTAATGAAAACCAGTCATATTTTTACAAAATACTAAAGAATTAATTGACTCAACAAGGAAATGTGTGAGAATAGCTAACTATCTGGTGATTAGAGATGTTGTTGAGGCAGGATACTCCAAATACTTATTGGCTAAGACATGGCATCAGCACGGGGCACTTATCTTACAACAATTCTACAGGTCATAGATCTAACACTTTAAGTAAATTTTAGTTTCAGATTCACTCAAATAGCCACAGAACAACCAGTCTGATTGTTACGCTTTTTCACTGACTTTCACTGACCTTGTAACAGTTTGCAAGTCCAGCACCTTACCCAGTTTTGAGAATAAATCTCGTAAATTGAACTGTCTAGCTAAATTGTCCTCATTTAAATGAGTTTTAAGATGACTGAATCTATAGCTACAGTTAAAACTGTTGAAAAGGAAACCTTTCTCAAGCTGATAGTAGCGATTCTGATATAATAAACCTTGTTCCCTTCTGTTTCACCCTTCCACCTCCAGGATTTTTCTCCCATTTTTTGTTATTCCAAAATAAACAGCAGTCTTTTTTTTTAAAACTTACATCTGTTAAATTCTTCCATCCTGAAGTTACTCCTATTTGGCAATCATCATTAAAGACTATTTTTTTCTTCTTTTAACACTAGTAAGTAAGGACAGGGACTCTAAGAACATTATATACTAATGAGATGGATTCAGAGATATGACTGAAATGAGACCAAATGTGACACAGTGGCCTCCAAAAAAAAAAAGAAATTAAAAAAAAATCTGTCACTTAAACAAAACGCACTCGGACAGTCTGGTATCTCAATTTCCAGTTGTGTTACCATGGTTTCTATACAAAGTCTGGAGAGCACTACAAGTATATTCTTTGTGATAGTGAATAAAAGGAGTATTTGAAATACAATAATAAAATCATGGGTGATCTGTTCAGAGACCATTATGACAGCTACAAGTAACTACATGTATTTGCCTCTGAAATAATCTTAATGGACAGGAGGTAAATTAATATATTCAAAATATATGGTCTAGCTATTGGATTTCCCCTGCCTTCCTGTTTTATTTTGCGGAGGTATAAAAATGATTTGGAGAAACATAAGAATAAGCTGGCTAAAGCATTTTGCTATTCATGGTAACTCCTGTAAAGACAGCCTGGAAGCCCAGTGTCAGGTCACACTGTGCAGTTTGCCTCAGCACTGTTGTTTTAATTGCTGTTGAAACTCAGAATCAGCAAGATGTATGATATTAGTCATGGCTGACACAATGAATTTATTTACTGAGCTTTAAACTGACGGAGCTTGGAAGTACCTGAAGCTAAATTTGAATTCTAATTTCACTTCCCAGCTATATCCAAATACGTTTGACTCAATTCATCTATGTCATGAAATTCAATCAAGTCATTGAAAAACTTTGCATATAGGGACCATGAGGCAAAGTTCTTATGTCTTTGGATAAACTGGAACAAAACAAATTCAGTTTTCAAAATTAGACATGCCAGTCCCCAGTGAACTAATACAAATGCCTGTTTTACATGCAGAAAGTAGCAAGACTTTCAACTCAAGGTGTAAATGTCAAGTAGCTTATTTGAATACACATGTCCATGTAGAGGATATGAGGGCATACCATGAGTTGTATGTAACCTGAGCACTTGAAAACTCCCCATATGTCATTACAATAATTTAAATGCAATTTAAAAAAAATCTGCTTTTGAACAGCTGGTCTGCAGATAACAGTTCATAGCATCTGAGCTACGCTAGTGATCCACTGCTACAGAAAGGGGTCTTTCTTCCTATGACTTTCTCTTTCCATTTCTACCCATTTCCCTGAGCTGACTCCAGGGAAACCTATCCCCAGAGATGATGAAACTTGTTTATCTGGGCAGAAAATTACGCTCTTTTCTTTTTTTGCTGGGATAGTTCTCTTTTGGCTTATTGAGCTGAGCTCAAACTTGAGCATAAAGTAAACACAGAGCCTGAGAGAAGACTTGTTGAAAGGAACAAGGTAGAACTTCATTCCTGTGGTCGTATGCTACCACATTTTCAGAGAGAACTGCATTCAGTGTGAGATTTTTATGACTTCTGGAGCATATGTTTATGGCATAATTCTCTGTGAAACTAGTGGGAATTCCTAGCAAAAAGAAGTATTAAAGTAATTTTAATTAAAACACAAAGCCAGTATGAATGAAAGCACCACGATAATATCAAAAAGGAAGTATTCTGTAAGGTGACTTGATGACTTACCTTAAAGGAGATTTCATACTGCTCTCCTCCCCATATTTCTAATCCTGGATCATAGCCTCCCAGCTCCCAAAACCACTTCCGGTTAACAGCAAACAGACCTCCAGCCATTACAGGAGACCTGAAGGATGAATAAAACAACACAAACAATAATGAAGACGTTTGGACCATGCAGGCGTGTGCCTCTGTGTGTGCTTGAGTGAAAGTTGTTTGAATTGCAGAGCTACGGAAGGTATAGACAAACAGCAGTGTAACCAAACAACGTGTACCTTTATTCCCCACAAAATGGACTCTTGATGAGAAATAAACAATATGATGGATCTCAAGCATAAGAGACAGTCACGCACAAACTCCTTGTATTTAAAAAAAAAAAAAAAAGTTCTGTTCATTGCCAAGTAAACCCATGTAATAGAGAAAGAAAGGACTCTGGAAATCTGCCAAAATACTTAATTGGTCTCAGTACTCCATGTGAAGAAACTTGCATCTGAAAGTTAGCAAAAGTCTTCATTTCAGTCTCATAGGTGCTGGCTAGAGAAAGGCAGAAAGGTGACAGAACATGGCAACAGAGTAGCTGTTGGAAGTTAAACATCTGCTTTTTTCTAAGACTTTAAAACTCCTCAAATGTGTCTCAAAGTGGTAATTTAACTTATAGGCAAATAATTTGCTATGCTTCCCATGTTTCCATTTATTCCATGAATAAACACTTTGAATTTATGTGAATTAACTCAGTCTTTTTCACAGACAATATAGAAAACAAATGAGATATTTAAACTTAGCAATAGAGAATATTGATGAAAAGCACATTGTAAATTTATAAGCAGGAATTTGTACCGGAAAATAAGTGTTTTCTCTTTTTTTTCCTTTCATTACCAAGAAGACCATGTTTCTAATGCAGTAAATCCATCAATAACTCTCAGGATTCAAATGTTGCTCACTGATTCCTTGAAGCTGTGGTGGAAGGGGAATACAAAGGAGTCTATGCTGAACAGGAGGCAAACAACAAGCTGAAGAGAGTCCAACACAACTATGTAGCCTTACGAGTTTCAGAACATCATGCTGGTGGCTCATCAGAGTGAAAAGAGACACAGTGCATGGAGGCCTGGATGACTTCCATCCAATACTTCCTTACCAGAGAACAGACATGAAACTGGATCCTGTGCTTTGTGCCTTGTAACACTGAAGCCCCAAGGGAAAATTATTCCATCCTGGGGCATTTTTAATTATTATTGGTGGTTTGGGGCTACAGAAGCAGATGGTATCATCCCTGAAGACCAAAACAAAAACTTTCCCCTTTGCCACTGATTTCAGATTTGGCAGTGAACTTGGGACTGGAAGGTATTTCAGAAATCCATGCATAAGTTAGAAGTTTATTGAAGAGGACATCATGTTCTCCTATATTTTCTCTGCTTTAACACTTTTTTATGTTGCTGTCTTTTATCCAAGCCAGTGGAGACAATAAAATAGCAAGCAGACAGCTAAGTGGTCTCTACTACCATTAGGAGGCCAGTGAATCCCCATGCACGAATGTTAGAAAATTATCCTCTCATTTGCATTCATGGCAACAAGAAATATTATGGATACTTTTCCTTCACTTCTAAAAGGTTGTTTAAAAAAAAAAAATTAAACTACCAATTTTCATGACTGGGGAGCTCTAACAGACTAATTCCATTTTCATTTAGAGATTATATTTTTAAAAGTACATAGAAGTTCTGTAAAACAAAGCTTTGTAAAAAAAAATATTCATACTGCTAAGGCTGTGCACTGTAACATACACTGAATGCTAATACTTTTTTACTTTTATTGACATTTCAAATCTCAAATATTGACTGTATTTCCACATATGAATAAATTCAAATGGAGATCCTTCCCCTGAGGATTCTGACTGCTACAATACATTTTCAGTTCCTCCTGAAGTAAATCTAATTACAATATGTCCTTTGTGACTTCAGATCCTAAATAATCAAAACACAATGTCCTTTTATAAAGATGGACTTGCATGGAGAATGCTTATAACTAAATTGCTACTGGCAGGAGAAACGCAGTCCCAGAAATCACTGGGAAAATGCAGAATTTCTCTAATTCTCATAGATATATCTTTCCTGAGCATTTCTCTCAACACAGTGAATGACCTATAGAAAAATGCAATCCATGCAGGTGAATCAGGTGGAAGATGAAAAAAATCAGACTTAAAGCTGCAAAATAATTGGCAAATACTTACAAATTAATTTGAAACTACAGATTTTTCCAGTGATAAATATTGTGTAAAGAAACCCCTTGTTAATTAAAATTGAAAGTTCAAAACATTTATTACAGCAAGACTACCCAATGACTGGAACAGTAACAAACTCATATTTTTTGTACTTCCTTAATAAAAAAAAGAAGAAATTGAATGTAATGTTGCCCCTTTAATTCCCATTCCACAGGATGTTCTGACATTTGTTGTTTTGCAGGAAGAGCAACGGAGAGGAAAAACAGGATGGCCTTTTGGTTTTCACTGGAGTGGGATGAGTAATGAGCTGTGTGAAACTGACTGGTTGGCATATCACTCCATGCCATAAGCAGCTACTGCTGAACAGGCCTTAAATTTTCTCCAAAATATGAAGACAACAGTTCAGTCTTGCAATCATGACCATTACAAGAAGTCCCTACATAGTCGTAGGATCACTCACACAGGTAAAAGAACTGCACTGAGCCCAAAAGAGAAGAATTAATCTCTTATTTAATGGCTTCTGTACAGAAATGTCAAACTACATTTGTAGAAGGGATTTTTTCATGAAATGTCCTGCCCAGACGCTTAAACAATCAGACCTGAGCTACTGGAGCATAATATTATATGAGTAATTAGAGTGGGAAGCTGTAAAATGCTTATATTAAGAAACTTAAAAGGACAAAGACTCCCAAAACATCAGGGAAACTGAAAGGTTGCTAAACCTAAAAATAGTTGTAAAAAGCTTCCACATGAGAACTACTGCACAGACTCACTGATTATACCTAAAAGAACAATATTGGAACTAAAAGCTAGTTGATCCAAAGGTATCCCAAGAGGTCAAAGATTGCTGTGCTGAGATAGAAAAAGAGTTTGATTTAATGAGAGTGTAAAAAAAAAAAAAAGCCAAGAAAATTGTTTTGCAAAAAAAGATAGACTGAGAAAAAGGCAGGCAAATGCTTAATGTAAAAAGACAACTCAGAAACAAACTTAAAAAGTGCACTAAAAGTGTAGCAGCAGCTCAAACTGTAGTCAGCAAAGAATTTTATAACTGCTTGCAAATTACATGCAGAGGAAGAAAAGAGATAATTTCACCTATGAATTTTCAAGGTAAGAGAAAAATGACATGGACTTAAAAGAAGTGTGAAGTTACTTGCATTAGAAACAAATGTATATCGCAAACAAGCGAACTGCATAGCACAGTTTGGAATCATTATACTGCAAGAGTGGTACATACAGTGGAACTAAACGATCTGTATAAAGGGAAGAGCAGCTTTGACAGCATGCAGAAAGAAAATGAGGGAAATGAAAATAGGAAAGCACTTAGACTAGATGACATGAGAAGTAGGTACACTGATAGGAATCATCTGCCTGAAACAGCTGCAATTTGGCCATTATAATTGTATCCAGTGAATGGCATATTGCATTATCCATAATCCAGATTGATTAAAGGCTCTGCATTGAACTACTGAACATAAAAGGATGAATGGTGGAAAGACGAGTCCATCTCGTGCAGGATACATTATGAACTAACCAGTGCCAAACCCACTGGCATGTTGTACAAATAGTGAGGCAAATGTCAGCCCACAACAGGAATCAGGACTAGGTCCTGCTGCCCTTGTGGAACCAGGGATGTAATGGACAAGGAGGAAGGGGGGCTATATTGCTGCTGGCACAGTGGCAGCCCCAGAAAGGACTGGTGACCTTACTGGATGCAACTTTGAGCTAGGCTTCTTCCATTTTTTATAATGAATTTCAGTGTCTTGCTAAACAAAAAGACTGTCCCTTCACCCTATGATACCATAAAAAGGCACCTCAGAAGAGGGTATAAATTCAAATGCCTTGTTTCCTTGGTGACTGCTTCAGGTGCTCTCTGCAGTGATTCCTGATAGCAAATAGCAGAAACTGACACTAATCCTAGACAATAAGAGGTTCTAATAAAACTAAAAGTTAACATCCATGTATGAGTAATGTAAGAAACAGACTTAGCCAGAAGTAAACCAAACTGAAATTAAGATGAGTTCATGAAATGGCAAGAAAGTGATATATATTAACAAAATAAATGGCAAAAATATGAACTTAGAGGTTGCTCCAGCTAAAGACAGATTCTATCCTGTGCATACAAAAAGATGCTGATGTAGCTGCACCTACTAAATTTCTCAAGTAAAAAAAGAAATGGAATCTTTTACATACTTAATTATCTAATCAAATATAATTAAAATGTATTAAAAATGTATCTTTAAATGTATGGACTGTTTTACATTTCATAGTTCTGAAAGGTATTATTTTATCTTTTGTACATTTTAACAACATGAGTCATCTCCACATTTATAAAATCATAAATATTTGTAAAGTAAAACATGTATCTGTGACGTTAGCCTATGGCAGTTATTATTTCTTTTTTTCCATCAAGCATCCAGTTTTCTGAACAACTTTACCCTAGATGAATTTGTGCCCCTGTCTGTACCATACGATCACATAGGTTTTGAAACTGCTGCATTCCTGATGTCCACATCATTATGTTGTTGAAGCCTAGAAGAAGTATCTCACAATACACGTCAGATCAACTAAATAAGGAAAAGGCCTCTCTTAAAGTTGGTTTGCTCCCCATAAAAACTGCCTCCATCTGAGTTCAAAGCTGTCATGACAGTACACTGTAAGTTTCCAGCTGATGTTTTTCTTGTTAACGTATGGAAGTCTGAAGTCCCAACTACTTATAGTAATGTACACCAGCAATTTTCACAAAGAAAATTGAACCTACTCTCATGCAAATTCAAATTTGTAGAGCTGTATCCCCCTGTGCAGACTCCTTCTATATATCCAGTTGGTTTCAGTAATCTGTATTCTCTTATTAAACAGCTGTATAATTTTATTGTCACTCTTAAGCAGTTGGGATGTTCTTATGTTAATTTTCCTTCACTATATCTTTTTAATGAGTTGTTTGCAAAATTAGTCACACATTGACAGATTTAATGTAGATGCATGCTGTCTCCATCTTACCTACACCTGCATGTATGCATATATATTTCATACATTTCTACTCACTGGCATCTGGTCAACTATTGTAAGAGTAATAATTAAATTGTGAAATATCCATCCTTTAAGAGGCACAGCATTAAGATTTCACTCATGTGCTAAATATTCTCCTGAATTTTTCCCCAAATCAAACTCTAAAGTACTCTAAGAGACCACTCATGCTTAGGCTTGCACAAAATGACTAACTTTGCGATAATAAATGTCTTGCTTTTTAAGCAGTTCCATTCAAATTCTATTCAATGCTGATGACAAAAAAATTCCCTTTCCCAGAGCAGAGTCGCATTCAGATTTAGCAAAGTTATATTGTGTTCTGGTTTTAACCAAAATCTTTCCTGGACAATTCAAACCTGTAAAATGCTAATGTGGCAGAAGAGTGGGTATGTAGCCAACAGTAGCCACTAGTGATTAGAGCTGCTTGTGACAGGCTGTGACAAAGTCACATAAGCTTTTCCTGACTCTCCACTACTTCCTAGTGCAGAAAGTGCTATTATGCAGGATGGAAATAAAAGCCTATTTATTTTGAGTTTTGTAGCCTGCATCTCTGCATAATCAACAGTCTTTCTACTAAAACTGCAGTCTTGCATAATGAATTCTGTTAAAGATTATGACTGGTTACTTTCATATATGACACTTATGTAAGAGGGATTATACACATCTCACTCACTTGAAGCTTAGAAGTGTAACTTTTTTGCATTTAACTAAATAGTCTTATGAGTATGAAAGAGAAACTACCAGTTCAAATTATCATTGTGCTGAAACACATAGCAGACAAATTGTATTATTTAAAATTAACTCCCAAGTCTCTCTATAATCACATCTCATTTTTAAACTAGACTTTTGTTTGGGAAATGTTAAGATAAAATCCCTTTTTTCAAATGGTGAGCCAGAAAGCCATGGAGAGTCAGGTACAAAGAAAGCTTTAAAAGTTCAGTTTATAAAAGTTACCACGGTGATTTCATAAAATATGATTATTTTTCTTACCACATTGCTAAACTTCATTGAAAAAATGGTATTGTAAAAGAGTGATGAGCGTGGGTGATGATGTTGAGGCTCATTTAGCCTTTCCTCTCAAATTTAGAAAATTAATGAAGAAGAGGTAGAAGAGGTGAGTTGGGTGGAGATGTACAACTCTGAAGATAAGGCTTCCCCTTTTCATAATTGCCACTCATAATCTAAGGGAAATCTGAATTATTGTTAGAGGCAATCTACAGCACTCAAATTAAGGAAATGGGTCAGCAGAAATAAGCATCCTGAAGGAAAAAGTAAATGAAAGCTTCTGGAAATGTCTTGCAGGCAAAGGTGTTCAGAAAGCTAAAACTAAGGAGCAAAAGAACAGCTGCAAATCATACTAAAGAGACAAAACCAGTACCCCAGCAATCTCACAAGATTGAGGCTTGGGTGCTGTAAAAACAAGAAAGCAGAGCTCAGAGCAGCACTTTTACTACTATTAGTAGGAAGTAAAAACTGCTGGAGAAAACACAGGCTGCGTCTAAACACAATTTGAAACAACTCTGTCAATTCAACACCTTTCCATGCTCATGGGTATCATTTGCATTCAGAATTGTCCCTTGAAAATATAATTCTCAAAGACTGTTTGGAGAAAAAATACTATTAACTGTCCCTAAAATCGGAACTTACTTTAGCCTTCCTGGCTTTTGCTAAGCTTCAGTTTGAATCCTATCCAAAAATAATCACAAAAAATATATATTTTTTTTATTTTAAAAAGGATATATTTAGTGTGTCTCAACTTGTCTAGATTCTTAACCACACTAGATCCTGCATTTAAAGCTAATCAAGGTCAGGATTCAAAGAGATAAGCAGTATTCTGTACAATGTAAGAATTTTGGATGTCTAGGAAGTCACTCTTTCTGGTTCTTGTGAAAATCCAATTGTTTTGATTATGAAAGCACACCTTTTCCCTCTGGGTTATTATGAAACATGAAGCTGGAATTTTAAGACAATGCCAATACTATAACCTGAGTGCACATCTTTAAACAGGAAATATCTGTTCAAGTTAAGAAGCAAATCCATGTCAATAGAAAATAACACTTACGTACATGGACGTGTCATTTGAGATTAAACTTCTGTTTTCAAAGAAGGAACAATGCCAGACGCATATCCTTAGATTACCCATCCCAACTGCACAGGAACTCTATCACAACCACCCAAGTATTAGGGAATCAGCATGAAGCTATGTCAGGGGAGATTTAGGTTACATATCAGGAAAAGGGTTTTCACCTAGAGGGTGGTTGGGCACTGGAACAGAACCGTCAGGGAAGCCGTCATAGCACCAAGCCTGACAGAGTTCCAGAAGTGTCTGGACAATGTTATCAGGCACTTGGTGTGATTCTTGGCGTGTCCTGTGCAGGGGCAGAAGCTGGACTAGATGTTTCTAATGGGTCCCTCCCAATCAGCATACTCTATGATTCTATGAATACACAACAGTTCATTAAATGTCATCGCTTTGAGGAAATTCTCTCAGAACATAAGGGGGTAGGAGATGAATAGAATTACTATCAATGTTTTCTTCCCCTCATAGCGTCATAAGCAAAGTTTAAACTCAAGGAGAAATTTTCAGTTTCATTAAAAATAATAAATGATTCCTCTTAAAACATAACCACTGGCCCAACCATAGGTTCTTATTTCCAAAATAGTCCTTTAATTTAGATTTTGTCCTCTCAAGAGAGATTCCTAGATGAATAATGATTACCAATCCAACCAGTTAGCAGTCTGCTATCAAATATTACAGATGATTCTGACTAAGTTGTTTGGATTACTTTAACACTGTGATTGCTAGAACTCTAAAACATGATGCACTTATTGCAGATTAAAGTAGATTTAAAGACATCACAGCCCTCCCAAAATAGCTTTGTATGTAATGTCACAGCTGCAGATTACAAATTGCTCCAGGAACAGCCTTTTTTGCACTGTTCACGCCTTCCAGATTTCCTGCAGTATTTCAGACAGAAGCTATGTTTGTGCAACACTTGAACGATTTAGCTGGGCAAATGAGAGGAGTTAGTATTGAAGCACTGCAAGAAAATAGTAGCTGGAGTTTCAGTGGGTTTTCTTTTCTGTGCATGTCACTGTTCACACACCAGATTAGACTGAATAGTTAGTGAAGGCCATTTCCAGAACATTTCTGAGTTGGAATGATTTTAAATAAGTGAAAGTATAGTTACAGTAACCTGCTCCTGATTTTTGAGCAAAGTCTCTAAAAATACCACTGCCTAGCATGCTGATGAAATTGGCTTTTCTTCAGGGTCTCACAAACTGCCCCTGGCAACTCTGACTCAAGCAGACAGAGCTCTCACACTAGGCTAAGTAGATGAGACACACAGTTAATGAAACGGCTGTGATCTGCCATGGGGCTGAGGATATGGATGAATGTTATTCCTTTGATCAGTTCTTCAGTAGTACTGTCAGCAACTGCCCCCACTCCACCCTTATGAACACACACTGCAGGCAGGAAATGGGGACAAAAGGTAACTTTAATATTTCATTTATGTCTGTCTTTGGAGATTAATGCAGAAGCCTGAAATGATTCTCTAGTGACAGAGAGGGAGACTGGAGCCTGTGTAGCTGTGCCATTGCTACAAAAAGCAGGTCATTCATTTACCAGTGGTCAAAAATTTCAAGGACATTGTAATAAGTTTTTTAGAAGGCAAAAATATTATGCCTGAGGAGGCAAATATGCAGCCAAAGGTATTCTGAAAATGTGCTCCTGGATGCATCATTGCCATTTATTAAAGCTCTATAATTTGCTGTGCTACCCTTTTATGCAGGGTAATGGGGAGGCAGGCACTTTACTACAACAAAATTAGATTTCTCCTAGTCTGCACCAGAGGCACAACAATATTTTCTTGTAAAAACTTTGAAGCTGTGAAAGCAGTTTTCCAAAAATGGAACTAACAGAAAAAACACTGGAAAACACTTATCAGTGAAGGAGTTGAAAACTGATGAGTTTCAGCATCTGATTGTCCCATGACAACATTTGCTTTTAATCTGATGTTGTAAAGATGGACAGGCAAGGCTGTGGAAAACCAGAGAAATGAACTTTCCTGGTTCATTATCAATTACAGTGAAATTAAACTATGTCTGTGAACCCTGGTCCTGACCTTGAAGGTAAATAAGGATAACGAATTTGTCATAGAGTTCTTAGTCATTTGTACTGGCCATAGGGGAAACTGTGCTGAAAAAAACATACTTAGAGTCAGAGACAAGAATCCCTATGCAGTGTAAGTTCTCACACACAAAAGAGTACCTCCACCAGTAAGACAGATAACCTCCCTCACCCCAGAAGTTGCACAGTGAACTTTTGATCTATCTGGAAGATGTAAAAGATATATTTCTGAGAACACCAAGCAGAAGTGGACCTTTGTGACTAATTCAAAAGCAGGACAAGGGAAGATCCCCAGAAGTAATCCTGCCTCATACAGGATCTGGCTGGACTGGGTACACAGCTGGCTTTTAGGTGACTCACCAACTGAGACTGCAGCTGCCTTGCAGGCTTTTTCCCTCCTGGATTCAGAGGCTCACATAGCCTAGCTACTGTTGTACCAGCACCGTCCTACTGACTGTCATATAACAGCACATGGATCAGGAGGGGTCACCCTAACCTATATGTATCTATGATGAAAATACTGCAAGGAAAAATTGACAACTGAAAACAATAACATATAAACTCTGCAACTGCATTAACTCAAATGCAAAGAAATTCGGGGCAATCAGTAGTCCCTGACTCATTGTTATAATTTCAAAATCTTTCATGGAATTTTTTTTTCTCTCCCTTACCAACACAGAGGTTTGGGAGCTGAAGCCCAGCCCCCACTACCTGCTCTTAGAACCAGCTACAGCTAACAGAAGGGTGGCTGATAGCTTTGCATTCCCACCTCATCTATTTTAAAGCTTTAGGTTACAGTGTTGCTGTTTGTTCTGTTTTTTTTTCTTTTTTTTTGTTATATATTTGTAGCAAAGAACTGTTATACTTTCCTACACATTTTCTGATTAAAGTCTCTTAATTTCAAAGGTTGTGGTGTTTTTTTTGGGAAGCGGGCCCCTTCCTAGTCGAGACAGACATCTAGTTTTCTTTTAAACTGAGACAGAAATTTGCTAGCGATAGTCCTATCGCTTCAGAATTAAATTAGAAAGCACAAAAAATGGCGTATCAAATCCTGAAGCGGCAGGAAAGTAAATTGGACAGTAATAAGGACCCTTGTAACTGACCTATAAAGGCTTTATTGTTAAGTGGTTAAAAGAAACCAACACCCAAACCCACCAAAAACCAACACAAATAAAACACAAGAGGAAAAGCAAATCCTTAATAACATATAATCAGAATGACCTTTGTTAGAAGTGGCAGCTACTGGCCTCACTGCAACTCTCGTTTCATTTGATCTCCTCCATCATGGCCACATTCACCACCCGAAACAAACGGGCTCTATATCGTCTAGATGGTTACTGACAGTTAGTCTCATTAAGTAGATAATATTCATTGGAGAGAATAGGTAATAGTTATCATTTTACAGACTACACAAAGAATTCTCAGTGCTTCTGATTCAATGTGTTTCTTAGCTCCTCTGAGAAATACTGAAAATGCAGATTCAAAGAGGACTCTCAGTGCCTGCTTTAGGCCTTGAGTCCACACTGAGATGTTTCCAGTTTTCCCCAGCTTCTTGGCCTCAAATGTGGAGGCGGTCCTTGGGAGTGTGAACCAAATCTCAGTGAGAGACTGAGGCGCTGCTGTTACCCAGGCCTGGTGTCAGCACATCAATGGGCTGCACACCTTAAATCACCTGTTTCCACCCCCACCCAGGAGTCAAACTTCTTCATCTGAACAAAAACTTCTTGCCAAGACATTACTTTATCTCTGCAGGCACTTATCTCATCTCTGTCCTGCAATAAACTACCCTTAATCTTTGAGACTATCATCTGTTGTTTGGTGGCCGGGGTCAGCATGGATTATGCTAACTGAATAAAATCCATATGTTTCTGAAGGACAGAAATCATTCGATGAGAGGACTGCTTGTGTCTATACTGTCACTATAACCTCCTTTCTTTTCGATCTCTTGATCTGAGTCCCCTGAATGTTGCAACCCTCCCGAAGTGCGTTCCCCAACTTCTTGCTTGGAAAACTTCACCGGCTCCCCAAAAACTTCACCAGCTCACTCTCAGGGAAGTGTGAGTTCCCTCTGCTAGTGTGAGCTGGGGAGCATGGATCTTATGAGCAGGTTTCACTCCTGCCACTTAGGGCAGTCCTTTCCTTACTGTCATACATAAAATTAATCCCTCACTATTAGCTAACCAGAAATGAGAGCTATGATGCCATAACCCACAAGATATTAAATATGAATACTTTGGTAGAGAATACATTTTCAAACTACTCATCTCCAGCTAGCAGAAGAGAAAAGAGTCCATAAAAACTGCAGAGAAGAACAGCAATTAGGTCAGTCCGACATTTGTTGTCCTAAGTTTGTGCAAATATTTTTGTAAAAACTTCAGTTATGCCACAACACAGAACCAAATTTAATACACACAGTAAACTGTTGTCTGTCATTACCAGTAATAAGAGAGAAGAGTAATAGTAATAAAGCAGCTGCTGCAGTATTCAGCCATATTCTGCTGGCAAGAAAATAAAACTAATGAAAGATTTAAAGGAAGAATGTTATGCATGAGCCTTCTTAAGACATGCAATTAAATACAAATTGCAAAACACAAATAAGTACCTTATAAAACACAGAATTGCAGGTCAAATATTGAAATTATTAGCATTGACAGAATTGCTTTTAAAGTTTTCCTTCTCAAGCTGTACACAGGATGCTATTCTTCTAAATGATACGTTAATGAATAAAAATAAAATTAAACAGAACACTATTTTCTCCTCGTAACTATACTTTAAAAGCATAACCATGCTTCTCCTGTAATTACATAAGATGCTATTCCATTGACAATTAATATTAAGAGTGAGTGGGAAAGCAAACACGCCAAAGGGAAAAATCTGCTTTCAAGTATTGCTAAAAGAACCCCATTCATAACCGAGTTTGCTGTTCAGTGATGAGGTTTAACCTCTCAATGGAGGCAAAAAAGCTATATAGACACAACTAAACTGTGTTTTGGGGTCAGGTGAAGTAGATTCCTGACAACATCTTTCAATCACTGGCAGGTGCAACTATTTCTGGAGGCCAAAACCTGCTTTGCCTGGAAGATATGATTTCTTGACAGAGAGTAATAGCAAGAAGAAAGACTAAGTACATTTTCTTAGAAGAAGAATGAGCTTCACAGAGGTCAGCATTTTGTCTTCATTGCTTCTCTTTCCAGAGCAGGGAGAACAGCTTCAAGCAAATCTGACACAGCATGCTCTGCATTAGTGATTTTTTATCTCCATACATCACCCCATCTGTACCAATACCCTTTAGATATCTTCCCATTCATCTGGGAATGGTTCATACACCTGTGTTTCCCAAGGAGAAAATTCAGTGTACTTCAACTCCCCGTATGGAAGCAACACCCAAAGGAACCTTCCTCTTCCTGCATCACAGGGGAGAGATTCACCTTGAGACTTGATTTCACTTCCTGTGGGATTTGTTAAATGAGAGAGCAATTGATGCAGGAGATGCACCAACTGTTTGGGACTCAGTTTTTAAGCTCAACTGCTGTAGGACACAGACTTTCATTACAGACAGGTCCCATCTGAAGTGATGACTAAGAAGAAAATTAAGAAACAAGTCTTCCAGTTTTTGTTTCAGTCACTTGAACAACTCTGAAACTACACAGCAGATGTTAGCAAAAGACCCATGTATGCATTCCTGGTAGTTTTTCCATATCACCACATTGTTTGCTGTGTGCTACTAATAAAGATGGGTGTCAGGCAAAACTCCAAATGAATAATGCCATCCTCCACAAACTCCTATTGCCAGGAGAAAAGGCATCCACATGATGAACGCTGCGCAACAGAGACAATATTTCTACAATAGATCTTCACATCTTTGTGGAATAATGAAGTTCACTCCACTGTCAAGATACATTCAGAGCACGTGTGTATGTATTTCATTATCAAGACAAAAGCCAACAGACAAGTATGCAGAAAGAAATATGTATCGTATTCTTGACAACTAATGTATGTAATAAAAAGCTCATTTCAGAGAAAGGAATATAGTCAAGAACATTTTTTTCTTGTATGAAAGATTCTGAGTTTAGTTTTCCAGCTACAGTTTTATCGATGCAGCACACTAATTTATACTCTAGATGGATATTAATGTATTAATTTTAAATATATTTTCTAACAAGAAGTCAGCATACGATCTATTGCAGTAAGTAGTAAAACACAGAATCCATTTTCAGCAAATGTATGGCATGTCTGCTGATGTAAATAATCCTTTGAAATATCAGTTCTTGCAAAAAAAGATGTTTGTTCAGAAACTGATACATAAGGAGATCTTTTCTCAGTCACTAAGCCACTCTAGCTGGGCCTCTTCTATACTGACCAATAATACCGAATAAAATTTTTTCAGGGCTATTACAAAGGATGTTATATTTAAAAAAAAATCTTTTGAAATATGATTTCACATATGCCCCTAATGTTAACTTTGACTCCATTGTTTGAATTTTTCCTTGAATTACTTTACAGTAATATAAATCTTAAAAAAAACTTCTTCAAATTAAACATTCCCTGTTATTGTAAGCCTTGCAAACTGACTTTATCACAAAAGGTTTAATTACTATGTTATATTTCCCTCTTAGGAAACAAACACATACATTAAGTATGTCACTGAATTAAGAACACTCCTTCCTATGTCTCAGTTACTAAATTAAGTCTCTTGACTGAACTGAAGAGTTCAGCAAATCACTAAGCACTGTTCATTGTCTCTGGAAAAGCAATTTGCATAGCAAAACAATTAGTTGTGCACAAGTAAACCACCACTGCTACTGAAGTTTTATGCAACACTGGGGGCTGATGAACCACCACATTGTCTTCCCTTTGACCGTGTCACAGGCTGCCTCCTGCCTGATGCAAACTTCAGTAAATAAACGAAGAGGGAACAATGCTACAACTGTGAAAACCTGTCCCAGTCTCCATGGGAACAACTCAACACTATCCTTTTTTTAATGACTTTTTTCATACCAGAAGACAGATACAATGCCCTCCCTCTCCATCCTCTCTGTTCCAAAATTCATCTGGAGTCTCCAAATGACTATTCCATGGTATTCCCAGGCATGGTGGTCAAATCTGGACACAGCAATGCACCTGTGACTTCACAAATATACAGACTGGAATATTTACCTGCAAATTTTATGGCTGTTAACACATCATACAATAAAAATTGAACTTAATTTAACAATATAACACTCTAATCCTTTGTTGTCACAATGCTGTTTGCACTATGTTTTTTGCACTTACGCTTTAAATTTCTCCTCAGCTGTAGCACTCTTTGCTTTTCAGTGCTGAATTTCACATTATTTTCTTCTAATTATTTCTTCAATTTGCCAGGACCAAGCAACACTGCATTTTGACTCTCTCTTAGCAAAGGCCTGTAAGCCCCTGGTGATTCCAGCTTACTTGTTTAAAAATTTATTGCTCAGATAATGAATGGAGACACCGAACAGAAGTAGGAAGTGAGGGTCTGCAGAGACATTTGCCTCAAGGACCTGCATCAGTGTTTGAGACAATCTCACAGTGTAACATCAAGCTATTCACAGCTACTCTTTTTCAGCAGGTTCCCCTCGACTTGTCATGTGGTCATCTGATGAAAAATAAAGATGTATCCACACTCTATCAACTTTATGAGGAAGCAAGTACAGCAACACCAAAAGCCTTAGAAGGGAGATCACATTCACTGCCTCCCTATTCTTTTAAGCAGCCCAGTTGCTAATATGGCTTAACAGATCTAATGTCTTTCTGCCACCAAAGAGAGAGAACCCATTCCAAGCTCATTCCTCTAATGCACCCTGCTATAGATTGCACGTCTGTGCTCTTATCCCCATAGAACAACAGCTTTATTCTCTCAAACTGCTGAATTCACTCTAATGGTAGAAAACCTGACAATTTTTTCCTGAGTGTAAGGGGTTTTTTTTGAGTTTACATGGCTTCTAGAGGTGGGTATCGTATAGCACAGAAGGCAGCACCAAGTTACCAGTGTGACAGACTGCCCCATAGCAGGAGCATTCTCTCCCCAGTCTGGTGACAGGGAGCTTGTTTTCTCTGTCAAAGAAGGTAAAGTTCTATGACAGGGTCAGTTCCTGTCAAGCCCATATTAACAATTGTATTATATGTAAGATAACTTGCAGTGGATTATTTAGTATTGTTTAAAAATTTTTGATCCATGTTCAAAGAGAGCCTTATTCACTTCTTTATAACTACAGAATCATAGAATTACCAAGGTTGGAAAAGTTCATCTGGAACCTTCAACCTAGCACCACCTCTGAATTAGGTGGTTTAAACACAGATTAAGTATTCTATAATATCTTCCATCATCTTTTTGCCTTCTTCCCTCACCCAGAGTCAGTCATTAAACCTGTCTCCCACCTGTCCCAAAATTTCATAGCAGGTATGCACAATCTTGAATACCACACAAATCCTCCTCCTTCCCACTCTAGACCAGATTTGCTGGAGTAATCCCTGCATCTGCTCTAGTCGGTAGAGCACCACTCCTAGGAGCATTCTGAACTTTAAGCTGCTTCTGAGAACCAGAAAAATATGTGTCCCTTTCCAGTTACACTGTAGCCAGTAGTATCATTTGCACCTGTGATGCTGCCTCAAACCTGCAGGTTTCTGGGTTCTTGAAATCAGAATCACACAATCACTTCAGTTCTGAAAGAACCTGGAGAAGCCACTGACAGCACAACCTTCATCTCAAACAGCTTTTCCTCGGCTCACCTCCTCTGCTTGTTATTATTATCAGAGTGTGTTGACCCTACCTTCAGGACAGGAAAGTGTCTGCAAGGTGCACTCAGACTGATGACATTCAGTACTTAGCTCGGAGAACACCAGCTGGAGTGTTCCCTGGAGCCAACTCTGACATCACTCCTGCAGGTAGCTAAGACAGATGGATGGCTAATTTGGCTTTAAGCCTGTCCTCCAGGATGTTCTACTCAGTAATCAAGCTTGCTTCTGATAATGAAAAAACATAACAATTCTAAGAAAACATTTGGCTTTATGCCAGCATTTCTGGTTCTTCTCCTTTATTTTCTGTAACACTGACATTTGCATTCACAAATCTCAAATTCAAAACATTTTCCTTGTTGAAATCAGTTTTTTTTTAGGCTTATAAAATACTTGCATGCACTTTTCTCTGAGGATATTTGTCACTCAAAATTATTTCATTAATAATATTTTGAAATTTATCTTCATGGATCAAAAGTTCCCTATTCTGAGCTGTATTTGTTGTGACCAGTCAACTGAGTCACCTGTTATGATACTGCTCTTTCTCCTTAATTCAGTGTAAATATACTGCTGGCCACTTGCTTTCTAATAAGGCCTCTACAAAGAAAGGTGAAATACGTTTTCCATGTGTTTTAAAGATAATAAAGCTGTGTGTGCACCAACTGAAGACCAAGTAAAAGGAATTCTAGTTGACATTAAATATTGGTGAAATTTATTTTTGTGTTATTTCCTTAAATTTATACACATGATACCTAAATGTCAAAAAATATTTTAGAAAATGCTTGCTTTTTTTTTTCTTGAAAAAAAAATATTGTATCTGCCAAAGAACTAATTAATTAGTTAATTTAAATTAGTTAAATTATTAGGAAAGCTAACAGCTGGAGAAAATAGGGTAAGAAAGCCTAATATGTGGTAACAAAATTTGGCCTCAACAGTCCCCTGTGGAAACTTCTGTTTGACTTTACCACCAGCACCAGAGTGTTTTAAGTTTAGTGTTAGATAGTCTAAATAGAAAATTGGATGGCTGAAAAATTCTTGACAAATCCAAATGCAGATAGCTGCAAAAAACCTATGCACTAGCAGTGACATCCAGCAGTAAAAAGGGCCCAGCCCTTCAGGTCCTATATTCCAATGGGAAAATGTTATTTCTTTCCTCAAGACCCTAGGTGTAATAAGGGTTCAAAATATCAAAACTACCCAAATCCAGAATGTCTAATTCTTTTGTCAAGATAGGAGAGGAGACGTTTGTGATAACTATGCTCAATTTTGCTCTGTTCCTAGTTTCAATACATGCCTCTCTGGTAAGTCCCTTGTTCTGTGCTTTATCTATTAAATTCAGTATTAATATCTTTCTACTTCAGTGCAATGCTTTGATAACACATTCATTCAAGCTTGTGATGCAAATAAAAGCTTTTAAGAAAGATCTTTAAAGGTCCTAGTGAAAGGCCAAAGAAATAAAAAGTAATTTCTTTTAATTAAGTGCTCATGGAATTAACAAAATAATTCTCTCAATTTTTTAAAACTTGGTTTCAGTCTCAAGAAGTCTGTACACTATTTTTTTCACAGACTTTCAAGGGTTCATTTTAGTCAGCGGCCCGCTGACACAAATATCTGCCTTCCAAAGGAAAAACTAAAGTGGGTTCACTTGCAGTGACCAAGGACCAGTAGCAAAGCCAATTTCTTCCATATCATCAGTCAGGGCCAAGACAGAGGTTATTTATTCTGCATTCCTCATGGTAACCTTTGCCATAGACTAGAAATGCATGATGATTGCTAGGAAAGACAATGTTTTTCAAGCTAAACCAGCCTGCTTTTATTGAAAGCAAATAAACTGGGAGTACTCTGAGTTACCATGAGCCAAACATTAGAGCACCTAGACATCTAATCAAAAGCTTACAAAGCTCCCAATTCTGAAACATCATTCCTTTTTTTAAGCAAAACAAAACTCCAGCAATAAAAACAGTAGATCAAACACTAGCTAAATATTCTCATTAAGATCTTGGTAAAAACTAAATTATGTTCAATTTCCAAAGAGAATAACCAAAGTATTTAGCATATGGAGAAAGGGACTGTCCTTCCATTTCTTTCAAAAGTGAGATAGATGCAGGATAGACTACAATTCATCATTGGCTTGGGTCTATCTGTTTTTATATATCTTGAAAGGTTTAATTTTTGTCCTGTTTCAAACAATAGGAGTTTTGTTACTAACTTCACTGGGACCAGGATATCTTTTTCCAGAGTTTCCCAGCCCTGCCTTGCAAGTTCCTGTGAACTATAGTTGGTATTTTAAACTGCTACTTAGGTACTCGCACAACAATGAATATATAAACGAGACATTTATTTTTTTCTGTTTTTAACTGTTGCTTAGCTAATTATGCTCCACAGGCACTCTCTGGCTAAGCAGCAGTGCTGAATAATGCAGAAATAAGGAATACCAAATGTGCAGAAAGGAAGGCTGTCATGAAAATCCACAGGGTTTTGTTTTAGATAACAAATATGACAGCACCTCAGTGACCAACCCTGCCTCTGGCACTGTGATGAGCTCCAGCTATCATCACCTACAGATTTTTAGTGTCCCAACAAGAGAATTTGCAAAACAATGCATTCTTAAGACTGAAATACCTAATTCTGAAAAATTGATTAAAGACAACCAAGTTTATTTTTCCCATTACTATACCTTTGAAGCATGTGTATACTGTTAACATTATTCTTACAGAGACAGAAACCAGGGAGAAACAAAGCTCACAAAGGCAGAATTCTTCAAAGTAAATACTAACAGACTCTGACGTTATAGCTAACACCAAGTTTATTTAAACAAACAGCAAACATACAAGACAGCAAACACTTCATGGTGTGTTTTAAATATCAAAATGCTAGTCATCCCTGACACACTTCCACCTTGCCAAATTTACTTACTAAAATCTTGCTCACCAGTAGCATATGCTCATCCATGGGTTTCAAAAATTTCAGAATAATCAACTGCTATAGTTCTTTCCTTAAAAATGTAGGATTTTTTTAATGCTATTTCACATGCAAGTCACAATAAGAAAATTAAATCACAACAATAAAATTAGTGTATTTACTTCAGCTTTTTAATGAAACAGCTTCTGCGTTAAGGTAAGGTGATGCCTTACCTGAGTTCAGAGTCAAAATAGCTTTTAACTAAGATTGACATGGACTGACTCCCTGCCCCAAACCTCAGCAGTTCAAATGTAGAGATATTAAATGTTAGTTATATCAGGAAGGATCAAATTTTTCACAACACTCCTCTCCTTCCAGGACCTCGCCAAAAGACTTTTCACTTCTGCCTCCAGCTTTACAATAACTATTCCCAGGGCCATGCTACTACTGTCAATGATGATGTTGCAAATAAGAAAGTAAAACAAAAAGCCATGTTAATTTCAGGCTTCATTAGAAACAGAAGTGAAAAAAAGACAATGCTTACTGAATGGAAATGGATTCAAGTGTTGGAAAAGCAACATCAAAGTTCTTAGGGAATCTTTCAAAAACATCTCATTTTGTTGCTCTCCTATACACCTCGTGCCCTTTACCTCATCAGAGCCACGACTGGATCAATTGCACATTTACAAGAATAGCTGTCCCAAGCATCTGAGATATGCAAGGTCAGATTGTTCAGGAATGGAAGAAAAAAGTAACAGATAAGCTTTGGAAACGATAAAGACAACTTGAAGATCTATTAGTAGAAATCTTTCCAGCAGATATAGGTCAACTGCTAAGGATTGCATGCAGTATGATGCTGCATACAAATCTGGCCAGCATTTTTTAAAAAAAGAGAAATGAAAATAAACTTAGAGCTTTGCCAGAACCACCAGAGGAATACAGAGCTGGTATTGTATGAGAAAAGGCTGAAGAAGGGCAATGAAGTGAAGACTGAAACAGGATTTGACTTCTCTTTAGGAACAGACAAGGAATTATCTGACAGATCAAATATTTTTAAACAACCTGACTGCTTAGGTGTGTTTAATTGCTTTCCAGAAAGACCAGCATTTTCAGAGATCATTTGAGAGGCATGATCTCTGCTGCTGTCAAGTTGGCAGGAAGCTCTCTAGTCCTGCTGGTGTTCCAGCTTTATAGGTTGAACTCCATATCCTTCTGCTTCAGTTCCACTCATGGGGTATTTTGGATTCTCTATTAAGTCTGGAATGTCACAACATGCAGGAATTCACAAATTCAGTTAATTAAGTTTAATAATTAACTCTGTCTATTTGAGTCAAATGAAACCATTCAAAAATCAGCTGTCTTGAGAACCACAGTGATTGTCTCATTAGGTAATTAAAGTTTCTGCAGGTACCTATTGCTTACAGATACAAGGTGAAGTGCCTTCCAAGGTTCTTTCAGTTATCATCCCCATTTTTTGAAAATTTCCTTTCCCATTGGGTGACATTTGCTTTTCCAACCAGTGCATGCTCCTATTTTATGTTATTTCTGTAACTATTTGAAGAAAATGCCCAGACAAAAAAAAATAATTCAGAAGAAACCTACATCATTTAGCATTTGAATTCTAGGACTGCTTAACAGAAACTTTTGTGGAAAAAGATATTTAATTCTAAGTGGCTTATAGGACTTTTTTCTAGATGCAGCTGATGCAGTATCTGATCTAAACTGATCCCTGTAAAACTAACTCTGTGCATGTATGTGCGGAAGTTACTATTACTTAGCCCAAGCAGTAGATTTTTAGTTTCACCAGGCACCATACTGTATTTATTCTTTATATGACTACTAGGGTGATTGTGTACTTAATAATCCTCACAATAGTTAAGTTTTACCAGTGTGTCTTAAGTAGGAAGCTTTCTGAAGATAGAAACTTGCTAATTAAGTAGAAATGCCAGTCAAAAGATTTTAAGGTGCAGGTAGACAGGACGTGACATCATTGGTCACAGCTGAATGCTCAGTTGCAAAGAATGAGAAAGCAAAATCTTTGGAGAAAATTAAGGTATGAAAGGACACCCTGCGCTCCAATTTTGTGCCTGTTTAATATTCTCCCCTTCTCCCTCAGGATGTGAGGAAGCATGATACCATGTGAGGATGTGAAGGAGATAACATCCTGATGTGTAAGAAAAAGGGGACAGCTAAAAAAGGGGATTTTAAAATATTCTGTAATTAGGGCCAAAGGCTCCAGGCAAAGTAAGCTCCAGCATTGTATTTGCCCTTTTCACAGCTGTTATCACATTGGAGAGTCATTGCTATCTATGATCATCAGCTTCTACAAACAGCTTTTCCTCTACTGCTACGAATGGATGACACTATTATGAAATAAATTCTAATTAGAAGTTCACTTTGACTTTGAACTTTTTGTTACCAAATTTCAGCCTGTTCTCTTTGCTAACTTCTAAACTGACATTGGAATTGTTTTTTCCCTTACCCTTTTTTTTCCTTCAGGATGCAGCAATAATACTGATAATCACCTGATGGGTCATCCATGTTCCTTGCTACAACACATTTTTCTGTTTCTCTTTAAAAAAAAATAAATTTCTCTACTGACATAATTCCTGTTATGCTATTAACCTTTACTGAGTTACACAGGAATAACCTTCTATAGGTGTACTGTGTACTTGGCTATTGGATGTGCTCATGCAATCCCACTAAAAAGCTTTGTAGGTGGCTTTAAACAGGTATTTTTTTCTGATTTAAAATTTTTATCCTATTTTCTTTATTAAGACCCAGGTGAATATGCATATATCAATGGGTTTGAAATCAGTGCCTTCATTATATAAGTGGCCAAACAACTTTGAACAAACATCCCCTGAAAATCATGGCTATACATGATTTTAATATCATAAGAAAAGCTTTTACAGCAAAACACTACTTGGATTTCATTTAAACTAACATTTTGTTGTGACTTTGTCCCATCATCCAGTAGGTGGAGATGTAAGTCCAGTAAAAGCAGAAAACAGCTATTTGGCAGTCCTTGATACAACTGAAGGTTTGTATAATACAATTTATCCGAGGTTAGATTTCTTAATAAGCATTAGATGAGACAGATGAAATCTGGCTGCAGTTAAAGCCCATCTATTAGCCTTCCTTGCCACAGACATTCTTACAAGACTGTGGTCAGCTGTGCCCACAGAGCATAGGAAACTTTCATATCCAACAAACTATTAATGAAAGTAATAAGGCAAAAAACGAAATAGGTGATCAAACCCCAGAATTTCTAATACATGACTATGCAAAATCTTTTAAAAAGCTTCATCAGTACCCTGTTATATCACATAATAAAAAAAAGGCAGTATAAAAAAAAGTGTAGTCTCAGGCATACAATCCCCCCATTTTGACAAGTTTTGAGTTCTTTCATGCCTACAGAAATTATAAGCATTTTATTACCTTCCAGTACATATACAAAATATTGCTACTTCCATTGAGACAGTCACAATACTCTGTTTTGGCATTAAAAATTTATGAATCTATTAAATTACCATTATAGGAACTCGTACTAGAAATTGGTTGCAACAGCAATAATATCTTGTGATTTACAAAAAACACAATCACGTCTCTTAACATCACTCTGCTATAGAATAATAATATCCCTATCTGTAGCAGAAATGGAAATGCAAACAAATGCAGTCATGTAAGATAAAGTATAAAAATTAAGGCAATATAGTTGAGTGTTTATAACAATGTCTGTTTGGTTTAAGGTCAAATGAAAACACCCCTGAAATAATAGGGCCCCTATGAATTAGACATATTAACTAATTATATACGACTAACAAAAGGCTATTCATCTTCCCTGAATGCCCTTTGAACAAGCTGGGAACAAAGATTGTGCTTTGAACAGTTTTGCTGTTTAAACTGTCATTCTCTCAAAAAAAATCACTACATGACAAGCTAGGCATTTAAAGCTACTGCAAAGCAGAGAGCTGGGGACTTCAAACATTTCCTGTGGGCTGAGAGCTTAGGTTTGCTCTCCTTCAGGGCCTTCTGGGAGTCTCTTCAAAACCACTACCCTGCACTCCCCAGACAGTGGTCTGAAAACACTGCTCCAAACTACTTTCTTCCTCACTGTTTACCTTTTCCTCGGGTGCTCTGAGAGGTCTTTTGCATGTTTGCACTGCTTTGAAAGGGAAAAAATGTTGTTACTATTCTCCCACTGTGCTCATCTTGGCTCATCACCAACTTTTCCTCTCCTAATTCACCACATGTCCACAGGTCATCTGCACTCATGGGAAAACAGAGTGGTTATTTGCCCTAGCATAAAAATAGCCAGGGAATTTCTGCATCATCAGCTAAACTTTCTGCTGGAGAACCAGGAGAGAGGAGGGAGTGGGGTCTTCTTTCTCCTTACAGGCATCTCATTCTCTATAGGGGGCAAATTGACTTGTGAAATTTCATGCCTACAGTGCCTTTCTAGCACTGAAAATAACACTGATACACCACCTTAAGAACAGAAAACATCAGAGGGATTGATTTTCCAAATAATTCACTTGAAGAAATATTTCTGTGGTGTTTTGCCATAACTAAAATGATATGTTTAGAAATGAGCAAAGTTGACACATGGATCTTGTTCCGTAACAAAGGACACTGTCTTGGCATTTTATGGAAGAACTAATGTCAACTGTTTTGAGCGTCATTTGTTCCTTGTCTCTCAAAAAATATGCATAGCATTTTATAAATAAACCAACACAGCAAAATTCAAAGTGTTTATCATAATTTTCACCTCACAGGTTGCAGGAGACATTTACCTTTGCCTCTTGACAAAACTTGTCTTCCAGCTAGAATAATGATATTTTGGTGACTTATATGAAAACAAAGCAGATGCTAGTTTGTCAAGGGATAATTCAGAATGATCTCTCCTGTCTTACTTCTAAGGTCCTCATCATGTCAATGCCGGTAGTGAACTCTCCTAAGATTGTAAACAAAATATGTATTCACTCTTTTCTCACTGAAGTCTCAGATAAAAGATCTGATTCACAGATAAACTGTCAGAGTTAACAAGGTCAGAAATATGGAAGATGCACAATTGTTGTCAGAGATGCAAAGACTGCTGATAGCCTATACTCCAACACCAAAATGGAAATTGCTTGAGACCATCTGCAAACATTGTCCTGGATCTGATTCACTTCAGCGTTGCATTAAAAATCTGCATGGTGTATTTCAGCAGGTCCACTTCCTGGAGCTTTAAGAAAGACTCTGTGCATAACTATATCAGATTGGAACGTGTACCCATGAGGTCCTAGATCTTGATCTCAGGGCTGGAAAGGGACCTGAAGTTCAGGCTGCCATTGTGCTGTAAATCTGATGCCATCTTACAGGGTGTGGAGCAATTCATCTGTACCATTTTATAAAGGTTTCCTCAGCAGGAAGCAAGGCTTCCAAATCTGACAAATTTTCAAGGGCCACAAAGTGGTACATGCTGCATTTTTGGCTGAAAAAAATGGATTGTCGGAAAGCCAGGGACTTCACATATCTTGATTTCTGGCATGGACCAAACAGACATTATTGCAGTTAGGATTTAGAACAGAATTTGCCATTTGCATAAACCTCAAGTAAAGCTCAAATAATGTTGCAATACGCTGTAAAAAAATGGAGGGTTAATTAGAATTAAAAAATCTTAGCAAATTGGAGAAGTGAAGTAAACAAAGAAAGAAAAGATAAAATTTTAAATGTTCAGCTACAAAATATCACAGAGATCTAGGGAAAATGAAGACAGATCACCCTTTTGGACATAGCACTTGAAATAGATATGAAGACAAATGGCTTGCATTTAAATATGTAAAATCTGAATTACAAGAGGAGGATGATGAACACTTGGCTCAATACCAGTTCTGCAGAAAATGATGTGGAGGCTACACCTTAGCACAAGCCTGGCATGAATCAATACTGTCAAGGAAATATAAGCAGGAACACAGCCTCTGAGATGGGCAAATCACCTGCCTATTCTACCAAGAAATGATAAGACTTTGGCTGGTGCAGAATGCACTCGGTATAGTGCATAGTTGAGTGCTTATAGTTGAGAGAGAAGCAAAGACAATCATTATAGATTTAGAAAACATTACCTATTAAAAGAGATTGAAGAAAAGAATATAATGTACTTGAAAATGAGAAATGAACTTGTCTGAAATGAGTCCTCAAGTACTTAAAAGGTCTGCTCCCAGTGTATCTGACAAAATTTAGAGGGGTTAAAGCCATAGCAAGAAAGTTTCTAATTGAATATTATAAGAACAGTACTGAAACACTGACTATATATAAATTTATTTCCAACTCCTTTTTTCATGCTTCCAGCACATGCTGCATTGGCAGGTTAAGTTCTTCAGAGTGGAAGCCAGAAAAATCTCTTCACCTCAGGGCTAAGGAGGTCCTACACCAAGATAGCTGGACAATGAGAATTCTTCTGTGCAGACAAAAAATCAGAAGGTATTGGCGAGTGAAGGTGCTCTGTGTCATGCTTAGCTGATCACTGCCTCTGAAAAGAACCCCAGGCACTGGAGGAAAAGCACTGTGATACTGTGGAGTTCCTGAAGGCCCTGCAGAGCAAAGGGTAAATCACATACACACACATCCCACCCAACCCCAACTGCTCATACTGGAGAGATGCTAAAGAGTATTAGTAAGCTTGGGTTGATAAGCATGTATGAAACTTGCACCAATGTACAGACAGTGGTTTGGAACAGAGTGAACTGAAAAAATTAATTGGTTCAGTTCTTTGTTCTCTGTTCTGTTGGAAGCAATTGCAGCACTACATTGAAGTTTCAGACAGCAATAGATCATTAAATAAACCACAACAACCAAATGGAAGTGAATGCAGAGGTTGCTTCCAACTTTATGATGATAAACAATACAAGAGAATTGTATTGTTCTGTAAGAGAAGGGTGTTGGTTTTCTGTTTCTTAGTACCAATAGATGTCACTAAATTCTGCATGAACATTCTAGAGAAAATGGCTTAAAAACAAGTATCTAAGAATAAAAAATTGCTTTAGAGAGGTGATTTCTTTTTCTTTATGGAAAATTTTTCAGACATGATTTTATAATTTTGAAAGCTAAGTCATCTGCATCAATAGCATGTTGACAGTGTTAAATAGCTCACCTGTATACACTGAGCAACAATATCTGTCTTCTTCTTGGCCATCATCCTAGTCTTTTTTATTTAAAGATATATTAAAATAATGCCCAGAAACTACTTAATTTTCTAATTATTGGTAGTTTTGGTGACTGATACTATGAATCTGCCTCAGAATGTGGACATACAGACTGTCAAGCTCTAAAGTTAATATTTGTGTGAAGTAGCAGGCTAACAGCTCTAGAAACACTACATTCAAGACATCTACAGTTTTATGCCAACCATGATGCTCCAAGGGTAAAAGAAAATTGGAAATATGAGTTTCCACAGAAACAGAATAATATTTTGGCACAGCAGCATCAAGACAAGGAACAAAATTAGTACCCTTTTGTCTTGGGCGGCATAAGCCACTATGAATATTTTAGTGAAAAGTTGTATATCAAATCTGAATCTATGAGGTTGAACTAGCATGTAGAACTTCACTAATTCCTTGACTAATTCCTTAATTAAAATTTATCCAGAAGCAGCTTTTTATCCTTGATGTTTATTTTCATTATTCTGACAGCTTACATTCTCTGTAACGTTCTCTTTTCTGCACTAGTCCTCAGAGAAAATGTACTGTTTGTACAGAACCTCTACACTGAAATGAACCTCTACACTGCTACCAAAGGCAGGACAAAATGATCCAAATGAGCACATACATACTCACAAAGCGTGTGTTAGTGTTGACATTTTTCATTGAAAAAAATTCTGAGATTTCATGGGGCCACAGGTGGATGACAATTTGTAAAAGCTATTGTTATAGCCTCTATTGTTATCTCCACTAACAGTCTTTTACAGACCATAGCTTCTGAAAACAATAAATCAAGACCATAAGTTACACAAACTCACACTGTTTGGAGATTGTTTCTCTGTAGAATAATGCCTTTGCATAAAACATTCCTACAGAACAGTTCAAAATAGTAGGTTATACTTAGGCATTAAAAAAAATAGGTGGTTGTTTCTGGTTGTGAGAGGTTTTATGAATATGTTTATAGGCAGAAATCAGCCATAAAAGACACAGACTATAAAGCACTGAGAGCTATAGAACAGAAATCATTGTCCAAAGCACTTTCTAAACTTCAGAAAATGATAATAAAATTGTAAAAGTACTTGTCCGACTTGAAATGCAGTCTTAGCAAATACTTTCTTTGCACCAACATGTTGTAAAAAGAATATATTTAAATACTGAGAGTAAGGAGCTGCAGAAAGAGCATTTCTGAGAGTATGTAAAATTTGAATAAAAGAGCATACCGATGACAGCTTGCAAAATAATAGAATGATTTTAGATACACAATTCAACAGAAAATGCCAAGTAATCTTCCAATCTTACACAAAACTGATGATGTTGAGGTCATACATTACAGTCAAGGTTGAGCACTTGTGATGCAAGGGAAAAGAAAAATGTACTGATCACCCAATTTCATCCCTTGAGCATGTCCAAAATTTTATCCAAAAGTATATCCACTAAACGTAAGTGGTCCCTATTACTGTGAGAGCTTTGTGATGGTGGAATGAGTCCATTTCTATTTTACAAATAGGAAACCGAGTACAAGAACTAAAACGTCTTGTCAGATGTTACAAAATTGTTTCTACTTACTTGAATAAACTCAGTATTTGTCAAATTATTGTTCTGGTCCTTTGCTAGAATGACATGACCCTTCAGCTTTGTCTCCCCTCAGAGAGATCTACACAGGAAGGCAAACAAAGAACTCTTGGAGAGTAAGAAGTGGTCACACACCAAGATGCTTCCAACTTTCCCAGATAGGTGCTAGAAGTCTTGGCATCCAGTAAGTAGCACAACATTTCTCCCACTGGTTAGAATTTCCATCTTGAGTTGCAATTCAATAGCAATGTTGTTAGGTCTCACCTGCACCTTTCCTTTCCTCCTGCATCAAACAATTACAACATCCTAAAACTGCTCAAAGGAGCTGTGCAGCCCTTTCCTATTCTAACTGTTCTGTGCTATGTTAATCTTCTTAATCAGTTTGTGGATTTTCAAAGTAGTTTTTGAGTTCAATTGATGTTTTCTTGTCTGGTTAAAAATATGTTGTGGCTGGCATGAATGGACACTGATGGTGGTTTACAAGTCAGGCATGTGATAACATGAATTGATGCAATGTACGTGCTGCCAGGAAATGAAGAGCAGTCATCCCCAGCAGGCTTCAGCATATCAAGCCTCTGCTGTAAACCTCCACAGAGCTTTTACCCCGGACAGGCTACTAAATAATATAAACTGACACACTGTATATCACAGCCTATTATAGTAGCAAGGTTACTCTGTTAGTTTAAGTGGAGATTGCTTGGGTTAGGCAAACTCCTCCAGAGACTGGAGTGTTTGCACCCCAGAAAGAAACAGTCCAGAAAAGCATGTTATTATGTCCCAAAACTATGTGTCTTGTAAGGGCATAGTCTCAAATCTGTGCCATGACAGAGGAACAAACCATCAAGAGATAATAAGCCAAGGTGACCCTTGCTACAAGGGAGATAAACATCTCTGGTCCTCCCTGCTTAATGACTAGAAGAAAATTCCCCAAGTCATCTCCAGCTCTGCTGAATGATCACTGACCCTGGGATCAGGACAGTGAGCATCATCATGACATGATGAAAATGTCACATTGTCTGACAACTTCCTGCCATATATCAGAACACCAATTTGTCTCGTGTTGTTTACACAACCTTGAATGCATCATATGAAAATACCATGAAGTCCCCTTCAAAGCATATTAGGGGAGTGGTACATGAATTTTAAGAGAAAAATCACTACAATCATGTGATGACCTGCAACTGTGACAGATCAGCTGAACAAAATAGAAAACTTTTGTTGTTTCTGTGACACATGGAAAAGAGAAGGAGTTCAGAGATTTAGTCTCTGGATGAGAAGGCAACATTATTAGGGGTGAAGTCCAATTTCCATGCATCTAAGAATTCAGTGTACCCTGAAAAATAGCCACACATCTTCCAGAAAAGTAGCTAACCTTAAAAACTACATGAGATCCATTTATGGAGTAGTTGTTATACTTTTCTAAATGCTACAATAAGCATAGAACAATATCCAATAATTTACATGAGACTTTTGATTGAAAACACAGTTTATATGGCTGTAGTTTGGTTCAGTGAAACCTATGGGAAACTTGGCATGGCCAGTGGCAAAGTACACATGAACCAAATGGATAAAATTTGTGGATTAATGCTGCCTCATACAAATACAGTTACAAATTTGTCACGTGATCCCAGGTTGGTGCTAGTACATCATCTGTACCTGAACTTGACACTGAAAGCTTTTGAGAGTGTTTTACAGTCCTAAAGTCATAAACATCAAGCTGTAACTTGGTGTAAAGCTACTTGTGAACAGCTGCAGAGGGCCTGAAAATGGGTGAGAGTGTACATTAGGAAAAGCTGAGATCTGTAATAAAGCTCCAAATTCTCTCACAGTGAAGGGTGGAGATGCTGCCTAAGTGGTACTGCAGGTGTAGGAACAATAAAACACGACTACAGTCACACTTGAAATGGATGAGACTGTGTCTTCTTCACAAAAGGGATTTTGAACTGAAAGACTGTGCCCAAAGAGATGGCATCCAATAGGAGAGCACCTGTCAAGCACTGACCACCATGGAATATAGTTTAAAAAAAAATTTAAAAAGTGGGGAAAGATTCATTCCAGAAACACTAGCTCAGCTGGCATTGGAGCATAGTAAGCTCCATGTTACTGTCACACCAAGAGCCTACCTGACAAAACTTCAGTTGCTTGTATCAACGCAAACATGCTGCTGATCTCTGCTACACCAGTATTTTAATCATGTGCGGATGGAAAGCAAATGTACTATGCAGATAATACAACAACCACTCTTATGTCTTCTGTAGTTTGATCTGGTTTTATATACGTTATTTCTTAGGCTGACGTGACCTTTTCTGCTTCACACACATATTGCGCTGGCATTTTAAGTGAGGGAAAAAACTCATCAGCACAATTTTTGGATCATGTATCCATTATTTGCTGGTGTTTTACTAAAAATGCTGGTAATTTTCCAGTTCATTAAGGATCATCTCAGATCTGGCTCTGCTTGCAAGAAATAAAGCTATTAGGATACCAACAGTAAAACATTTAACCTAAATTAAAAAAAAAAAAATCCTTATTGCTTACAAAATGCTAACATAATAATTACGGCTGAAGCTGGCTGAAATAATTTCTAGTTTTACTCTATACGTATCTAAAGGAAAACTGTTCTGTCTCTTTAATTCCACAGAAGCTGTCTTGGTCAATTAAGTTGCTGATAGCTAAAATGGTTTGTAACGTTTACTGTATTTGTTGTAAGTAAGGTATTAAAAGCTTGAGGTCTCAGCAGAGAAGGCCCTAGGAGAAAAGTAGTACTGACTTTGAATTAGAAAATAATTTCTCCCCTAAGCAAAATTCATACTGATTATCCAAAACACTTCTATTCCCTCGCCATTCTAGGCAGAGGGTACTTTTAAGCAAGCATATTGTTCTAACTCAGCCAGCCTTCAGCTGGCACGTGTGGGGACAGACATGGTGGTTTCATATGCAATGCTGCTTTGTTACCTGCATCACTCTGATCTCAGAGATCCTGTGATGGTGAAAACAAAGGAAGACTCTCACTGATTTGTGTAAGAATTGGGAAGCCTTTCCACCTAACAGCTACTCAGATTACAAGAGATTTATAGGTTACATTGTCCTATATGTTGTTCCTTGAAAACCCATTTATCTGCCTGTGTCTTACATGTGCTGGCAGGGCAAGTTGGGTATCAACTGTTCCCATGCTGACTGGAACAGTGTGCAAAACCACATCTATTCTCTACTGCTCAAACCTCATCTTTCTAGAAAGCTTCCTAAGAAGTGCCTCCTCTTCAGGCCTCTCTTGTATTTGAGAGATGCATAATACAAACTACAAATGTATGAAATGGCTGATAAGCAACCCCATATCTATGCAATATAGAAGTTTAACTTATACACAAACTCTGAATGCCAAGCCAAATTATACAATGTGCTGAGTGACTTCCAGTAAGTGCCAAGAAATTACTACTGCTCAGAGGACCAAGAAAACTCGTAGAAGAGCAGAGGAGGCTTTAACAACTCTGGAATGTTATGTGATTGCAATAGCCCCATCTTTGTTGTGCGGTGGTCACACTGGCAGCTGATGTAAAGTACTTCGTCCGCACTTACACTAATGCAAGATGAAGACTGAGGGGTCTGTATGGAGATAAGTAAAAAGGAACAAGCAGAATAATGAAAATAAGCCCATAAATGTCACAATTACCTTCTCCTCCCTATACAGAGCTAGTAATTCCCTGGATATTAGGATCAATTTCTGCATGAATTAGATCTATTACTTAAAAACAGTGCAGAGCCTGGATCAGAGACACAGGTTTTCTGTTGCTATTGTTTCCCGGTTTTGCTTTGTGAAAGGGAAATGCTGAGTTTTTAAACTGCCGAAACCTACAGTACGGGGTTTCAGCCAGGGCTAAGGACAGCATCAAATCCCCCTCCACTGCCAGTCGTGCTGGGATGAGGCTGTGTGAGAGACCTGGAGAATTTCCCACATTGATCCATGTCTGTCTGTCTGTCTTTTCTCTATTGATGCTTGCTAATCCTAGCTGATCCTTACATGAGAATATTAAAAGAAAATATAAGAAAAAAGGAACTACCTTTGTGAAAAGTAGAACATCATTCCTGTGAATGAGCTGATCTGTACAATACTGGGATCAGACGCTGACTTATCTAAAACTATTTACAAATCATCTTTACCCTGTTCATGTTTGAGAGCTCTGTGTTTAAGTTACAGCAATACATTTACAGTAGCAATATCACCAGTTATAAACAAAGCGTCTGCTGGCATAATGCGGACTCTACTGATGCATATATTGCACCAACTTTCAGCAAATAAAACACTAAATAAAGTCTGCTCAGGAAGTCTTCTGTGGAACAAACAGAATATCTGTAATTGCATTCACTTCTTGTCCAATGCCAATACTCAACTACAAGTATGTGCCTGTTTCTTTTATGTATAACCACTGAGCCAGGTTGTGTTTCCAGGCACAGCTTGTGATTTCTGCAAATTGTTGCCCTAATCCTTTTCCTAGTTTTGAGGTTTTATAAACCTCTACAGAAACTGTTTGCTTCTACTACCTTTCATTAGTAAGAAGTGGCCTATATGGAAATGCATGGGCTTGGATTCTGCTACAGTTACTTTTTCTCCTTGCTCTTCTTCATGTTCCCACTCTCCCCTTTATCACTACTTACTCAAAGGGGTCGCTGGGATCAGCTCTCTGGAGCTCTGGAGGAATCGGTATTCTTTTGTAGTACATTTCCCAGTCAAAAGCTCCTCGCATGGCATCCCCCGCCTGTGCCTCGTAGCCAAAGTGATTGTGGTCAATGACATCGATCATAGGACAGACGATGGTTTTGTGGTTAAGTGCAATCTGGTCTGAAAAATGAAAGTAGAAAATAGGAAACGGCATGTCTAGTCAAGCCATCTATCATATTACTGCAAAGTGAATCCCCTGGGTTTCTGATGTTTGAAGATTGCTTGCTTTATGCCCTATGGTCCCCCAAATAATTTCATTTTTCAAATCTGTATCAAACTTTTATCTAAAGTGGAATTAATGCAGTTGGGAAATGATTAGAAGTATTTACAGTTCTTTAAAGGGAGGCATGTCCCTATGAGACCCACATGAGTCCAGTCATCTATATCTCTGTCACTTTGCTACTCTGAGCTGTCCCCAATCTGTCAGCTATGAAACAAGCCAGCAAGCAAACGGTAAAAATACTCCTTCAGCTGTGGGGAGTGTGTATGGCAAGCTCCTGCAAGAGGGATTTATGTTCCTAAATGTGAGTCTCAGGTCTTGTAACCGTTCAGCTGCTGTTCCTGTAGATGTAGTATTCATCAGCTCTGAGATCAAGTGCTCCAAATTAAAGGCAAACTCTTACATGAAGAGCAAAACAGAACTTGCATCCATTTTTTTTGTACCAATCTTTGAGATATAAAGAAGGCTCCAGAGTATAATTCTTACCTGCTTTCTAAAGAAAGCAGTTTAGTTTTGCCTTTTTTTTTTTTTTTTTTTTTTTTTAATAAAAATGTTAGAACTGTGAGGCTAAATCAGATTCCCTTCTCTAGTATAAGCTCACAATGGGCTTCATTCTACTTTGGTGAATCCTGTTGCTTAACCTTATAGAGCTCCTTCAAAACAAAAGACAAATAAAATATGCCAACTGGAAGAGCTAGGCAGAAGAATAATGGTTTGAAATGAGGAAGTATGGAAAAAATCTGGAAGGATTAACATGAAAGGACAATAGAAAAACTACCTACAAAACCCCCAAAGAACTAAAATCTCAAAATTCCAAGTACAATAAAGCTTTTTCTCAGAATGGCAGCCTGGATCCATTACATTATTTAGTACATTTTAGAACCCATGCAGAAAACTTGGGGTTTTATTTTTAAGGATTAGATTTCACTGGTGCTTGATAATACGCTAAAAATAATCAGAGGGCTGAGTGTGGATGGAACACTTATACAGAAAGGCAGGTAATATTGGTGCAATGATTAATAATACAGATTCTGCTTTCATGCTTCTGAGGGACTGAAATTAACAAAAAAAAAAGATTATTTTAGCAAAATATCTGAGTTTGTATATTTATCTTAAGTTGCTGTTTAGAGACTGTCCAAATAAGGCATCAATGCTGACTGCTAATGAGAAATTACTATGACTAAAAATTCAGCAGGTTTTTACATCTTTATCCTTTCATAGTGAAATAAATTTAAAGTACAGGCTCTCATAAAAATCTAAGAAACTCATTTCAGAAGTATCGGCTGCATTACTGTTGCTACTGCCAAATACAATTACATTCACTGGTATACTGTGTAATGTTATCTGTGATCATGATATAAATTCACTTTCATATAATCTCTTTCCTGTGATGGTCCTGCTAATAGTTATAGGACCTGTAACAGTCTGCCTCTGCTCCCCCCCTTCGAAACTGATTGGAGGAGAGAAAGTAAGTGAGATTGATTGGGCTGGAGCAGGTCAAAGGTAGACTTGTAATGCTTTAGTATCCTTCTCTTCATCTTTAAAAGCTGCTGTCTTTAAATACACTGAGGGATTTGAAATCTCCAAGTCACACGCAGAGATAGTCAGGGAGAAATTTATTCAAACAATGCTTGAATTCAATACCAATCTTCATTTCTGCAGTTCTCAAGAATTTTGCAAGTATGATGATTTTGCCTGTTTTTGTGTGTTTCTGTAGAACTACTCAGCCCGTAAAATGTTTTAGGAACCACAAATGAGGAAGATCTTGACTTTTGATGAAACCAGGGTGTTTGTAGTTGTGTGCACCAAATGGCAGAGTAACCAAACTTGTAGCCTCAATGTTTCTTTTGTATGCCTAAAATAATGAATTTTGCATACATGCTACTTAGGCTCAAATGTAGCCCCAGTATGAATTTAGAAAACAGAAAAAAACGGTGTAGGGCTAGCTTACATTTCACAAGTGTGCTGGTATCATAACTTCAGAGATTCAAACATGCTGCTGCCTTTGCCAGCCGCTGCTCTTTACCCCACCTGCTCCTAATGCGAGACACTGAAAGCCACAGCTGAAATGCTTTACAATTTCTTTACTATTGTCTTCACTCATCACCCTCTCACAAATTCATACTGGTCTGAAAAAATCCATGCATCATTTCAATGCATATATGCTGCAGTTAAAGGAAAGAACAGACAGATAAGCATCACTGTACACGCAAAAATCTTGAAGATTTGAGGGAAAATCTGGGAACAAGAGGGAGCATTGCTCAGAGCTTTCTCCCCAGCAATTTTACGCAATATATACATACATATTTAAATTCTGCACTTCTAGTATCAAGCAGAGTGTGTATACATGGCAATAAATAGAAGTTTTCAATACTGGATGAGTCACTACCTCAGTAGGTTTTTACCTCTATGAGAAAGATACACCTCTTTAATTTCAAGTTCTTGTTTCAAATTGGCCTGGATAAAGTAACGATGCCAACTTGCAAGCACTCTTATTTTAGCAATTTTTCAATGCAAATACTCTTATTGTCCTACGTAAATACATGATTATAGATAGGAACAACATTCAAGTGGCTCAGCAAACTCTTGTTATCTGAGTTGTCATAAGTACTTGTATCCTCAGATTCTCCACTGTCAAGCAAAACATCATATACATGTTGTAGACATGGATAGTTATAGTGAGCAGGTGTTTTGATAACTTGTTAAGCATAATCTAATCATGATGTATTTTTAATTCTTGGTCAAGGAAAACATACTTTTTAAGAAACCTCGTTCTGGTAGCCTATGGCACTACTGATCTATTGTCCCTCTCTTCTCCTACTGCTTCTGCAGCAACATCAGCAGAAGGAAATATGTGCCTGCACCTTTCAGCTGGTTTGCCATTCAGTTTCTTACCTGCAATAACTGTGACTTCACACTGCACTAAACTGCCGACTACAGAAGCTAGAGCCCAAGCCACATCTTTTCTTCTGCTGAGAAATGACAACAAAGCAATTGTGTTTGCCAGTCTTTTTACATCACTACAGCTGCCTACTCAGTAAACATCAGTCAAAACTGTCTGGTATCTCAGTGTGTCTTCTCTAAGTTTAAGTTAAAGAAATAAACTAAATAAAGTTTAAAGAAAATAAAGCCATTTTACACGAGAGGGGAGGGGAGGGGAGGGAAAAAATCTGAAAACAACTGTGGCTCAGCTCCATAAAGCCACTTAAATACTCTACAAGTACTGAAATAACTCAGTCTTCCTTTGGTCTAAAAGCTGATAGTCTATTCTGAAATATAACTTAGATAACTAAATAAGTGTGAGAATTGTTTTTAAGAGATTTCTCTTGGTTTCCTCACCACCCTCCCATCCTCTAACTTTCAGGGTCTTGTTTTGAACAAAATGTGGGTTCGAACAGTGGAAAATTGCCCCTCTCATCGAAGACTGCCAGTCCAGAGCAGGGTTGAACTGTGTTCTTGTTGAGGATTTTTTCACTACACTACATGGTAGATACAATCAGAGTTAAAAAAAGTCAGCTTCAAAGCAATAAACACCCAACATATTCTCTGTTGTGGTTTCCCTAAATGACATTCAGTCACATGCAGTGCTGAGTGAATCACAAGATAGATCTTCAGATAAACACTTGAAAATATACATTAACTTTACTATTACCAGCAGCCAGATGTCATCTGATTTCAGTATAATAAATATTTGCCATCTAATGTTTATAAGAAATTCTCTCAGCCTTTTGAGAAAATAGGGTATACTTAAATATACTTGATGTGTGTTCATTCTCTATTTGTCCTTCATTATGTAAGGTTTTACTTTTTCTTTCAGAATAAAGCCAATTGATTCTGGGCTTCAGTATTCCTCAAGATTCAATTCTAGATCCGCTGGCTGGTTGGCTGTCTATGGGTATCTATGTTATCTACTTTATGTGGAACAAGAAAGATGTCATTCCTCTTGAGAACTAAGGAGAACTGGGACTTAAGCACTGATGAAGTGGCTCTCATCTTTCCAGTTTTTCAGTTTGAGGATGTGGGTTGAATACCCAACTGCAACCTAACTGCAATTATGAATCCTGTGTCACCATTCTATTTACTTTTCCATTTTTATAAGGTGAAATCCATCTAGAGGTACGGAAAAAACTATCTGAGTGAGATAACATGGCATACACAGGAAAATCAGAGGACCATGCCCAGCCAGCATGGGTTTATGAAAATCTGGTCCTGCCTGACTAGCCTGATCTCCTTCTATAAGGAGGTGACCTGCCTAGTAGATGAGGGAAATGCTGTAAGTGTTGTCTACCTGGAGTTCAGTAAAGCCTTTGATACTGTCTCCCACAGCATTCTCCTGGAGAAGCTGGCAGCTTCGACAGGTGCACTCTCTACTGGTTAAAAAACCGATTGGATGGCCCAGAGAGTGGTGGTGAATAGAGTTAAATCCAGCTGGTGGAAGGTCATAAGTGATGTTCCCCAGGGCTCAGTATTTGGGTCACTTCTGTTTAATATCTTTATTGATGATTTAGATGATCAAGTGCACCCTCAGTCAGTTAGCAGATAACACCAGAACAAGTGAGAGTGTTGATCTGCTGGAGGGCAGGAAGGCATGGATTTGGACAGGCTGGATCAATGGGCTGAGGCTCTTGGGTCACAACTCCATGCAGTGCTACAGGCTTGGAGAAGAGTGCCTGGAAAGCTGCCCGGCAGAAAAGGACCTGTGGGTGCTGGTTGACTGCAGGCTGAACGAACATGAGCCAGCACTGCCCAGGTGGCCAAGAAGGCCAGTGGCATCCTGGCCTGTATCAGCAAATAGTGTGGCCAGCAGGAGCAGGGCAGTGATCACCCCCCTATACTGGGCACTGGTGAGGTTGCACCTCAAGTGCTGTGTTCAGTTTTGGGCCCTTCATACAGAAAAGGTGTTTTCCAGAGAAGGACAATAGAGCTGGTGAAGGGTCTGGAGCACAAGCCTTATGAGAAGTGGCTGTGAGTGTTAGAGTTGTTCAGTCTGGAGAAAAGGAGACTTAGGGGAGACCTTATTGCCCTCTACAGCTACCTGAAATGAGGTTGTGGTGAGATGGAGGTTGGTCTCTTCTCCCAGGAAGCTAGTGATAGGACAAGAGGAAATAGCCTCAAGTTGCACCAGGGGAGGTTCAGGTTGGATATTAAGAAAATTTCTTCACTGAGCAAGTGGTTAAGCATCAGAACAGGCCACCCAGGGAAGCGATGGGCTCACCATCCCTGGAAGTGTTCAAAAATGAGTGGATGTGGCATCTTATATGTTTAGTGGACATGGTGGTATTAGGTCAAAGGTTGGACTTCATAATCTTGCAGGTCTTTTCCAATCTTAATCATTCTATGACTCATTTCAGACAAGAAAGCAAGAAAAGGAACTGTTTTTGCAACTTGCAATTTTCTCATGTTTAAGTCTGCAAAATAGAAAGGTTACTGCTGTAACTTAGCAAAAGACTTCAGAGGATTAGAGTGAGAAACTTCTTGAGGGTTTTTTTAATTTGTGGCCATGCATTATATGCAGTGGGGCAAAATCAGAAAACAAAGGAAAGGTGGCTATATATCTAGAGTACTCTGGAGGGTTTAACAGCTACTTGTTGGGGCTGCTTGTAGAAGGCTTGTTGAAATTTGTATCTTCCTCTGCTCCTTTATGCCATTTGTGCTTCACATGAAGACATGGAGGTTATTTTTAAAAATGCAGATGGCTAAGGGAAAAGGGGTAACAAGGGGAAAGACTGTATGCATAATTTGATATGGAAGCTAGAAAGTATAAAAATTTGGAATTTAGTGCATTATCTTGTTACTGATCTGAAGGCAAACTAGTTACTAGTATTTTTTATTTTTTGGTCTCTAGCAAAAGCTCATTAGCAGAACAACACATCTTGCCTGCAAATGCTTTATCAGCTCATTGTGTGGCCCAACAGTCCTAATATTCAAGAAGCAATAACTTAATTGGTGAAACCTTAACCTGCTGTGTACTTACAACAGTCTGTTTTAATACAAATTTCTTTAATAGGAAACTCAGAATTTTTCTTTGGTTATGGTAGCAAAAAAACATTCACTTTACAAAGTATATATAATTTGCGTGTAGCCGGGTGTGTAGAAAAGGGGACATTGTTTCCAGAAGTGAAATTCTAGACTGCAATTGATTCTTTCCATTTCTTTGACTAATGGAGCTTTGCTGGCTGCAGCTGGAATTCAGCAAAGCAGTCAATACAAATGATCCTCTCTGAGCTTCCTGTTGTGAATGCAGTTGCTATTAGCTTTAACACTGAGGCCTTGGATACATTTACAGCAAAAACTGTTTTAATGAAATGTGGAAGACTAGCAAGGAGTGCAATACCTGTGTAAGAAAACTTTCCTGGTGTATAATAAGGACATAGCATAATACTAGATTCAGTAGTGTAAATCATAAAATAAATTGTAATGATAATGGGCCAAAGCGATACGTCAAAGTTTTACTAATCCTTTAGTCACAAGAAACAAAATGGAACTGCTTACATTTCTCAGAGTTCTCTCTCATACTGACACGTCAGACACTGCAGAACTCCAAAAAGTTTGATACAGTATGTCCTGCTTATTATGGGACATAGCTCTGATTGTTTGCTGTATGTTCTAATTTTAATGTCTGATGAACGCTCATACACTTACTAAGCAAGGGAGGCAGCCAATTCACGTTGACTTCGCAATGGGAATCCAGAAATGTCAAGACTTCTCCTCTAGCCAGTGAGGCTCCTAGCAGTCTGGTTCGAATGAGCCCTTCTCGTTTCTTGGTACGTACAATCCTCACTTTGGTAAAACGGACCATGTATTCCTCCAGCTTCTCTTTTAAATGTTCTAGAAGGAAGGGCAAAAAAAGCGTCAGTGGTGCCACGCCTGGAGGAGCCAACAGAAGGACAGGTTGGCATACAACTTGCAAGCAGCTTATTTACTTCCATCTCTTGTCACTTCAAGTCCTCCAAACTCTGCCACAAATCCTCCCTGATATGGTTCAGAAAGTGTAAATATTCTGTTTTATCACACAGAGGAAGACACTGACACTCTGCTGCAGTTGCTAGTGGCAACCTGCCATCCACGATATAATGGCCAAAACAACTGCAGGATATTCATCCATTCTCTGGTTCCTGCAGCCCAAGGCCATATAAACATTCTGGCATGCTGTTTTATAAACAGTGTCCTTTCCAAGTGGGTTTCCTATATCAACTAATTATGAAGAACTACACATGGAAATAAATTTTAAAAAATAAAACTAGAATAATCAGATTGTTTTTGCAATGGGAAGGGAAACAGACATGAAGAAAGATCTTAATAGTTGGATACCAGCATGAAGCACATGCACAGGTGACTTCCTAGTAAAAATAACCTGTGAATGTAGAATAGTTGATATGTTCTCTGATCTGCAAAATCTGGCTCTGTTTGTATCGGAAAGCATCATCTTTGGGAAAATTTTTTCTTCTGACTAGAAACACACACTAAAAATAAAAAATCCAACAACATAAAACACCTTGCAGTTTTGCCACTTTCTAAATACATCTACAACACAAATTCTGATATTTTGTCTTTGCTATAACACCTCAGCTTGCCAGACTCATTACTTGAGAAAAATATGGCAACTTCATTCTTCAGGGAAAAAGCTTAGTCTCTGATAAGCAAAACTGTTGATAAGCCACATTTAGTGATGGTAGGGGTTGCAAGCTAAGTCTCGCTGAAATGGCTTTGCCAGGTTATGATTGTTTCTTACATTAGCTAACAATTCTTTGGACTTCTATGGGCAGCACAGGCCTTGATCCATATATTATATTATTATGGATTTCAAGAAATGCAAAAGGACTACCATTAGCAGTACCCTGGGGTACTGGAGTACCTGCTGACACACGGACTACAGGCAATGAGCAAACAAGTCACAAACAAGTGCAGACAATACAGGATCTTGTGTGAAAACAGAATTAATCTCTACTGAAGTAGAGCTTCCCGCACACACTCCTTCTCTCCTTTCTTTTCTAGCTGATAAACATGTAAGACTTTCCAAATGTACCTGCATATTAGGAAGAAGCAGAATACTGATGTGTATATATGTATATTTAATGGAAGAGTACTACATGGGATACTCCTTTGTACTGAGGAATCCTGATGCATACTGGCACAGAAGAGGGACCTAGGAACATCAACCTTCAAGGATTACAAAATGCATTGGGGCTTTTGGGAGGAGAAACTCAATTGGAGTTTCATTTTGGAGACATGCTTGGTCAAGAGGGTGGTTTGTGCTCATAGTACTGCCCAGGAGAAGCAATACGTCAAGTGAGAAAAGCCAAGATGGAGGAAAAAAAATTAAAAAAAAAAATGACATTCAGATAAATATAAAATGTTTTTGTTTTCTCTCTGTGGTTGACTGTAGAATACACACTTAAATTCTGAAATAAGAAGGGAAGAGTTATCTCTTTTCCATCCCATTTCACTACTAACATACTTATTAAAAAAAACTAACACAATCTCCCAACAGTCATAATGTCAAAAGATGTTCTGTCTTGAATGGTGGGCTTTGTATGACCAACCATATTCACCGGACAAGGCCTGTGTGTTACCCTGACTCACTTTAGGTACCAGCTACAATTCAGTATTGTGACTGAACTGAGGCTAATTCAAGTCTTGGATCATTTTGTGCCCATGGGCAAGACAGTTTAAAGTGTATATTTATTGAACTGGTTTCCTGTTTTTATGAGCTCCTTTGAGACTATTCCCTTGGTGCAGGAATATAGAAGAAGGGAAATAGACCTTAATACCAAAGATACAAAGACCTTGCAGGTAATATAAGAAAGTCTGTCAGGGCTGTCAGTCTGGATTTTTTTCTGTTTTGTAAATTGTATCATCTAATAGCCATGAAAAATGAAACAGCTTCAAAGTGACAGGTTATTACATATTTCTAAAGTAAATCAAACCTAATCTGTTAGGTATTATAGCTTCTGTTAGTCCTCAGACACCAGAAATTTCCTGTATTTCTCTAAGGTGACCTAACCCTTCTCCTCTGACCTCTTCCACCCACAAGTCTAAAGCGCGCACTGAATAGTGCACAGGGACTCAGCACCAAGAGCACAACCACACTGCTGTGCACTATACAGACAAGTAATAACAAGACTCAGGTTACTCAGCCTGAACACAGCTCTCCAGCTGCGGAAACCCTTAGAGACAGGTTCCCTGCTGAGACTCCAGCTGATGAGAGGATAGCTCTGAATTTGATTATACATCAGATACAATTATTTTAGTCTTCCATTTGAGGTGGTTCTGGGCAGTTTCCCTCTCTGTACATGAAGGTAGCTACCAAGAAAGCACCTAAACTCTCTGATGGAGAGAAGTAGGAGCCTTACTAGGACAACCCAAATTGTGGTGTTGCTAGACTCTCTGTTGCCTATAGGCACACCAGAATTGGAAATCCACTAGTTAGGTGTCACAATGGTTAAGGTAACACCCTTTCAATAGGTAGTTTGAATATGGCCACCACTGATGTTTAAATGAACTAATACCAACACACTCTTTTAATGTATTCTGATTGTTATCACTTGTCTTGGGCCACATTAATTCAGCAAAATTCAGTACCATACAAAAGACTTAATTGCATTCCTTTCATATCTTGCAGTGAGCAAATTCTGAAAGCTGAGTGCCTGTCTTTTCAGGAAAACACTTCAGGGAGAGATGATGTAAACTCTCATATTACGATTATTTTCTGTTCTTATATAAATTGCTAAATAACAATGGAGTTGAATAATATGATTTGATTGGCATCAGTTGTACTGGAGCTTGAACTCCATGGAATCAACAGTAGTTCACACTATTCTTTTATTGCTTCATATTCCTTGCAAACTCAGGAAAAAGGTCTCTCTCTTTTTTTTTTTTTTTTTTCTTTTTTTGGTGAGAATAATATCTGAAATTCTGTGGAACAAACAAGAGTTCTGTACCACCTTTCTCCCCCTCTCTCAAATAGCTCTTCACACATTTCAGACAGCATGTCACCTGATTTGTGAAGAACTGCATTAAAACATCCAACACATCTCCTGATGCCAGAATCACATATCCCAAAATTGTTTTCATCTATTCAACTAGTTCCGTGACTGAATAATTTTATATTGTTGCTCAAAGATCAAGTAGCAAAAAAGCAGTATACAAACAAAATTTGCACATTTTGTTTACACAGATTTCTAAACACATCCTCATTTAGATATATCTGGAAGTAGGAAGAAAATAAAAAGTAATAAGTGATAAATTTTACAGAGCTTAGTTAGACAAGTCACGTTAAAAGATCAGGTCTACATACAAATCAACATATATAGATTACTAGAGAAACATAAGGTGTCAAAATTTTATAAAACCATTACGTGTTAGTAATATCCTAACAGTCAGTCAAAATAGTCAAATAGATGCCTGTAGCAATACCTACTCTATCTTTAGTTTAGAGATATGGCAAGGAAAGCAGTTTGGGAAATTATTTGGGAAAAAAATCTCACTAACTACAAACAACTACAAAAACATTGCAAAGTATTTAAGTTCAATGACCAATTCCAATATGATTGTGAGAATATCTTAAAGTGAAGGATAAAAATTCCCCTTTGGATCCATAAGTAATGACTTTTTTAAACTTAAATCAATATGAAAGTGCTCTCATATTATATTTTCTGCTGAAATGTCTTGTGGCACTATTTGTTTTGAATCTTACCAATCTCCAAAATCATAAATAAACACAGAGTAATAGCCAGCAACAGTAGAAGAGTAGTAATTTTAAAGAAAACTGTAGTGTTCACTACTATTTATGTAAGTAGTATAAACATATCTTTCATGTTGAACCACTTATTAAAGGCACTCAAGCTTTACTTAATATACTGTTTTTTCCATAGGTATGACTCTTTAAAGCAAAATGGTAATTCTGAAGGACCTGCGATCAGCAGCTGGCTTTAAAGGCTAACTACTTAATAAAAGAGCCCATGAGCAAAGGGTCATGAAGACATAATGCTCTGACAAAGACAATAACTGAGAATTTCACAGCTCAACTGTTGCTTAAAACAGTCTAGACAAGATTTTAGAATTCTCTGTATGGGAATAATTTTGATTAACAGATGATCTTCATGTTTGTGATTAGTGACAAATTTAGATTTTTTAATCTTGTCTTTTGCCAAATATATTAAAATAAGCCGCCCCTTTTCACAGAACTCCATAAAGTTCCTTTACAGAAGAGAATACCAAATGATATTTATTTTCTACAGTACAACTGCATGTTCTCAAAGATCTCAGTTATCTTATTGCTAATGTTGTCTCCAGAAGCATGTCACACAAACCCCCTGTATATTACACACATACATTTACAGGTAAGTAAGCTCAAGTGCACAACTAAACATGTATGAATCAATGTTAGCGGAAACCCATAATTCTAAAGAAGTTCTTGGAAATTATATTGTGGTGTGTAAAATAGAAAGCAACCTGTAATAAAAAGACATTTTTATTGTCCAGCAATTTTTATAGCAATTTTTATTATGTCCAGCAGACAACACATTCTGCCCATTTATTACAAAAGGAAACAGATCGAACAGGTTTGCCACGACAACAGAACAAGGAGGTAGGGTAGTTTAATTTATATGCTGTAGTATTACATATTACTTTCAGAGCTGGGCATGAGAGAAAAGCCAGGATTTAAATTCTACAGTGAGCTACAAATGTTACCTTTTGCATATAAAGAAGCCAAAGCCCCTGTCACTAGATACGGGGAGCAAATGTCTAATTTGTAATTTAAAAGAAAATACGTCACACTTTTCTTTATGGTGCTGATCAAATGAAGCCATGAATCATAAGTTTGACACATGCCAGGCACCTGCCAGGGCAAGAGTTGGCAAAAGCGTTGACAAATAAAGAATAATGCATGGGCAGGAGGTTTACAGGCTGTCACTGCTCTTACAAGTGATGACAAAGGGAAGCATTATGTCTATTCTAGCAACAATCTGTAAACAAATTCTCCATTGTAATTGTTCTGTATGGGCCTCTTCCATCTTCATTTAAAGTCTGGAGAAGTTTTTCTAAAATAATAGCACACACACAATTGCCTGGTCATAGTAATTAAAGATTTACTCAAGCGGAGTATCAATTTACTTAATTTGGTGCCCAGAAATAAATTGGAAATCAAGGTTCTGTCTTTATCAGGAAAACAATTGCATAGTAGTAAAAAACAGAACTGCAATTCTTCTGTCTCATTGGGATGCATACAAAGAGTATTTCATTATCACATTAGAAACACATGGCAAGATGTGCTATGTGACAAGAAATGTTCCTCTAAGGTTATAGGGTTATAGAGAAGGCATTAAGAGAGACTTAAAAGATAATGTGAAAGCTAGAGCTGGTTTTCAGGACTTGTTTGACTGCAGCATGGTCCAGGAAAAAGTAAGAAAATACAAAGATAACAAAGCATTTTGTTAACCCCCTCTTCTGGCCAGCCAGGTAGGTCCGCCCCAAATCTGTGCCTCTAACACAGTGACTCTCCACCTCTTTTGCACCTCAAATTTATGCTGCAAACTACTGACAGTTTCTGTTATAGTATCACTGACCTGCAACTTATAAAATAATTAAGAGCAGCAACAGAATCTGCTAAATGTCCAAATAAACAACCTGAACTTCATTTATTTCTAACCTTAGTTGACTGAGAGGTAATTTCACGTTCTGCCATATAAGAATAGTTCAAGAAAAACTTACAGTAGTAGAAAAGTTATCCTGTTATCTCAGCACAGGCACATGGGAGGAAGCAACATGGCCAAAACCATAGTAGTATGCAAACTTAGGTCAGTAAAACAATATTCAAGTGACTATTTCTGAAAGAAGTCAAATGGCTATTTTGGCATGCAACAGCCATGAGGCCAGCTTCTTTGAGGCTCAAGAGTTTTCTCAGTCTTTTATATTCTCTGGTAAGCAGCAAAAAGCTTTGCACCCAATATGCACAGAAAAACCTGCAAATACATTTAAGTACCATCCACGACTCTCGTAGTGAGAAGGACCTTCATCATCTTACTGTGCCCTTTCTGCAAGATGGGATTATCTTCCCAGGTAAAATTAGCAAAGATATACTCCATTCCTTTCCTCAAGCCCTGAGGACATCTTTTTCCTGGAACAAATCAGCTTAATCTTTAGGTGACTGACCTAAGCTTGATAGAAAATACATAAAGGAAACTTACTGGCCTGTGGTTATTCAGTACTTATTTTCTGTTGCAATTGACAAAATAGCCCTCTCCACTGCATTGGCATTATTTTTACTTTCCCTGCCTGTATATATGCTACCATAAAAGCAAACCAGGCTGAAGAGAGACTACAAAGTGAGCTCATGAATTTGGGCAAATAATTTTTTCTTCCAGTTTCCCTTCAAATTTCTTGTTTGCAGAAGTTTGGTTGAAAGTGCTAGTTGAACACAGAAAGGTTGCACAGTCTGCTGCTACTTTTTCTACCAAGTCAAAGACTACAAGGAGAATTCCTCTAGTTACAGCTCTGGGTAAACTAATCCACTGCTGCACTACCCTTCTTGTTAATGTCTTTCCTAAATTCCAAACTGAATCTTCCAAGCTGCATTTTGGGGTTGTTACCTCTTATTGTAGCATCTGCCAATATCAGGAGGAATTTGGTTCTGTCATCTGTGCAAGTCCCATTCAATCTGCTGTGAGCAGCTATTAAGCTACCACTTAGCTGCTGCTTTGCCAGACTAAACAAGCCCAGGTTCCTCAGCCTCTTCTCAAAGGTCACCTACTCTTGGCCCCATGACAGTCCTGCTAGTCCTCAGCTAAGCTGATTCCAGCTGTCATTCTTCTTGAATTGCAGGGCCCAAAACTAGATGCAGAATTACAGCTGTATGCAGAACCAACATTGTAAAAAGCACATTTTAATTTTATCTGCTTACTATCATCCTAACATAACCCAATCCAATTGGCCTTACCAGTGATTAAAGGCTACCACTTTCTCCTATTCACTTGGTATCCACTGTAACCTTTGCAGGGCCTTTACAGCACACCAGCTAGCCAGCTTGCATCTTTACTTGTACAGGTGATTATTCACCCAGGTGCAGAATCTAGCACTCCTTGCTGAACTTGAGATTTTGCACAATCCTAGAGCCTCCTATATTATTTGACGTGTCAATCACTTCCTTCATTTTAGTATCATCCACAGATATGCTGAGAGTCCACTGTCTCATCATGCAAGCTATTGGTGACTAACATTGACCCCAATATTTACCTAAGATATTCTGCCAATTAGTCCTGACTAAAATCAGAGAAAAGATGTGGAAGTTTTCTGTTAAACTGACTTTAGAATCTGATCCATAGCCATTCCAGACTATAGCAAGTTCCAGAAGCAGACAGGTAGTGTGGAAACTATTGGATATGGTAAGTTTGATACAGACTGATAAGTAGCAAAATTTATAACTGCTTGGTATAATAGCAATTGGCTAAGACAATCTTATTTTAGCACTAGATAACCCATTCTTTCCAAATGGTTTTGCACACCTAACAGTAAGATCACTTGAGAAAAGCCATGTACTTACTGTTGATCTGGAAGTAGCATTGCTTAGGAAGAATTTGTGCCAATCGCTTGGAAACTTGTTTTGGCTGTGATGTTTGAGTTAGCTGGCTTGAGGCAAGATAAAACACAGCCTCTTTTTTCTGATGTTAATAATGAGCCAAACTAAAATGCAGTTTCATTTTCTGATGTTAATAATGAGGCAAAGTCCTTGGATGATGGCTATGAAGGCTATGGAGAGGTTCCTGGATGTGCACTAGTTCTGTTCATAGTTTGCACATCAATGACTATAAACTCCCAGATATCATCTTCATTTTGATGTTGAATTTCAACTACAGCCTGCTAAAGATGAAAGAATGTCCAAAATGGGTAGTAAATGCACATTCTTTTGCCACAGCCTGAAAAGGTCAGCATTACTTAGAGCAGGAGGCTGAAGAGAGTAGATGAATACATAGCCTAGCCTGATTTCCTTCATGATTATCTTGATAAACTTCTCTGAACAAATCTGTTTTGTTGTGTATAGGTGTTCATATAATCATGAAAGGAGTGACTGGGACTGCAGAATCTGTGAGGCTAGCTGGATTTGCTGAGACTTGGTCAGGCTACAGCTCCAGTCAATAGACACATGCAGGGATCCTGGTATCTTTCTTCTACTTCCCTGAGTCCAGGTAATTGTGACTTATCACAGTTGTACTGTCATTCTGTTGCCAGCAGAGAAGCATCTTGGACCCCTTTGTCAACAAGATGAATGTTCAGGTAATTGAATACACACACATTACAGATAGATAGATAGATAGATAGGTAGGTAGGTAGGTAGGTAGATAGATAGATAGATAGATAGATAGATAGATAGATAGATAGATAGATAGATAGATAGAGTGTGGTGACTGCTTACACAGATGCCACTGAAGCATCATTAAACTCTCAAGGTACTTTTCCATTACAGATTTTGTCAACAGGGAAAGAAGTGAAACACTTCATTTTCAGGTTGCAGTAATCTAGCACAGTAAGGTAGACCCACCCATAAGCAGCTAGGGCTGGCTTGCTAGTTTGTCAGTAGTGCTGATATAGCCCCAAGCTTTCCTTTTTTAATAAGGAATAATGAAAGATTTTTTAATGGATTCATTCCAACTGCCAGTTGGAAGATGTGATTCTTGATACTCTCAGTGGTTTTGTGGTGTGGTAATATGTCTTTTTTGCAGTTGATAGCAGACTCCTTCATTTGCATCAGTCTGGCTCAGAGAAAGAGGTCCTCCAGCTGGGAGAAAGGTGGGGCTACCTTTGACCCATAGACTAAATGATTATTTATCATTTGAAAGCCTCAAAAGTAAGACAATTACTAAAATCTTATTTTCATATCACAGTTAATCTCTTGAAGGTATTAAGCAATGCTTAGTGTATTTTATACATTAGAATGGAGACAAATAACTTAAGCCCTCATTCCTTATTAATTGACCCTATATGGTTAATGCACAAAATTAAACCAATTAAAAAAACCCCAAAACCTGGTATCCACCTCAGCTTTTTGTCCTGTCTCCCCAAAATAAATATTTTTTTTTAATCTAAAACCTTTAAAATAAAGAAAATTACTATTTCTTTGACTTTTCTTTGTATCTAACTTTGAAGCAATTATCTTTTATATATCTCAGGCTGTTCACATATTTTCAACATCTGTGTTCAGAAAAGGGTTTTGGAACTGCCTGAAAAAAACTATGATCTCTTTCTTCCTATGTGTGCCCGTACCTATGTTTTAATGCTTCCCCAATATCAGCTTTGAAAAAAGTGAGGAAATAAGTTATTTTTATAGCTCTGTTCCACTCATTGTATCCAAGTAGTTTGCCATCTATATTCCATGGGCAAATAATTTTGTTCACCAGGGGAAGGACACATTATAAAATACAACCACCTTATGCTGGATAAGGAGGTTGGTTAAAATATACTGCAAAGCAGTCTTAGAAGAGAAGTAAAAATTAATTAACAGGAACTTATTTTTGCTGCAAGGTAAATATAATAATTGCCTGATTTGGAATGTGATCAAGAAACTGAATTAATTAATGACACAGCAGTTTAAATAGGAGGGAGTTCTTAGTACACAAACAGGAAATAAAACCTATGTTCCTCTCTGGTTGTCCTCTGGTTAACTGTATGGGCTGAGAGCACTGAAATTACAGGGACTGGACTCAAAAGTGAAAAGAAACCATACAGCTCACTTTGAATGGCACTTCGCAGAACATTTTGCTCCCTCAAGTAGCTTTAGCGCAACAGCACATGGCTCATGGAATAAGTTCAACCAAACCGGGAAGAATTTGTTCCCAGTATCATTGTGATAGTCCTGAACCCCATGTGACCCACATGATGGTGCTCTGGTAAATACTACCCTTCTCTAGTGAGGAGAAGGAAGGCAGAAGAGGTTGCAGAAGCTTTTTTAATGGCAATTTTTTTACAACAAAGTCTTTACTGTGGTGTAGCAGGGCTCCTCATCCTGGAATGTGGTCAAGCAGCTCAATAGAATAATGCCTTCTTTGCAAATCTGTCAGCGGTGTGCTGAGAGGGGACCCACATACTGTTTTTGGTATTCAATTATGCTAAAATCATTCTGGCTCATCAACCAAATCAACATGCTGGTAGTGAGGTAAAGATTTGGCAGATAAGCTGCTAAGCTGACCTGGAGATATGTGACTGACAGTCAACTCCTTAACACTATAAAAATCCAGTTCACTGTCATAGGATCAGAGTCTTCTAACACACTCTTCCTGAAGTGTCTGGACATTCTCCCTTGAAGTGGGGTGCCCCTTCAAGGATACTCCTTGAGCTTAAGGTAAAGAGATCTGCCCACAGGCGTTGGTATGGTGAGTTACACTGAGCTCTAATGATTGTTTCTTTTAGCTAGCTTTAATATAATTGCTTTGATATAGTGCACTATACTGTACACTATTAGTAGTTTTAGCTTTTATGTTGTGTAGTAAGTAATTCTGAGTAAGATCCTTTATCCAATCATTTGTGATAATAAATAATTAATTTTATATAAATGTACCTGGTTTGCCATCTTTAACCCTGTGGGACAAGGTTTATTTAAAACCATTGACAAAGTCTGGGCCTAAGATTGGATCCAGCTGCACCCAGGCTCCTCTCTGAGAAAGAGTTTAGGAAGCAAGGGGGTCCTTTCTGCATCTTGTGACTCAACGGAAGTGCTTCTCTTATAAACTTCATCTAATGCCCCACTCTCATCCATGAGACGTGGACAGATGCACTTGCTTTGGTACTTTCTTAAACCATTAATTCAATGCATATAACTGTGGCTACAGCTTGAACAAAAATCTGGTCAACTGCATAAGTTACCAGGGAAACTATGATAAGCATATATTAAGATAACAAAGAAATGTATAGCTGCCTTTACAGATCGTTCTCTGGACACAAAAGTATAGATCTGTCAAAAGAGTGACCTTGCTGCATTAAAATTTGATTCTTTCTAACAGGTCTGTTTACCACAGCTATTTATACAGTAACTTGTCCCCAAGGGTAGCATATTGTGAGGTTCCTTCCAGGTTGCAAGGCTAATTAGAAGAATGCTATTTTTAAGTGAATCCAGCAAAGTGTAACTTTCCTTAAGATCAATACATTACTTACCTCTTGCTTTCAGAGTCATAGTTTTGCATCCTGACAATATTGACTGTAAAAAATTGTAAACGATGACCTGTCAAGCAACACTTCCTTTTGCAACATTTTTCTAATGCTGCAAACAGCCTTGCAGATTTCGAGACCTGTCTTTAGACTGACATTTTTCTGTTTTGCCTGAAACTATCTTTGACATACTTTTAATTCTTCCTCTAAAATATACCACTGACTTTTGCAATAGGTGTTGTCTTCAGAGTATAGTTTTTCTTTCATTCCACTCTTTTTAACCTCTCAAATGCCAAGGACAGATTGTATTGCAGAACTGGTAAACCACCACTGTAAGGATGGCACTGACCTTACATTTGCAGAGGACAGTAACACTGGTTCTTGGGAACAGGGGAAATAGAAGTCAGAGAACTCATGTAATTACTTTTTACATGGCATCAAATTCTGCCAGAGTAATTCTACTGACATTCTAACTCATTGCAAACCTTAGGATCTGCCAACAAGGTATTGTAATATAGCCATCTACTAACAGAATCTTTGAATAACCATCTGCCTAACTGAAAGGGCTACACTTCTGTAGTTCTATTCCACTGTATGTGGTAGCCATCCCATATAAATGTTCAGGTCCTAAACAGAACTTCCAGGTGGTTCTGTTCCTCAAGAATTCAGTGTTTTTTCCTATTGCATGGGTTTGCTCTTGTAAATAAGAGAAGTCTTTGAAGTATGCCTTGAAACTGAGATTTCAAAATACAAAAGAGAGCATGGTCAATCACTATTCTCTTTGAAATTTGATATTATATCAAGAGGTTGCTCGTGTCTTCCAACTTTTGTATCAACATTTTTCTTTTTTAAAAATGTCTTCTCTGACATAGGAACTGGAGTTATGAGGTACAAAGTCTTTCCTATGGAGTGAGAAATTTACCAATGTTCTGCATAATGCTACAGGATAAAACATGATTATACTCAATGAGGTTTCTCTAACCTACTGAAAGAGGCCTTAAATTCCTAGCAGTGCAAATGTTAGAACTAAGTATGGAGCCATAAACTTCTAATTATCCTTTGTACCTCCTGGATTTGATTTCCTGTAACAAAGCGCCTGGCATTACTACACTTTTTAGAGCTGGAATGCAGGCCTTTATAAGCTTCAAGAACACTTATTTTTGAAGCAAGTATCCTGTTCCTTCTCTCAATTGCTGCATTTCATCATCCAAACACTTTCTTTTCGTAGCTATTTCGAGAGTTTTCCTCATCTCACCTTTGTCTAGAGTGGAAATACAAGCCTTCTTCTGATACTTTGATACTAAAAAGTTTCTACTTTTACTAAGCTAGAACTGTAGCTCCCAAAACTGTTTCACTCATTTAATTGCAAACTTAGCTGTGTTGTTAGTATAACTTTTGCACTCACTGCTAGGTCAAGGAGCACAGCGAAAGAAGATGGAGTCAATACTGTTGAAGAGCTTTTCAGAAAGCTGCAGTCCATGGGAATTCTCTGACAACCTACTGGCAAAGAAAAGCAATCAGTTTAAGTCATGTCTTTTAGATTAGGTCAGGTATCTTTTTTACTCCCTTTCAATATTTGCAACAAATAGTTTGCTTCCAAAATTAGGTTTACAGAAATCTTAAAGTGAAAGAACCAGACTGCTGCTTGAGTTACACACTTTGAAGCATGAGAATTAATTATCAAAAAGGAAGCCATTCTATGTTCATAGACTAATCTGCTATGATGATGTTCCTCTACATAATGAAGCAAACACTGATGCATAATTAGGCATCTCCGAACATCACTATGAGCTATTAATCAAACAATAACACCATGTTTTTTCATGGGCAGATGATCCACTTTTCAATTTTTATTTAAAACAAGTAAAAGAATAAACAAGTGGGCTGCTACAGAAATCAAGCTTTGGAAGAGGAAACATCAAGTTCTTTATTTTCTTTGTTATGTTTTCCTCCCTCTGTTTTAAATATTGAATCAATCCGTCTTTTCCTATCTCTCAGTTGTCACAACTGTTCTGCAGTACCACTAATGCTCTTCACATCCTCTTTAGTCTGGGAGGTTGCCTCATTAAGGATAAGAAACAGAACAATATACTGAATATTGAATAAACAGATAAGACCTAAAGTTTAAATAATTAAATAAATAAATTTTATATTGAATATTAACTATCTGATCCAAGCTCCTAGCAGCTTTTGTATGATGACAAAGGAATTAGGCTTAGCCTATGCCCATACATTTCTATACAGCATATTTTGAATACTCCTCCATCGCTTCCCCTCACCCAAACTGCAGAAGACAGAGGATGTGACATAGGATATAACTTAGTATTTTTTACTTTACGTGTTGACAAAATTAATGGTAACATAGTCCTCTCTGAATACAAGGAATAAGGATGGCATGGACTGTTCTAAATTCCCTTGGAAAAGTGAGCCTTAGGTTTGTTCCATTTTCATGTGGACAGCCATGTGAATCCAGATCCAAACACAAGAATTTGTTACTTGTATAAACACAGTATTGTCCTAGGGACCTTTTCAACTCTTTCATAAGTAAAGCATTAATGGATTAGCTGGTATCAAATGAAAATAAAAAATAATTGTCATGAACATGTCTTATTGCTCTTAACAAATTTAAAGCTTTTTCAAAATCAGAATGGACATATCCGCTTTACAGCATTTTAGTGATCTTTAAAGATGGACAAAATGCTGTCATTCTGGACACAATTTTCATGCCTTTATTACTGTTAAAACTACAGATTATAGATTCAATAGAGGGCATAATATTGTATTTCATATTTTCCTGATATATCCTTGACATATGAAAAATAACCATTTAAATCTATAATAAAAATATGTGAATTAAAAAATATATGAATAGAAAAACAAAAAATGGTGTAATTTTCACTTTAAAGAACTTTTTTTTGAGTATTCAGTGGACTTGCAATATCTTGGCTGATCTAAGAAGTCTCACTGGTCCTGACCAAAACTATATGAATCTTCCCCATACCATCATCTTTTCACTGAACTGGAAGTGTTGTGATTCACACAGTGTGTGTCACTTACACTTACCCCCAGTTTTGTGCTGGTGTGAGCTTTCCCACCTTTAGCATAGCGAGTCTTTTAAAAAAAAGGTGTAACAAAAGGAGTGGGAAAGTTATTGCCATTTGCTGCAAGCATTTATTTTTTTTAATCTATGCGTCCTCTGCACTCTAAGCTGAAAACCAGCCATGTGAAGATCTACTATGGTAAGCATATTAAGTACAATGCAAAAATAAATGAAGGCAGAAAATGCTCTCCCTACAAAAACTTTTTACTGTCTGACATATATATCAAGACATATGTACTATAAATACTGTATACTATACTGTGTACTGTACTACAAATAACCTCCTTCAATTATTCAGAATCACATAAGCAGCTGTACCTTTTCAATAATCAACTTACTCATCCCCATGGAGGCACCAGCAAGGACTTTTCTGGCAAAAATACACATATTTTTGCATTTTAGCTGTAGTTTGACCTGTAGAGTTGGTAGGGTTTTTTTCCACAGAAATGTTGTGACCCCCTCTCGCTCTTTTTTTCCTTTTTTTTTTTTTTTTTTTTGATGCCTAGGTTTTGTTTAAGTTTTTATAACTCATTCCCTGGTTTGTTTTCCTGGTTTGTTTCTTTTCCATTTCTTATAAGGGCACAGCTTAGGCCCAAGTAAAACAGGTAGGAACCATATAGAATAGGTACAAGCAGGAACAAGCAAACAGAAACAGTTCCACCCATGACTTACTAGTTTTGTAACTGTTCTCATTTAGTGAATTGCTTAGAAATTAATGAAAAACTGGGAAAAAAAATTGTCTCAAATTTTCTGATGAGCTAAGACATTCCTAGATTTTCTTATCATCAGCTGGATTGGCAGATGCTTATCACACTCCAGTAAGTAAACTGTGACAGCACTTACACATTTAGCCATGTGTTTAGCTTAATTTCAAAGCTACCTGAGAGCTGGAGTTCTAAATTTTTTTCCTGGGATATGTGTCTGTGTTCATATTTTCTTGGAAGCAGCTGAAAGAAAGCAAGAGCAACAGAAAAAACAACAGGGGAGTTCATAAAACTTACAATGAGCAAAGCTGAATACAGGAAAACAATAAAACCCAAACCAGCAGAGAGTACATAAGTAAAAGGTAAAGTGCAAATAAATAAAATATTCTGATATGGATATGACTTCTATTCATACCAGGCTATCATTCTGCTGTAGAAAATGTTGAGTTTTCAGTTCTGCTGTAAAGGGCACACTGCATTTTAGCAATACATATTGCAATTTAGTTCACTTTGTGGCTTGGAGTCAAAGGGAAAATACTTAAAGCTCACAGACAAATGAACCCAATTTCCAAATGAACAACTGAAGATGTTCTGAAGAAGGAAATAGCATGCTACCTGATTTCTTTCACTGACACATACTTCACTTTGCAGAGAGGAAATTCTCTTTAGGATAAGTGACTCTGTTAACAGGAAATTTCCTTCGGTATGAAGGTGATGTGCTCCATTACTTAAGGTTATGAGACAACTTTGTAAAGCAAGAGCTTTCCACAAGTGTAAATTTCAGTTTCAAGGCTTGTTTCAGTATTGTAGCTCTGCCAACCACTCAGTTTGGCATGGCCAAGCGCTAGCAATATGCTTCAGTCTTTACAAAAAAATTAAGCACATCAGGACATGGGACTCGTGTTGTGACTTAAATTTACTCTGTCTTGATTTTCTGTATTTGTAAAAATACATAAGAAACAGGGACCATACCTGCAACTTGTTTAAGGAGCTGATGATTACTGTCTAGCTTTCCCTAGATGTAATACCACAATTACTGGTGGGAAATTGGCTGCTGCTTATTCTGTATTTCTAAGCTTGAGTCACATTATCTGATCTTTTTCTATTGCATTTTGTTTAGCTTTGTGTAGTTGCATGATTCTCCCCCTAAAACGAAATCATGACACCTACAGAGAAGGACTAAAAAACCTAAGTTATCAACCCCGGGAAGAAGAAACTCTCACCCTCTCTATTTTGCACTCCTGCTGGCAAAGAACTCAGCAGAGTAACAAATAGGGAGGGTAAGCATAACACCAGAGAAAGGGGTAGATAATAGTATGCTCCCTTAAAACTATTTCAATTGCATCACTAATAAGAACCAGGAATAATTAGATAATTTACATAAGTGTAAACACAATTTCAATTGCACTAAAGTAAGAGACTGTGATATCTTGATTAGGCAATCGAAGCATTAGATCAACAGTACATTTTAATTCTTGGATACAAATGTGTGCTCTTTTGTTTACCATTACAAAATTGTATATATAGCAGCACACTTACGTCATGCTTTTGGAAGGATCTCACTGAATATGAGAAAATAAAAAATACTTCAGTTTCCTTTGAACATGTCCTAGAAACTTTTCATAATATCTTGTTTCAATAACCCTATTCTGTGTTTCCTTTAGCAACTACTCTAGCAAAACTCTGCAGAATACCTTTAAAGCAACTAAGTCAGCAAGGCAGTATTTCATCTATTCATCAATGTCAATATTGTTTTTACTTTTAAGGCCCTTTGCAGCCTCTGAACACCAGAGCTATCTGTTTCATCAGACAACGGTTTACCATGGGACTTCGGGCTTGTTAGTGTAATGATTCAGTATCTGCTGTAAGACTGAGGTACACACACAAGAAATTGCTTTATATATCTAGAAAGTTTATAAAAATGCACTTTGTTTTCAGCCAAGTTGTTCTGAAAACGACTTTTATATAACACAGATAATTTGTGAAGTATACAGGGAAAACTTCAGCACATACAAAAGAACAGGTGGTAGAATTTATGCTGCCATCTCTGTATTTGACAGCTCAAATGAACTTCACTAAACCTCAGCCAGGTACCAATTCTCCAAGAGCTGCTGTTCACCATAGTCACTGAGGTACTGTGAGACCCCAGGTCAGTCCCTCTCTCATTTCATTTTTCCTGAGCCTCATTTCTGGGGGGTGTGAAGGGTTTTATGGGAGCTTTAAGAACTGCTGAGGAAGCAGGAAATTTCTGACTTCAATGAGTCAGTGTAGCCTAATGACTGCATAAGGCAGCACCAAGAGTTTAAGACATTGCCCCCAAGTAGTATTACAAAACATTCTACCTGTGTGTGTATACATGTGAGGGCAGAAGGTGACAGCAGATGGGAAACTGACTCTCTTTGAAGCTCCCATGTCACTCTGGTGACTGGCTGTACAGCAAAAGCAAACAAATTACCATCCTTGGTGGATAAAGCTGAGACTGAATAATTCAACTCACACTTAGGGCTCTTTATTTTGTAGGAGTCAATTTAATACCATGACTGAGTTTTTACAAGTATTTCTGTTAATTTTGGCGTTTTCATCAAATTAATTGTCTTCTTATGGAAACTTTAATTTTTTTCTATGCATCCCAGTTTGTTTGTTTATCTGTCCCAAACTTCACCTTTTTCACAAAAGAAGGACTTTTAAAATCAGTTAATTATGTATTCATAAATTGTAACACACTCTACATTATTGCCATTAGAGCTATGGTTACATGAAATTAAAGAACAAAACTAGACTGTAGGAACTGTTTTAGAGAAAAACACAGACATCACTTGTTATTTTTCATTATTATAAGCTGAAGTTAATTTCCCTTTCATATTTCTAGTGACAAAGGTGTTTGCCCTACCAAAAAATGAAGAATGGTTACTATTGGTAACTGTGTGAAACACTCTTAGTTATTCTGCACTGGAATGACATCATGTAGTTCTTGTCCTGTGAGACTTACTAAAGTGTCTAAAGTAAAAGGACTCTGCAGGACACTTTTTTCTTTTAATATTTTATAATACTGTCACATGCACTTTTAAACACCCAATTAATTTTTATGAATGTTCTAAATTTTTCTGAAAATAAACCCAAGGTGAATATATGTATGTTTTAAAAATAGTTACCTTGCACTAAATTTCTCCTGGAAAACTTCAGATAATATAGCAAAGCGGAAACAGTCATCAGATCCACAGCATAATTTCTCTTAGATTTTTCTGTCATCAGTCGTGAAAATTCTATATAAAGAACAACCCGTTTCTCTGTTTCCTTTCTGTTATACACTTCAGTTTGAAACAACACAGCATTTTCGCCTGTAATTGCCACATGAACACCTGCTCTTGAATCTGAATTGTGCAGGACAACATATAGTTGGAAAACTGTGACTGCTGTTACCACAGATCAACGCTTACGGAAAGCATGGAATGATACATCCTGTGGCAGCAATTAAATTACTGTCTTCTGAAACTGAAAATTTCTCCCCAAGTATAATCTAGATCCTATAAATGTTCTTGCTGCAGGGAAAATGCAAAGACTGCTTTTAAAAAGACCTCACTGAAAGATTCATGTTCTTTTTACTTTGCACAATTCATCCCTGCAAGGATAACTTATGAAGATACGCTTTAGCAACAATTCCTCATATTAACATCTTAAGACAGCTATGAATTGCACACATTAGGCAGGAAGATTTCTCTATGTAATATAAAATTTTCACAGTTCAGCCACATGTTGCAGAGCATTAGTAAAAGAGCTGCCATTTATTTAATCTCTGCAGATCCCTTTGCTCCTTTATCTGAAGTGAGAGGAATTAATGTCAGGTGCTTTTAGAAAAGTTTCCTTCCTTACATTTTTAAGTTCCCATTAAGTGATATGGCTAAATTAAGTAGAGAAAATCCTTTAACAAGCAATAATCATGTCAGATAAACTAACTGGTAAGTAATGGCCAGAATGCTAAAGCTCATCAAGCATTGAGTGGTCCTGGGTAACAATGAGAGGTAAGTATTTAAATACCTTTAAAACTCTCATTAATAACAAAAAAGCATAATAGGTAAAAATATTCTGACCTCACTTCCTGCTATTTTTCTTCAGCAAGTTCATTTGTAAAAGCTACCTGAAAAATGGAATTGGATATAGTTAGTGAGCAATATTTATCACTGTACAATGAATTAAAAGCAGTGCATGTGTACTTAAGAATCAAAGCACTGCAACTCAGATAAGTAGAAAAGTGGTAAGCAAACCCAGAATTTTGAGTGTTGATATTAATTTAACTGATTTCATTGTGATATTCTGAATCATCTATTCTTTAGAATTATCTTCCTTTATGAATAAAACATTTTGGTCATTAGTAGTCACTAAAAATCTTACGTTCATTCACATGCAATCTGCTTTGCCATGGGTAGCAGCACTGAGAGTGAAGCAGAGCATTGCAATGGGATGGGGAGACTAAAGTGCAAAGTGCAAACTGAAAAAAAGATGCACTAATGTGTGTGCTAGAACACATGTTCACAATGTTGATGGATCTGGCAGACAATGAGGCCTAGCTTATTTCAGACAGCCTAAATGTCAGAAATAAATGAAAAAATCCTGAAGCACCATTACTAGCACTAGTAAGTGACAACATTTGCACATGGACAAGGACATGGAGCTAAGACAAATGCAGGTTGGCAGAATAGTAGGTAATAAGTAGAAATAAAGCTTGCACACCAACAGCTTCAGGCAGATGAAGACAGTGAGAACGTATCTTTGTTACAGTCAGAAATGTTCAGTGTTCAGCATATTCAGGAAAGGCTTTGTGATTTTTCAAGTGGGTTTGCCAATGTTACTGGATAATGTAATTCAGCAAAACCAATATTATGGAAGGAGTTCACTGCTGGCAAAAAATACAGGAGACTTGATCCATGATCTTGACAAATCTCAAAAAGAATAATGTTAATCTCCACATCCCAAGCAAAGTCTTGGACGATGATCTTCATTAGAAGTGATAATTATCACTCCATGACTCACAACATTCAGAATTTATCACCAACTTACAAGTTAATTGCATGTGTTATGATTATTATCAGTCTGATTGACACTGTGAAAATGTTTCTCTGGAACTGTTTATAAATTGTTAAGACTCCAGCCAGTAAAGCATATTTTGTTGGCACTTATTCAGTAGTAAAAACAGGGAGAGAGGTGGAAAATTAAGAGAGATATTTCCTTTTTATCAGACTGACCATAACAAGTTGTGGTGACCAAAAACTATTCAGCAGGTTTTGAGACAAAGATGAAAAATATGGCACAAAGGTGGATTTCATATGCCACAGATAGGATGTTTTTATAGCCTCCGCTATTTATAGTGCAGAATTATACATTTTACCTCTGTTTTAAGATATTACTGTCTAACTAAAATTACATGTACACACTGAAGAAACTCTTTGGTCACAAGCTAGTGTACTGTAAGCAAAGTTGTCTCAACACCTGCACAAATTAACAATTTGATTCAACAGCTTTAACTCTGATAAAGTTCCTATTGACATACCTATGTAGTACAAGGCAATTTAAGTAGCAAAATGACTTTTTGTCATTAGGCATTATCAGACTTGCAAAAAAAGTAAGCTCTTCTGGCCAATTTAGCCTTTGTTAAGTAATTACCATGGTATATAAGTATTTGTGGCTCACTGATAGTCAGTTTGCTGAAAGTCAGATTGTGTGAAGGATGACTCCAGTTCTGGTCCATTCTACACTCGTCGGTATTTTGAGCAAGCCTTCTGTGTAGCCCTGCCTGGGTAGGTGGAAACCAGAGCCCCGGGAGCAGTTAGTGAAATAATGATGAAACCAGTCATGCACTTTCCTCTTTTTCTAGGCATCTAGGGATGCCTGCAACTCTTCAGTTTTTTTAGAGGTGAACTGATCATGGCTGACTGAGAAGGCTGAACCTAAGATAATATCAAGTCTAGAAGATGAAAACAGTTTTAACTAATAAAAATTCCAGTGGTTATTATCTCTGAACTTTGGCCCATGAAGAATTCTAAGTATCAATATGCATTTGCATTTTGCATTTTTCATTCTGCTGGGAAAAACAGGTAATACAGTAGTACTCCAAGTCTGAATTGGACTAAGCTTAATAAATATGGAATCTGGATTATAATAGAGGCATTACCCTTAAAAATTTCATCATGATGTAGTTATCTAAGCACTGACAAGGTAGGTACTTATTCATGCTGTGGGCCCAAATACAGTTTTATCTAAAAATTTGATTGTGGCAAACTTTCTTTGCCATGTAAGGCTCTTTTGGGATGTAATTTGGACCTTATTGCAGCCCAAGTCTGCTAAAAGTCTCCTACAGAGATTAATTTTTTTCTCCCTCTCCCCCCCCACTTATTTAGTTCCATAATGAAATATTTTCCTTTTCACATTCTCAAAATTAGATCAGTTTGTGCACTGAAAAAATAGAGCTGATAATATCAGTCATGATATAAGTCTGAAAGGGGAAGACTTAGACCTTAGAGGACAGAGATCTATGATGTTTGAGCTGGATAAAGGTAAAGAAAATGATGATAATGATGACCATACAGGATGATAACTGTAATTGTGTTTATTATGAACTTAAATTCTCACACACTCCATAATAATAGCAGAAGATATTAATCACTTCAGGGTATCCCAGCAGCAATCCCTTGCATTGAGTCAAAATGACCAAATCATATATCCTTCGAAGTTGAAAAATTTCTTAAGTAGCTTGTATATATCATGGATAGCATACAGAAAATACGTGAATGTGTGAACTAGAAGCTTTAGTAACGTATTAATTTGTGATTCACAGAAAGTTTGGTAGTTTTCTCTTGCTAATTTAAACCTTTACCACATCACCATATTTGTACTCTGTACTGTAGATCTCACATAATTATCTATATGCTCACTTTTGTACTAGAACATTACAAATTACGTCCAACTATACCTAACAATGACTTACCAGGGATGAATAAAATGTTAATTTCCAAGAAAGACAAAGTATACTAAATATTTTCCATTAACTCAATACTTGGAAAATATGGTATGATCTTGCAGGCTCGTCTGTATTCAGACAACCATAGAGAGACAAAATGCTGCAGATATTTCTGGTTTATCTTTGCTTTAGGAATCTGGGTAGTCCCATTCAGCTAAATGGGACTTTATTGTTTAAAGTTAAAATGCTTTTTGTAAGCTTTCAGTCAGTGCTAAGACTAAGAAAACAGACAAAAAGCAAACTTCCAATGTTGAGCTTTCAGAGATATTCTTAAAACATTCTTCCTTTAAGTTAGCTGAAGAATTTCATGGTCCACTTCTCAGGTGACTGATTAGAGAGCAGACTGCTAGGCATTTGAGTCAGATATTGATTGAACATCATGAGAAATCAATTTTGAGAAGCTCTTTCAGTATGTTTATACAAGAATTGGTAATTTAAAATACGTAGCATATACAATGTCAGGAACTATTAATGCTATTCCAATGGATCAGAGATTCAGATTAATTTCTAATTAATGAGGGCTCCTGAGGAGCTGAAAGCAAGCTTCCCCAAGTTCCTACTAACCATTATTTTATGTTAAGACAGGTTTCTGAAGATATGAGACATAAAATACACAAGATAAAACCAAAAAATGAGAAAGAGGAATCAAATGGTTAAAGATGGTGGTGGTGGTGGTGGCAGTCTCCCTTCTTTTCATTCTCTTCATGTAAATTCTTTTTAACAGTATACAGGTAATTTAGTTAACTGATGCCACTCAAGGCAAGAGATTCTCTGTTCTTCAGGGAAATTATATTTACATGAGAATTACTAATATCAAGGTTACGTACCTGTGACAGTCTAGGAGTTAAGAGGAAACAAAGGTTTGCAGTAGAGATGACATCTTTCATTAAAGTAGGTGATGTAATGAATACAGCTTTTTTTCAATTAGGTCATCAGGACTAATAGAGAATGTTACATAAATAATATAAATGCTAATGAAAAGTAATCTCACTTTAGGGAATTGAGTAGGATGAATTCAAGTTAGCAGTCTGTAATTTGAAGTGGTATCTGTCCAAAGCATTTAGTAATATATACTTGCAAAAAAACCCCCTAAGTTTACCAATATTAGCAACGGAAGTCCCACCCTTGAGTAAGTTAAAATAAATAGAAACAGAAATATACAGAAGAAGAAAAACAATCTGAACAAACGGGCTGGTTTATGAAGAATCTGCTATAGATATTGGGTTAGTGATATTTCACAGACAAAATAAATACAATGCAAGTTTGTTACAAGGATGGTCTTACACCACACAATGAACATAAACAACACAATGACTACTGGATACTGCCAACTCCTAGAAAGGAACTGTCCTCTTGTAATTACACAAACATTCATATTCCTTCTTCCACACCTTTGAGGAAGCACATCTTAGCTTTCTTTGTACTTATCATTATAACAGCATTTTCACAGTTATTCTACCTCCCAACTAACTGGGAATAAAGGAAATTCAGCATCTTATTACACAAACCATGTCTGACGTGAACATTTACACACATCAGAAGCTACTGAAATTACAGCTTAAATCCTACCCTCATAGCATATTTTTAGGAAACAAGACAAAATATAAGGAAATAGAAGAAAGAAAGAAAGACAGAAAGAAAGAAAGAAAGAAAGAAAGAAAGAAAGAAAGAAAGAAAGAAAG
>JAWWEE010000122.1:36676178-36707464 GCA_035221455.1 Xenops minutus | reverse complement strand
AAGAAAGAAAGAAAGAAAGAAAGAAAGAAAGAAAGAAAGAAAGAAAGAAAGAAAGAAAGAAAGAAAGAAAGAAAGGTCTGTCTTGAAGTAAATTGATTTGAAAATCAAATAAGAAGGTGTCTTTTGGGATTCACTTTGAACATTTAAGATTTACCCATGTGTGAAACTGGGAGTTTTAATCCTCCAGAAACTGACTTCTGAAAGAAAACATGAAGTGTCAACAATTTAGTCTAAGGACCATAATGTTTCATAATTAAGGATTTTTCTCTAAAATTGCAATGTCAAGCACAACTGAATTCTTGGTAAGGCAGGAAGCCCTGGAATAATGCTGATAATGCTTATTCTACAAAAATGAATGTCTTTTCTTTGCTTCAGTAGCAATAGTTTCTCTATAATAATTATTTCGACTGACCTTTAGGAAAGAGTAAACACTTCAGATCTTTTACTGCAGGCACTAACAATCTGGGCTTCCCAAAAATGCTGAAGCAACTCAGTACCTTTGAAATGTTTTGCCTTTTACTGAAAGACAGTTAACATTCAAGATCAATACTACCTATACTTTGGTGTCATAATTAACACTGGGTGTCTTGAAAGACAACAATTTAAAGTTTGTCTTTCTTCCTAATGAATTTTTGTACTATGAATATTTAATGATTATTAGAAATAACATGGAAAATAAATAATATTGTCTAAAATAATATCACAAATAGTTACAATTCAAAAATGAGTTGTTTATAAACCCTCCTCATAATTTACATTCAGATTTCTAGCATACTTCAACACATGCTTTATTAGTCAATAGCATTTAGAAAAAGTGAGTGCTGCTCTCAAAATACTGACTGTTCATTAGAAGTGCATATTACTAGAATACTTGGGGATTAGATTGTCATGTTTTCTGATGGTCATAATTCTGCTATTAAGAGTAGTAATTCCACTCTGCCAGACACTATAATGTGGAATAAATTATTATCAATCTGTTTGCTGGTGGGCAGGAAGGCTCTACAAAGAGATCTGCATAGACTGGAACAATGGGCTGAGGACAATGACATGAAGTTCAACAAGGTCAAGCGCCAGGTCCTTCACTTGAATTGCAACAACCCCATGCAGTGCTATAGGCTGGGAGAAGAATGACTGGAAAGCTGCTCATTGGTAAAGGACTTGTGGGTGCTGTTTGACAGACAGCTGGATATGAGCCAGCAGTGCCAGCAGTGTGCCCAGGTGGACAAGAAGGCCAATGGTATCGTGGCCTGTATCAGAAATACTGTGGCCAATAGGACTAGACAAGTGATTGTCCCATTATACACAGCACTGGTGAGACCACACCTCAAATCCTGTGTTCAGTTTTGGGGCCCTCAGTGCAAAAAGTACATGGAGCTGCTGGAGTGTGTTTAAAGAAGGGCAATGCTTCTGGTGGAGGGTCTAGAAAACATGCCCTATGAGGATCAGCTGAGGAAGCTGGAGTTGTTTAATCTGGAGAAGAGGAGGCTCAGTGAGGACCCCATTACTCTCTACAACTACCTGAAAGGAGGCTGTAGTGAGGTGGGGCTCAGTCTCTTCTGACATGTCTCAAGTGAAAGGACAAGAAGAAATGACCTTAAGTTGCATGAGGGGAGGTTCAGATTAGATATTAGGAAAAAAATGTTCACTGAAAGAGTGGTTAGGCATTGGAATAACAACATACTTTTTAATTCACCATTCAGAATATCCACTACAAGCCTTTCATGATGCTATTTAAGTGTGGAAAATTGTCCAAAACTCTCAAATCTCAGATAAAGTCATCTCTCAGAAGTCAACCGTAAGCCTCCTACACATCAAGACAAAAATTTCTACCTCCTTACTTACATTCAGATCTTTTATACAAACACACCCTACAGTAATTCTTATGGGTCAAGCAGGTATAGCCTCTGTGGTATCCATGGCATTCCCACTAAGTACAGAAGTCGAGATTACAATTCAGAAATTGGTTTACCCTAAGACCAAGGCAGTAGAAAAATACACACATAAGCTCATATGCAAAATTGGATAGTAGTATTCTAAAAAAATATTATGCTTATTATGTATCTAATAGTTTTATTCTGTGGAAATTAGTACTGGCTGCTCCACTCTCTTACTGAAGCACTGTGCTGGGCTCTTCTCAACAAAACCACTGCTGAGATCCAACAGTACATTTCCAAGTTTCTCGCTGATCAGTCCCAGGTTAAAAAAACTTCTACTATTATACAAAGAAGGATTCACTGATATAAAGCTACAAACTCCTGTGCCTACTCTCCACACAGCATGAGAAACCCAAGGGTAAATAAAGCTGTTCTCACTGAACACATATGTTCTCATGGTACAGAACGCTACACATATGCATATGCACTTGCTCTATCATGCTCTGCAGTACTCTCTTGCCATCACTCACACCAGTTAGACATTCTCTTTCCTAGTCTAAGAAAATACCAGCAAAAATTTTTAAAACTATTTGGGGTTCTCTACATGGAAGAAAAAAACATATAAAAAATTATAATAATTTAGCCCTCAAACAAAATCCTATTTGCCACCTACTTTGGGATCTTAATGGAGGAATATAAAAATATAATTTCAAGCCACGTGGTTTTTCCATTTGCTTATTTACTGGAGATTCAAAATCTAAACACAATGTCTTGTCAAAACTGAGCAGCACCATTAATCATGATCTATAAATATGTAGAATATGAATACCTGACTAAAAATTCCATATTTTTCACATAGCCTATTTTCAGTACTTTGGTTACTAAGCAACAAAATGAACAAAATTCTTCTATTACCCAAAACACTTGCATTATTTCCAGGGTCGCATTAATACAACTTTATTATCTCAATTGCTTCACTTGCTGTGCATGTGGAGCAGCAGATTAGGGATAATTAGACAAGGAATGAATGAAACTCCAGTGCAACACATCCTGAGACAGAAATGAACTATTGATTTTGATGATTCTACTAACAGTCATTTAATATGCATAGCTACTAAACATCTGAATTGATATGACTTCACTCTCAATGGTGTTAAATGCATTCTGGGTTCTGGATAAGGAAACGATGTTCAGCTTTTATGACACTGCATAGCATTCATGGTTATTAAACACAATTAAGCAATGCGGAAAAAGTGTTGAAGGTTGAAGAAAAGCTCACGAGGACAGCTTTAGATGTGATCTAGTTTCCGAGGTAGGATGAAAGAGAGAAAAAAAGGTAAGGTGCCTTTCCAATATGTACAACCAAATGCATGTGGCATTTCTCCAGATGTTTTCTAGCATAAATCACATATATGTTTTAATATTGGGAAGGAAATAGTGTGCAAGCTAGGAAAAATCTGTGATGTCCCTATCAGAGCATTATACAATATGATTAATGAATTATGTGCCAACAACTGTATGTAAACTAATGTTCTGAGAGAGGTTAAACTGACTTTCAAAAATGTTTTTATAAAAACTTTTTTCCTTCAGTTATATAATTACAATACAAGCAACAGAAACTAGTGGAGTTAACCTGGATTTATATTAATGTACCTCAGAGCTGCATTTTTTTCTTAAACTCCAGAGGAATTGCTTTTTGGAAATAAAATCTGGTTCTCTCAAGCAGTTTAAGAAATATTTCACAGCACATTACTCAGTGAAGAAGTACAGAGGAGAAAGGGAAAACTACAATGCATAACTCAGAGTACAGGCATTATTTTTATCAAAAAATCACACAAATTCAAATATTCCCAAGATATTAAGGCTAATGTCCATAATTGTACGGCTCTTAAATAAAACAGATCAGATTTTCATGCACCATACTTTAACATAAAATTAGATCAACCACAGTGCCCACAAGCCCTGCAGTCTGATAACTTCCTTGAATTCGAGCCAGAAGATAGAGCAATATAAGTGAGATCATATCCCATTTCCCTGAGTGGTCAAGAACTCATGGCATATCCAAAAACTGAAGGGCAAAGAAAAATAATGTACTGAGAATCAATAGCAGTGAGCCTGGTGCATCCTTATTCTAGTGGTTAGGCTTCAAAACCAGCTACTGGAAGTTAACCTGAATGCTTAAAAATACAATGTCCTTTTAAGCTAAGGTTCTCTCATGAGGTTTATGTGTCTACATGGGAGACTTTGTGTGCATTTGCTCAGACCACTTTGCAAACAGGCCTTAATCTATCCAACTCCAAAACAGACACCATTTCCGCACAATGGAATTGTGCTTGTTTGGACTTAATGCTATGACCACAATTGCTGTACAGCTTTTGGTTCACACTGGATGGTATCTGGCCTGTATGGAACACAACTGTCTTAAGCATACACCTCAGGCCACTGCATAGTTCGGGAACACCACAACTCCTCAGTTCTTTAAGCATTATAACAAGTCTAGGCATTCTTAGATGAGTATGGGCCTCAACTGTGTACTGGCCAAAAGAGGAGACATCAACCTACTGCATTATTGGCACTCTGTGGTCTCTCACCAGGCACTATGCCTTTCAACACAAGCAGATGATCGGTGGTCTATGACAGGGTAGTAAACTCAAGGCAGTAGAGGCTACAGGGAAACTTTCGGATACCCCATCACTATGGATTATGCTTCAGACTTCCTGTATGTTCTGAAAGCACTGCTAGGGTTTCAGAGCACAGGAGCTAGTGACAGCTGGAGTGATAGCCTTATTTTAATTCTGACAAAAACAAAATCAGGAAAAGAAGCAGAAAAAATGGAAAGCAAGGATTTGATAGGTTAGGGAATGAAGGACTTGCAGGGCAGAAAGCTGAGGACAAGATCCTCTTCTACAGAGTGACAGGATGTATGACAAAGATCTGTTTGTGTGTTTCAAGAAGGTGGTTCTTCATACGTTAGTCTGGATTGGTCTTAGAATTAGGGCAGAATGGGGTAAGATTAAAGTCAGTCACTAAAACACACCTCACCTCGCGCATGTGAGTCCTGAAGTGGAAAGTCAAACCCATCACTATTCCAGCTCTTGCACATTTCTAGTGGTGAGTGGGCAGGTGACAGGCACTTTGAATGGAGCATAGTCATCTAGGGGTTCTTCTGGCAACTCTCTGATGCCAGCGGTGGTGTGAGAAAAAGGAGTTGGTGTGGTGGGAGAAGCAGTCTGACAGCAGCTTATACCCTGTAATATTTTTTGCTGGCTAGGGATTTTATTAATTTTCTGTGAAATGATTTGTTTTTTTTTTTTAACAAGGCAAACCTCATTGGCATAGCTCACCATAATTTGGCCTAAAAATCACTAACAGGAGTTAAGACAGGAACCTTCTAAACTTTCCCATGTTGACATAGCAAAAATACTAAACAGGGATTTAACATAATTTTGAGTTACACTAGGGAAACAACTGTTATCTTGCTAGGAAGACAGGAAACTTCAAACCCTCCTTGTGATGTCTCCTGAGGGAGATGCTCAACACAGCAGCGAAGGTAAGGCTGCAGCTTCCTGTCAAAAATTCAGCTGCTGATAATTAGGGGGTACTTGAGTTATGAACCTAAGAGCCACGAGTCAGAGTTTCAAAAAGGAAACAAAACCTCAGAAAGTGCAGCTGTCCTCTGGGTGGTGGAAAAGATCTGGTGTTTGGTGCTCCTCACTTCATGTACTGCAGTGAGATGATCTCCACCAGTGCTAACTACAAGCTTCAGTCTAACACCTTGCATACCACGAAGTCTCCTTCCCATTAATAAAAATATAAACCACTGAAAACCATAGACAACAACATTTTTGACTATAAACTAATGTTGCACCTAACACCCCAGTCCAGTAAATCTACTTCAGTTAGCTTTCAAAGCTGTAAAACACATTTGGCTGTAAGTTATATTTATATGGGGTTCAAGGAATTCACCAGAATTATGAAAAGAGGCTTATGACAAGGGAAAAGTATTGGCTTATATCCATTTTTATTCTGTGAGAGTAGTGTTTTTGAAAAAAAAATTGCAAGTCTTTTAATGCATTGTTTTTATGATAGTGATTTAAATTTTAGAATTATTTAACTGGACAGAAATCATTCTTTAAAATTACTTATTGAAGAAAATATTAATTTTGATAGGATGGGCCACAATATTGCTTGAAAATGATAAAAGACTAAAGAATACTGAATATATGGATACTTGCCAAATATTCCAGTGAACAACATATACATAATGAATTGAACAAGCTACTATCACTTGCAACTGTTATACAAAAAATCTTCAGTCTTGACCTAAAAAAATATTGAGAAGAGATCCACAAAACCTCCTCTGAAAAGCATGTGTGGCTCTGTCAAGGACTGCAGTCCTTGGAATTCACCTAAATCTTTGTATAACCTAAGTAGCCAGTAACACATTTTTCAAGGCTCCCAGCATCATACATATCTGTGTGCATGTGTGTGAGTCTGTAATGCATATATCCAGCAATATGGAAAAGATTCACTTTGCTTGATACAGGGTCTCTATTTCACACCCTGCGGCCAATATTGCATAATAAAATATCCATTGAACAAAAAATTTAAACAGTCTGTGGAATAAAATCATGCACTTCCATAGGGAAACTATGCTACCTACTGATAACTCATTAAATTTTCCTTCCTCTGGCAAGTATATATGGCATAATTTTTACTCCCGCATTTACCACATGTTAAAAGAATGGTCTTGGCTGTTCCCACTGTTTGAAAGAAAGCAGGTAACTCCAGGAGACAGATCTGAGCAGCTCTTGCCAAAGGCATGTAAAGTGGCCAAAATAATGAAGTGATATTACATAAATCCCTTAAATAGAAGTTTCCTACCAGAAGCAAAGGGCTGTACACTGATTCTTTGGAATGCCACTTAACAGCAGCAATTCCTAACTGTGTAAACATGCATAGGTATGAACATTACAGTCATTAAACGCCTCAGTAGGGACAGAGGAAACACTCTCCAAGCATCTAAATAGGACGCTGACTGAATCTTTTTGTCTCCATCTTAAAGGGCTTTTCCCTCAGGAGGGATAATTCAGCCATATAGCATCTTTTAAAATTATCATACTCACTACCAGAGAGGTTATATCCCACAATGAGGAGTACCATACATTTTCATCCTTGTTTATAGCCCCTAAAATACAGCATTTATTAATACATTCTGCAGATATGAGCCAAAGGATCTCTACTAACTTATTCACTGGACTGGCTTTTTTTGAGAAGCAATTCTGCTGAATGGCAATACAATACTGCTCAATCATTCCTAGATGCCTTGGCTTTTCACAGCTAGCAGGAGTGAATAGAAGAAATCATCAGCAATGCGACCAACCACACACAAGAAAGCAGTCTTACAGTTCTGTTTTAGACTACAGTGACATTTCAAAAAAAATTATTTTACATGGTACTGATCAGACTACACTGTCACAAGGAATAACAGTGCAATACAGAAAACTGGTTATTCTAGTAACCGTCTGCATTCATTGCTCCATTAAATCCATGTCCCACACTATTAATTAAAAGTTTGTCATGTTGTTTACAACACTTCAAGTTTTAAACAAATGAATAATTATCTTGGGTAATATTTCTGATAGCCCTTTTCCCCTGTTTTACTGCTTGCTATTTAACAAAATCCTGACTCTGCTGTAACAATAAAGCATGTTTTTATCAAAACTTTGTGATGCAAAAAGAACACTTTGGAAGCTACCAAGAGGCAGCAGCTCAAGATCTCAGCATAAAGACAAGAGCAAGTACTGAGTCAGCTCAGGGTTAATAATATGTTTTATTTTCCTTGCCATTCACTTTGGCTCATCCTTTTCATCTGTAATAGACTGCTCTGAAAACAAGAAAGTAATTTGTGCCACTGATGCACAACCAGCAATGGAGAATAAAAATAAACAAGAAAATGATAGTTGTATAGTACAGTCAAATATTTTTTGGATATCACTCTCTTAACATAGTCTTCCTGATTCTTCCTGCACAACATACAGCCACAACACCTATTAAAGGAACTGGCTGTGCAAATTCTGACAAAAACTAATAGCACAGACATCGTGACATGAAAGTTATGAAGTATATGCAAGTAAATCCAAATCCACGAGAAAGTCACCTGCTTTGGCTCAGAACTCTTATATGGACTCTTAAAATTAAATTTACTGAAGTTCATTAATGGATGGATATTTATACAAAAATAATAAACACATGAAACCTGATAACTTTGAAGTCTAAGTTTTCAATTTTGTATTCTCTCCATGAATTCAAAAGCTCAGACATTTAGAGTCTTAAAAAATATTCTATGATAAAGTGACCTCTGGCTGGGAAGGGATTAAAATGATGCAGGAAATTTTCCTTTGGTGATATTTTAAAATATTTTATTTTCCTTAAAATTTAATGTTTAACACCCATATTTTCCCAGATAAATTCTTTCTGGAAAAGGGTTGATAATTCTACAGATGCTGCAACAGATACTGGCCTGGCATAGAAGAGCATGCTTGCACTTAGAAAAGATTGAAATTCAGCGTCTAATATATGCAAGTCCTTTTATAGTTCAATAGTTCATAAAAGAAATGATGCAAAGGCTATTCAGATGGAAGGATTTATCACTCATAGGTACACTATGGTAGTGTAAGCAGACAGTAAAGCAGTGGGAGGAGTCAAATCCAATGACAAAAACATATGAGAAGTTGTCAACTGCACACCAACAACAGGCAGCCAAGAATTGAGCTAGAATCCTTCCAGAATTTTGCAAAGTTTCAGGAGATTGTTTGAAGAGGTCATGAGCTGTCTTAGATGTCTGCACTGAAGGCAGTGACAAGTCTTCATGTAAATAAAAAGCTGTTTGTAGAGGAAAAGACCATCTCAAATTCATGGTAGACAAGATAGAACAAAACAGGCCTAACTGCTTGCAGCATGGTAGATTAACATTAGACTGTAGCAAAACTTCCTCGCTGTAGGAGACATAAAGCAATGAAATAGATGGCTAGGGAAAGTGAAGACATCTTCTTCATAAAACAAGGTTAGATAAAAAATACATCATGAATTATGTCTGTAGAAGTATCTGACAACTTCTCACGCATCAGTGATTTGCTTTGTGCTTGGTCAGCCTAAAAAAATCTATAAAGATTTACAGATTTAAGATTTAAAGCAACTTATCTTCCCAGAAGGCTGTGTGAGAGATTTCACAATTACTGTAATTTGATCTGACTGAAAGCAAAAAGCAAACCTTTTTAAGTCACCAGAATAAAAACAGCTCCCGTTTCTCACAGGTTACAGTTGGAAGACACTGTAGGTTGCAAGTGGTGATTCAGCAGCCACAACATGCTCTTTTCATAAGCCCAATGGGACAGAACAAACCTCTTTGTAATCTCCCAATTCTTCCCAGTTTTAGCAGACCTCTGGCAAGTTTTTGCATTAGAAAACTACTTTGGAAATCAGAACAGTCATCTTCTCTATTCCCCACGAGCCACTAAATAAAACTCAAGTCCTACTTGCCATCCCCAAGTCCTCAGTGGCTGCTCTGCAGCTGGGGAAGTTGTTCAGGCTTCCTCTGGCACATGTGCCTCCACATCCTTCCATTGAATTTAAATGGATCTCTCCACAAGTGACTGAACGCAAGTGAAAGTATCAGGTGCATGGAAAACAGCAGCAAGATATTCTGTGCCTGAGAGTGCCGTTTCATAATTCTCATAATTCATAATTATTTTGATATATAAATATCAAAAGGCATTTTAGCTACTCTCTTTTAATGTCAGATTCTTATGGCTTTTTTTTTCTTTTTTTTTTTTTCCCCCCAGACTAAAGACAGCAATCAGATAAAGCTCCTGGTGAGTGTACTCACAGCTCTATTTATGGATATGAAAATATAAATTGCTGTCTTTACAGAGAAAAACAGATTTCAATATTGGTGAGGTTGCGAATATGTGACAGAATTTGTTGTCCTCAGATGCTTCCAAACAGCCTAAGAAAAGGAATGAAATCTGACATTCTGTGCTATCTGTCAGCTGCCAGCCAAAGAAAAAAGTGTTCCCACTCTCAAGCAGTTTGTCCAGTCTGCAGGAGGAACTGATATATGATACAAGAGCTCAACAAATCTATCAGAGGAATGATTAAACCACTCTGTGCTTGTCTCCCATTGAACAGGTAACACAGAACACAATCAGCCTTCAGTAGTAATGGAGTCTTGGACTAAAGGAACAAATACTTTAAGAATTCTTTTTCTTTTTGTCATGTTAAAACCTGCATCAGGATTATATTTCTTTAATTCTACCTGGTGTAATTTGCTTGGTTTTAATATGAGAAATTCACAAGGTGTTTTTTTGACCACAAATGATTCCAGCATAATATTGGAATATATTAAAAAAAATTATTAGCAGAGGAAATTAGACTTTCACTAGACTGGTTAATGGAACAGTACCTTTATCCTATTTAAGCTCTTCTGTGTAGCTTTAAAGTTTTCAGGTGACTTAATGTTCCGTACATGGTTCCTGAAACTAGAGATCAGAAAGATGTCCCACTACCTACCTATTTCCCCCCTTGTTTCCAATATACTACTTCTATAGCCTAAAATCAGACCTCAGAAAGGAAGTGAGATGAAAAATTAATTCCTGTTGGGAAGGACGACAAACTCAAGCTATTTATGAATATTTAACTAACAAAACTTGAATTTTAGAGCCAGATAGTTGTCATTCATTCCCATCACACCTTTCAAATTCATACAGAACATTTTATTTAAGTTAAAGGAGGTTAAATGAACTGAACTTGAAATACGCACCTTTTACTCATTTTGCATACTGTCTTTTTTTTTCTCAGCCACTGAAAATTATACATAGTATAACTAATTATTTTTTCTTCCTTGTCAATCTCTCACTTTCTAAAATAGAAAGAGGTATCATGTTTGGATTTGATGCAATCTGTCCTGAATTTGCTCTATTTTTTTCCATTAAGATCTGGAAAAGATCATGTAATTTATTCAATAGCACATCAGATAAGTTTCCATATGACAGGGAGCTGAAAAATGCTAAAAGAAAATAAAAATGGGATTAGAATTCAAAATGATTTGGTCAGACTGGAGAGATGATCTGAAGAAAAAGAATTTCATTCAACATAGGAAAGGCTCTAACATTCACGGGCAAATAAGCAGTTGTATGAAGACTGGATGGGAAACATTTACCTTCATCTAGTAGCTGTAGTTCCTCAAAGCAATTCTCTGATTTACAGTAGATCACAAGTCGAATATGAGTCAACAAGATTCTTTACATAATACAGATGATAGAATTTTACTCAGTGATTTCCTCTTCAACATCTAAAATGATAAGTTCCACTTCCAGGGCAAATTGAACTTGGATATCAAGAAGTCTCATACACATTCTACTTCATTATATGTTGCTATGCATACAACCAGAATTGTGCTGACTCTAATGCTATTCAGCTGCAAATGTGCATTTGAGTTCCTAGCAATGGACTGACAGAGCTGAAAAAGAACAAGATGGAGCCTTAGAAGTTTATATGTCCTCTGACTGATGCACACACTATGGCTAGCATACTTCCTGTTAAAGTTTTTCCCTGATCCTCCCTGCCTGTTTTTTGGTTACTACCAGAGTTGTCATGACTCTCATAGTGTAGAAATCTGGAATGCATGATGGTCCCAGTGGACTGCATATGAGATGCGACTGAAAGTCACAAGCAGATCCACATCTGCCTTCACTTCAAAGTTGAAAGCAGGGCCTTAGCTGGAGCTTTGGGCACCTGAGGACGTCTGTTGGTTTAGCATGGTTCTGGCATGGTGTACAGGAGCTCAGCCAGCAGGTAGGTATAACCAGGCAGCCTGTGAAACAAGGGTCAGTGTGACATTCAGCTCACAGACTGAATCTATACTAATGAAATACTGCCAAATTTTGCCATCAGGTCAGCTGAAGATCAGTGACAACCATGTTATTTTTACCAAAAACTCAGAAAACAAAGAGAACCTCTGACACCAGTGTGGTCATTCAGAAGGCAGGCATTCTTTATTGACAGCATCAGATGCATGGGGGATCACTCCACCTATCATGCATGCCATCAGAGAAAAATCCTTCCCTTTTTATTTCATCTATACAATGCACAGTTGTAAGTATTTGTAATTTTCCAACCTGTTGAGCCAAACTGTTCTAAGTTTTCTGTCAGAACATTTTGCTTTTCATCACTATATCTAGGTACAACATGTGCTTTATAGCTGTGTATACTTTAGTTAGAATTAACTTGCTCTAAACCCCTTTGTTTTACCACAGATTTATGCTCTGATTTTGTCTCCTTGCTTGCTTAGATCAAATTCTCCCATATCACTTCCGTCCTTTGAGACTTCCATAATTTACAAAGAAGTCTCAATTGAACTCTTTGAACCTCTCAAACCATCACAACAACCCTCATAGTGCATAACAGGAATAGTCTTGGTCCCTCCCAAACCATGCTTGGGAACTCTCTTGTATGGTTGGTTGCCTCAGGCTAAAGCTGAACCACAAACATTTCTACAAATTTAAAGTGTTTAACCATCTGGATCACTGAGTTTAACTATTCATACAAGTGTCTGGTACTGTTCAGCTTACAGCTATATCCCTTGCTACAAATACTTCAGGTATCACTTTATAAGAAAAATGAAAACAGCCATCTACACCAATAGAACTTTTGCCATTGGTTCCAGTGATGTTGGTTTTCTGCCCTGCTTAATATAAAATGGTGCCAATTCCACAGTTTATAAGAGAAAAATCCATTTTTCCACATGTAATCAAGGTTAGATTATATGTAATCAACTTCTAATTGGTAAGTGGAAAACAGCTGCACATGTTTCTGTAAAATCTTTCTTGCTCTTCTCAACACATTAACAAAAGCAAGAATCTCAATTCATTAATTATATTTATTCCCTTTCTCTTTTAAAATCCTAATGACTTAGGAAGAGACTAGTTCCAACTTCTTCAGCTATGACATGTGGGTGCAGAATATTTTTCATAATTAAGGGAGAGCGTAATTATTTTGTCAATAACTGCCTATAAAAGTAGACACAAATTCTCCCTCCAAAACAGTAAGAAAAGAGAGACCAGTTTTTATCCTCTATAAAAAGAAAGTATTGCAGACACTCTGTACAAAACAGTATAGAAAAAGCAATGTATCTTAATATAGTCTGAAAGCAAAGCCAACAGCTATTATGCATCTTTTTATAACTCCCATTTTCAGTCCACAGAAATACAGAATACTTAAGAGAGTTTTTGTAAGCCATGCCAGTGTGTAAATATTACAAAGCAAAGTGCTAATGCCTTGTCAGACCACATTCAGATCCTCTGCAGAATTAAGAGCAAGATAAGGTGTAAGTGCCTAAGCTTATACCCAGACTTTCTGTGCAGCTCTTAAGCTTGGAGAATCAGATTCCTGTCTGAGAGATTTCCTTAGTCCCTCTCAGTTCAGCTGCTACTACAGCATGAATAACACACTTCAGTTGTCTTAATAGCAACAACAGTCGTTCTCAAACTCCTGAACACCCAGCTTACCACAGCTTAACACGCTGCAGCGAGACAGATAAAAGCCAACTCTTCATACCAAGATGCTTGTCAAAAGAGACTCAGCACCTGAAGGATTTCACTTGGAATATTTTAGAAGCAAAGACAGACCTCCATTCCATTTTCATTCAGTTGACAGAGACAGAAGAAAGTGTACATGAACATAAGGAATTTAATGAGAAAATTCAATGAATTGATGGAGAAACAGTAGTTAACTTCAATTTCTATCTGCTTACCAAGATACATAAATCTTACACTTGATCATCAGTGTTGCTTCTGTCAAACTAGTTTTTCATGGATCAAACACTTGACCACACAGACTGTAGAATCTTCACAATTAGAAATATTCAAAACTGAACTGGACAACGCCCTGAGTAACCTGTTTTACCTCTGAAGTCAGCCCTTTCCCTCAAAACCTCAATTACTTTTTCATTCTCAGGGAGGAAAAAAAAAAAAAAAAAAAGTCTTCCAAATCAGGGAATTGATTAGTACTTGTTCAGAGTTTGTATACTTTAGGCATATTTAAGTTTGAGTTCTATGGTTGTGATGGGGAATAGCTGAAGCAATTATATATTTTCAGGTGAGTTAAAACCTTGCTTTTTTTGAAGTCATGGTGAGTTTTCCTCTCACCTTCAGCTAGAACTGCTCATGTATGATTAAAGCAGGCTGCTACTCCTCTTTGTGTATTCAGGGGCCCTATGCTCTATTAAAGATGATGCTTCATGAACCTTTTAAAGCTGGTAGCTCCAAAAGAAGCAATTTTCCCATCCTTTCACCTCACTACTTGATCTTGTTCCTCTTATGCTATCACAAGCATTTATGCAGCTGTGTTGTAAATCAGAGTAGGGATACCAGATCAAAACTATTTAATTTATTTATTTATTTTTATGCCATTTTGTTTTTAAAGGCATTAGTGAATTACTCCTGACAGCACGGCTAGAGATTAGGGAAGCTGATGATTTTTTAGCTAAGGAAAGGGAATGATGCAAAGACAATCAGAAACATGCTAAAATTAGGCATGAAAGCTGTGAGAGTCAAGAATTTAATCAGATGCCCAAACTTCCTCTCTTTCAGCAGTATTTTCTTCACAGGAAAGTGTAATTAACTCAGTTATCCATTAATTCAATCAGAACCTTAAAGCTTAAGCATTACTATATTTTATTAATTAAATTGTAGTAAGTAATTTCCAGAAAAACACATTAATACTTGCAAACAAAAATTTGCTTTATTCTGTCTTAATAATTCAAAATGACTGGTAATTTTTTTCTCTGTGCACAGGTCAGCTTTTCCCTTTCCTCTTTACAAATATTTATTTAAGCCTGAGGAATAATGTATAATTAGATTGATCTCAGTTGATTTTTTTAACATAAAGTAGTAAGCCCACCCGACAATGGTATGAACCCAGCAAGATACAGTGAGTAGATATGTGACACATACTATTAGTGATTTCAGAAAATAGTTGTACTTAATTCTGATTCAGAAAAAAAGTCTAAATCCTTTGAAGAAACTTTGTCAAAGCTCAATTATTTTTCACTTCATACAAAATCAATTACTTTCCTTGCAGTCTGTAACTGAAAGTGTTCCAACAAAATAAACATCTCTAACAAGACAATAGAATGCCAGTATTTGATGGCTGCGATCACATCATGTATGGAATTTTCCTCTGTCTAGCACCTTCAGTGTAGTGACTTTGTACCCAAATGCTTTCCGAGTGTGACTACCTGTGTGCACACAAAAACATGTTTCTTTTCACGAAGGACAGCAGTCATAAATTTTTGCACCGTTGTTCTGAAGTCTTGAAAACTTATTGTCAATACCTTCCACAGACTCACTCAATCCCAGCAAGTGGACTTCCCTCCAGCATGGTATGATATCAAATTAAAGACATACCAAAGTAATCATCAAGTTTACTTTGATTTAATGAAAAACTCAAAAAAAAATCACGTTTGGAGAACTGATTACAGACTCCTCTCTGGCATTTCCCTGTGCTCTCTGTGCACCTATTTTACTTAATCAATGTCCCTGAGAGTCTTCAATTAATTATTTGACTATAAAGCCATTTGTATACACTTAGTTTGCTTAGTTTAAGTGTACTGGATCATGCCATAATTTTAAGCTTTGAATGAACCTGCTGGACAAAGGCTAATTAAACTAACTTCTGGGTCATAACATAGACACTGTCACTAAAAACATTATTTCAAATGGCAAACAGTTTAACATGCTCTTACAGACTGCAGAAAAAAATATATGCACAGTATTACTATTTATCAGAAGAGAGTCAAAGCATGCTGTGCTCTGATTGCTCAAAGGACAAACATTCATTGTAATTCATTCAGTGAAAACTGAGTGAAAAGTGGCTATGCAACAAAAATCAGCATGCTTATGCCTCACACTGATTTTGTAAAGGTGTAAAGGATTAAATAAGGCCCAGAAACATGCAGACTTGAGCCTGTTTTTTCAAATTTTGCTGTTCTTTCACTGGCTTCTATAGGTCCATTTCAGAACGGAGAGTAACTGTCTTTCATTTCATCTTTCTATTCCTTTCCATCCATAGCCAAAGGGAACACAGCTGACGCAGTAGATGAAAAATACATTCCTGGACAAGCTCAAGAAGTGGCCCATGGGAATTTCATGAGGTTTAACAAGATGAAGTGTAAGGTCTTGCACTGTGTCAGGGCAATGCCTGGTATCAATACAGGCTGGGGGAGGAACAGATGGAGTGCAGCCCTGCTGAGAGGGACTTAGGGGTGCTGGTGGATGAGAGGCTGGACATGAGCTGGCAGTGTGTACTCCCAGCCCGGAAAGCCAATTGTGTCCTGGGTTGCATCAAAAGAAGTGTAGCCAGAAGGTTGAGGGAGGGGATTCTGCCCCTCTACTCTGCTCTGAAAGTACTGGAGTGCTGCATCCAACTGTGGCATTTCCAGGAAGAACATTGACCTGTTTGAGCCAGTCCAGAGGAGGCTATCAAGAACACTGGAGGGATGGAGCAGCATTCCTGTGAGGAAAAGCTAAGACAAATCTGATTGTTCAGTCTGGACAAGAGAAGGCATAGGGGTGACCTAAAGGCAGTCTAAAGGGAGGCTACAAAAAAGATGGAGAGAGGCTTTTTACAAGGGCATGGAGTGATAGGACAAGGGAGAATGGCTTTAAACTGACAGAGGGTAGGTTTAGATTAGGTATTAGGAAGAAATTCTTTACTGTGAAGGTGGTGAGACACTGGCACAGATTGTCCATAGAAGTTCTGGATGCCCCACGTCTGGAAGTGTTCCAGGCCAGGATGGATGGAGCTCCGAGCAACCTGGTCTAGTGGAAGGTATTCCTGTCCCTGGAAGAGAGGTTGGAACTCGATGATCTTTAAGGTTCCTTCCAACCCAAGCCATTCTATGATTCTATATATGGTAATATACAATTAGAGAAAACTAAATATAACTAAAATATTTTTCCTCTAAAAAAAATCTGCTGTTAGCAATAAAAACAACTCCATGCTTCACTAGAGGCTTGTGGCAGATTGGCTGGAAAGCTGCCCAGAGGAAAAGGACCTGGTTGACAACTCATTGAACACAAGCCGGCAGTGTGCCTGGGTGGACATGAAGGCCAATGGCATTCTGGTCTGTATCAGGAATAGTGTGGCCAGCAGGACCAGGGCAGTGATCATCCCTCAGTACTGGGCACTGGTGAGGCCACACCTTGAGTGCTGTGTTCACTTTTGGGTCCCTCACTACAACAAAGACATTGAGGTGCTGTAGAGAGTCCAGAGAAGGTCAACGAAGGTGGAAAAGGTCTGAAAGACAACTCTTATTGTTGAGGGAGGTGGGGTTGTTTAGCCTGGAGAAAGGAGGCTGAGGGAAGACCTTAGTGCTCTCTACAACACGCAGGTTGTGGTAAGGTGGGCGTTGGTCTCTTCTCCCACATAACACATGATAGACAAGAGGAAATGGCCTACAGTTATGTCAGGATGTTAGAAAAAGCTCTTCATGGAAACGTTGTCAAGCATTGGAACAAGTCTCACAGGAAAGTGGTTGAGTCACCATCTCTGGAGGTAAAGATGTGTAGATGTGGCACTTAGTGACATAGTGTAGTTGTGGACTTGGCAGTTCTGGATTCACAGTTGGACTCAATGACCTTTTTCAACCTAAAGGATTCTATGATTCTAGGTAGCTGGAATTTTGATGCAACTTGAAAACTGGATATATACACCACCACCATCCCCTGCTCCACATTTTGTAGGCTTTTGGGAGAAATGTAGTAAGAGTTTTCTCTCTCTTTTTTTTTTTTTCCCCTTTCTGTCTTTCATAGATTTTAGTAGTGATTGAAATAGAGTTACATCTGAAATTATATTTGGCCCTGCACTTTTTATTGGTATTTTTAGGCACAAAAGTATTTTCTGCCTTAGTAAAAACTGAACTTCTAGAGACACATTTTACTGTTTCAACCATGTTTTTACAGGGCAATCAATATAGCAATCTTCCCCCGACTTCTCCAGATAGGGGTGTCACATGCAGTCATGACTCCTCTATATTATTACCCAAGAAACTAGCAAAAATCCTGGTAGATAATGAACATACTTCTCCTGCCACAGAGCAACACCCAAAGATATGTCAATTTTCTGTAAAACTTTGATAAGTATGATAAATGTGAATATTACTGTCAGAAATGTCCCCAGATGGGGATGCAGTAATGCAAGTTGTACAAAACAGGAGCAGTTCTTTCTCCCCAGAAACACTTGCTTTTCTTTATCCTGGAAATAACATGCCCTTTCCAAGTTTGTTGCTAAAATGATTGTTGCCCAATACTCCTTTATGAAAAAAGAAACTCCTTCAGTTTATCTTGACTTGGACTATACTGTTGTTACCTAAAAAGCTTCAGAAATCACGTGCAGTGTATTCTACTTGGAAGAAATAAAGAAGACAGGAACCAGGTCAAATGGCCCTTTCTAACATTTGATCTCCACCTCATTCTTCCTAAATTCTTAGGAACTGACTTAAAGATCAGAAGCTGCCTCTTAACCCACTCTCAGTCTGTGTCTCACACTAAGTTTCTATGCTCACGTCCTAGAAACTCTCTAGGGTAAGGCAAAGAAGCAGTAAAGGGTTCAGTTTTCAACCTGTCCCTGACCGTAAAAGTTATTCATCACAACGTTCTTCCTACAACTAATGTGATGCCACTTCTCACAACTCAAAGCATGAAGCGAATTCCTTTTTTTTCCCCTTCCTGCAATGTTGTTTCCAGAAACACACAGTATTTCTACCTTTGAATCCTGCAGTGGTTACAGGACCTGTTCTGTTTGAACCAGTTTTCTTTTGATTCCACTTAAAAGCATTTTGTTTGCTTTCCTCTAGACCTCCCCACCAAGTAAAACTTTCTCTGAAGCTTGGAAATCACCCTGAAAAGCCTACACATTTCAGGGACCTTTGAAACTAGATGTTCACTTGACTGCCTCTCTTACTGGACACATGTAACTCTACTTCTTCATGCCTCATTGCTGCATCAACTTGCTAATTCCCTCCAGCCTCTCTGACACATGTTTAGCTCCAAAGCCCTTCTCACTTATTATCATATCCTCAGCTTACACATCTATAAATCCAGCATCACCACCTTCAACCACTGGAAAAAAATATGGAAACAGCTCTTACTAAAAGAATAGAACTGCCATAGTTAAGTGGATCACAGGTTTGATAGCACTGATTTACAGCATATACTGTGGGAAAAAACCCAAAAACCCACAGGTAAATGATACAGCTTACCTTTAAAAACTGACACTATGTATGTAATCAATAAGAAGCACTAAATAGATGCAACTGGTATTAGACCTTTCTGCAAACCTGAAGAACAATGGTTTAGCCATAGCAAATGCAGCTGAGGGTTTTATTTTTATGGATTATTTTATACTGATCTCTTATTTGTGCTAATACTATTAGTGCAGTGGTAGGTGGCACTTCAGTGACTTAGGAGAAATGCGGAATTTTTGAGAGTCATATCTCAAACAGGATATATATTTGCAAAAAAAAAAAAAAAAAAGGTATGCTATTATGAGGCATTACTAACCCAATCTCTACCTCTAATCTTTATGCTTAGTGTCATCATAAAATAATTTTTAACTCCTACAATACCCAGGGCTACAGAATGTTGTTGGGTCTTTAGAAATCTTATTCTAACAGGACAGCCAAAACAGTTACTTGATAATCGCAAAATATTCCTAGGCTGTTGTCTTTATTATAGTTTAATGGTAACTGCTATGCCAACTCATACATTTTTAACCTCAGCATTTAATTAGTGTCATTCTGTTTGCCAGTTTACAGTGTACCAACTTCAATTAATGCAGCTTCATGCAGGTCAGTCTGACGCATTTTAAATCCTGTTGCTATACTGCTGCCTGTGATAGAGTCACCTCTTGGCATCTGCTCAAGTACTGAAATACATGATGGTAATTTTGCAACCATATGAACGGTCGAAAACCAATATTTTTGCGTGACATCTGTAACTTTCAAACTATGGCAATTATTTCAACATTTTCTCCTAACTACATGTAAATAGCACTTACAGAAATTTAAAAGAAGTTTTAGAAATCAACAAAACTTAGTGATATAAACCAGACAACCTCTGATACTTGTGCCAACTAGTGCTGCTTCTAAATATATTTCTTGTACTTCATCTTATGATATTTACCCATCTCCTTGCTCTCCCTTTTAAAACAGTAAGAAAAATAGAACTTTTTTCAATATTTGAGAGTCACTATTATTATTTATCTTATCTTGGTCCTAAAGACCTAAATGAGGAAACAAGCCAAGGTGGAGCAGAGCCAAGAGAAAAGGAGACAGGTCCTTTTCAGAAAGCTGCAGGTTTGTGAAAAGATACAATGGAGGGACTGACTGTATGGAGAGAGGAACTGGTCCAACTGGCAAAGCAAAGGAAAATGCAAAAGGAAGGAATAAGTATGCAGTGCAATAGCTGCCAGTGAAGCAGTAAGTGAACTCAGAACACTGGGTTAGCCCATTTTGACAATGTTTTAGTAAATATCTAGACTTTTTTATTTGCTAGGGAAAACTGAAATGTTACAAAATCTAGATCTGAAAGCTTTTCTCTTGTAAAATAAAGTAATTTCAGGAGATGATGATAATACTTTAGATATAGAAAAAATATTAACTAATAGAAAGAAGGCCAAAAATGTGATAATTCCAAGATGAGTTATCTTGGGCAGTGAGTTGTACTCCTACCCTCATTCAATACATTTAACACAATGGTGTGGAAAAATGAGCAGATCAGGAAACAGGGTGACATGAAAGAGATTAGGCAGCAATGGCACTAATCAAACTATAAGAAATGTTAGTTTGTTGAGAACCCGTGAAGTGCAACAGAATAAATTACTGGGAGAGAAGATGATCTCTTTTATTTCCTTGAATTCTTTATGTGAAGTTTAGGACACAGAAGAAAAGACATCAGAGAACCTACCTCAGCTTGTATTACTGAAAAGAACTATTTGTTCACGTACAGATTCTCAGTATGCAGAATGACAAAACTATGTGCATCACTTAAGTTTTCAATATTAAAAATTCCATTTTTACAATCAAGCCCAGATGGATGTGTCTCTTCATCAGAGCAAACTCTGATTTCACTTTTACCTGTTTGCTCCTGTATAGTCTCACAGAGCTTCCTGCTGACTGAACAGTGCTCTTGATCTGTTTAAGCTCTCAGGCTAAATCATAGATCCTTACTTTTCTGATATGAGTAAAACAGGCACCCCTCCTTAATCTTTCATCCTCTTGATTAAAGACTTTTAATTAGGGCCTTTCCTAGGTTAAATTATTTACATGGAAGAGTTCTACTATTTTTGCATAGGATGCCTAAATAATAGAAAAATCAAGAACACTTAATTTTTAGCATTGTCAAAGAGGAGTGTAATACTGCTACACTTCACAGAATGCGAGACAAGCACAGAGAGGAAAGTGACTTGCTCATCACAAGGCAGCAGCTGCACAAAAGTTCAGAAGTAAAATTTTATCCAGAGTCCTCTGGGCAAAATTCATCATTTTCTCATAATCATATCTCTGAAAAGAGATAAAAGTTACTATTTAACACAGAATAGGTCAGTATTACAGAGGTCTAGCCAATAACCAGCATAGATTTCAAGTATCCACAATCTGAGTAAAAAAGCTTGAGAATGGTAGTAACAAAAAGGCAAAGAAGCATCCCAGAGAGCAAATTACATTCTGGTATAATATGCTGAGATTTTGAAATATTTCACTGGAACAAAAAAACGTGAGGATGAAAAAATACTTTAGAGGAATTATACAGTTATCACTCAAAATAGGAAGTCCATACATATTGTGTGAACCCTGACAATTAAAGAGGGGATTTGAATAATAATGAAATAATGCTCTCAGTGCTTTGCACTCAATAAACTACATGACACAAAATGTGCATGTTTAGAAATTGTCTAAGAAAGGAGAGTAGACAAGCCTTGTAAATGATGTGTTCATAATTAACACACATATGTATATATCAAATTTTGTCCAAAAGCACTACTGAGAAGCTGTTGTGTTTTATATAAAATATAGATCAAAATCTAATACAGAGAGCTGAAAGAATCCTTAAGTGTTAGCTAGTCTACCCCTCTACTTCAAGGCAAGAGGAACTGTAACTTCATTTTTATGGCACACACTCATCTCAAGTATACTTAAAAGTACTCAGGGGTGGAGATGTCACCAGTGACAGAACATTAGGAATTCAGGTTGATATCAGGAGACAAAACAATCACCTCTCATTTTAGGAGAAATTGACAGTGTATTCAAGCATCCATTGCATAGCCATTTGCCACCTACTCAGAAGTCACCTGCTCAACCCACTGGGCTGGAGGCAAGGCTTATCTAGGATATATCTGGGGACTAGTTCAAGGTACACTGTATATAACTGATGGACTACAGCTCTGGGTTTAAAGAATATTAAGTGGCCATGGAAGCTTTCAAAGAGACGTGGATCATATTCTTATTAGTAAGGTAGCCATACTGAGTCAGACTAAAGTCCATCTCACTCAAAATCCTATTGCTGTCAGACAGACAATGACTTTTAAAACATCACAAAAACTACACTCCATTTAATGATTTTCTAGAGTGCTACTTTTTAAAGGCTGGGGGTTTTATAATATTTTTCTTTAAAAAAATAAATCAAAGATTGATATCTCACATAGGCTTTCTGACAGACTAGCTTCAGCAGGAGTGTTCACGAGGAAGGGAAAGGGAGAGGAATCCTAGCTTGTCTGCCTTTTGAAAAAACTCTTTCACGTAGAAACAAGCATAGATTGCCTGCAACATTGCCTGTTGCCTGCTTTTCCTTATTGGTTACTGAGCCAAATTTCCTTCTGATGTGCTTGATTCTGGACTGAACAGATAAAACTGGGTGGCTCTAAGATTGGCAATTATAGGCAAGACATGTCTTCTTGTAGGATTAACTTCAAACACCATGAGGTAGGGTACATGCTGTAGCTGATACCACTAACCAGTGCTGGGTATGGGAGACAGTAAAAGAATAATTATCAGCAAAGGTTGAGAAAACCTGCAAGAAAAATGAAACAGCAGTAAAACAAAAAATGAGAAGAAACTGGCAAAATTTTCAAAGAAAATTGTGATAGCATCTGTGATGGCTATAGGAACAAAACCTTCCAACCTTTCACTGACTTCTCCCTCTTTACATGGTGCTAAAACTAATATATCCAGTTTCTAATTTATCAGTTACTTAACTCCTCTTACTGTGCACTAAAACATAAAAAAACCTCAAATCCCCACAAAAAAAGACACTCCAGTGTATCAAAAAGTGAAATCTTCAAATGTGTATTTTTTTTCCATTGAGTTATTATTCTCACTTCCATGGATGATTTCATGAAACCCTGAACAGTTTAAAAGACAAAATACGAAGATTGAGTGGTAAACAAGAGCTACCAGCTACCAGCTATGGGCTCATTATTCTTCATGCTCCAACTCTGAATGGCCTTTAAAAGACAAATTTCTACTCTGCTGTGTGGTTTCTGCACCATGGCCCCATGATTAATTATAAGGCAACACATGCAAAATCCACTATGATGAATTGTCTGCCCACATCAGCATAATTACTAACCACAGTCATTGACAGTCCTTGTTATTGGAGCAACCAACCAGTAGGATTGAGAGGTGAATGAAAAGGGCAAAGAAATGCAATTAGAAAAAGGAAGACCTATCAAAGCAGTTAGCATAATCCCTCAGCTTTAGGGAACAACAGATAGCTGACAGCAGAGTGAATAATTCACAACAAATGCAGTGTCTTTAGATGATGAATCTATAGACTCTGTAGTACCCAACTGTTAGAACTTTAGTGTTGCTTAATAATTTCTAAAAATCAAGCCTCTTTTTATGATCCTTGAGGGAACGAGCCATGGTTATAATCATAAAAACAGTTGAAAACTTTGAAACTTTTACAGTGACCGTGGCTTTCTTCTTAAGATGACAAAGTAAAATTGGATTCTGAACATTGTAAAACTTCTGAACATTACATTATATTTAGCCTGAAGCTTTATTCTCAGAATTTAAAACTGAAGTCAGCAGGTGAACAATAAGACACCTATTGATGGGCCTAGACACTATCTGCTATTTCACCCTTCAGTAGTCTACAGCAAATTTAGTCACACAAAGTAGGATTCTCTTAAGTCTGACATCTAAAGATTGCTTTCATGCTCATATTGTACTCTTGACTTGTCTTTAGTGGCCTTCTCCAATAAAGTGAGGAGACCGTTGCCTCCTGAGCCAACCTCTTTCTTTTGCATTACTTCAAAGGAAAGCAGGCAGAGGCAACACGCACCTCAAGAAGCCAGTAATTTGGTTGGTCAGAAAATACTCCTCCTGTTGAGGTCCCTTGTGGATTGACTTCTGTTAAAAACAGATGTACATGCTGTATGGAAGAGAGAGGTGTATTCAGCTCTATTATTATTCAGCTATAATCAGAAAACAAAGATAGGTATATTTGGTTTCAAATAATGAATTGGCCCTTCAAAACATCACCTTTTATTCTCTTGTTCTCCTAGACTGATTTTTGTTTTTCAATGGAAATATAAATAATTAAGGTCAAATGCAAATGGTGGAATTCTATAAGAAAAATTCTACTGCAGGGATAGCTGTGTATGGACTCTCTTTTGTGATATATAATGATAGACTCAGTGGCTGTATGCCACCGAGTCATAAGTTGAAACTTAATCACGAGTGTGACAGGATAAAATGAGAAAGATTTTAAAGGGGAATAAATAAATAAATAAATAAAAAGGATGCCTTCAGTTAGTTTTCTTATAGCATTAAGATGAACTTGGACTTGGTTAGAAACTGGACCTGCCATTCAATGACCCAACTGCCTTCAACTGGGCCAATCAGGAGTAATAACTCTTAAGTGCTCCCTGCTTAGACAAGTGCTTCCTACATCATAAGCAACATCTTTAGTAGCTCTAATATATTCTTGTACTTTTTCACTAATCACTGCAGATGTAAAATTACAAAATGAGATTATGCATACAGAAATTCATACCATCTCCTCTAAGGAATTCAGTTGCAATCTAATTAACTGAGTAAAAAAATAAACAAAAAGGGGTTTCTATTGCTGTTTCTGTTTTTTAAAACTAAGGATGTTTTATTGAAGAGTTTTCCATTTTTATAAAATAAATGACAACATTGTCTGATACTAGTGGTGAATCATAATGACAAAGCATAAAGACAGTGCAAGCTTGCAACTGCTCAGAACCATTCTGAATATTGCATTGCAAAATGCACACATCTCATTCTTAATAAAATGATACTGAGAATCTTTACTCCAAAATACCACCATTTCTTTATCAATATCTGCTCAATAGGCATAACCTCAGTCAGGCAAAAAATCCTGTAATTACTGTACCTATAGTAAAGATGATGATATTACATTGTAGAGCTCATTATTAGGGAACAACAGACAAGAATTAGGACTTGTAACAACACTGTCACATGACAGAACAACAATCAGTCCACAGAAAACATCCTAAACTGTAGGCTAAGTTAATTTATGAAAGCTTAGCCTATATATGAAAATGAGAAATATACCTGATTATCCCAAATATCACAGGATTAGTAAATATTAGACAGGATAAGGCCACAGATATTCCATTAGCAGGGACTATATTCCCTAGTAAGGTATACATATTTCCCGATTCCACTACAGTTTTTCTACAAAACTTCTTACTGACAGGAAGCATTATGGTTTTCATATATGCCAACAAAGCAAAGTTTAGAAGAGTAACAGGTTGTGCTAAGTTTTAAACCAGATGGCTACACTTTGACAGAAACATGCCAGTATTTCTGTAAAACAAGAAACCTGTGGAATGAGGTCTCTAAATACCAGGAAAGGTTCAGCTTACAAGAATTGGAAAACTACAGCAATTAAATAAGCTTCTCTTTTAACCACTGAAACTTCTCTGTTATTAATACATCATTGATAAAATTTTTCTTGTGTAAGTAATTTGATGTTTTAACATGAAGATCTTTTGACTTTTAGAGGAGGAGTGAATCCTGTGTATTTTTTCTATTCCAAGACTACAAGTTGAAGTTCAGTTTCACTGCCATGAGGCACTGGAGAAAAAAATTCTAGAGAAATATGAAAGTACCTTAAAGAGTGTGCTCTATGTATCTTTTATCACAAATTTAATCACTGTACAAACCTTCTGATTGAGATCCTATAAGCTTGTTCTCCTAAAGGTATGCTTGGTCTTCTTCTTCCTAAAGGTCCATGGTCTTCATTCTTAGTGGAAAAATCCTTCATAAATGTGCAACAATGAAATGTTACAGCTTTTATCGCCATTTAACAAGCAAACACTATTCGTCACTGATAACTTCTGCAGAATGGTACAGAATGGCTTCCGAAATTTGTGATACAGATTTGCATGTGAACACGGCCAAGACTGGTTTTTCTATCCATGTTATGTTAATTTATGAGTAATTTATCTTAAAAAATTCTTAGCTAAAAGCTGTGGCACTTTATGGTTTCGGCTGTTTGGCATGCCATGGTATGCATGTTTAAAGATGTAACAGTATGAGAAATATGGCACATTTTCTTATATATTATTGCTAATGTATTTCACACTATTTTGGTCTATTTTGGAAAGGAAGAAATTTAGATTTCAAAAAAAATATGGACCCAATATTCTTTTCCTTATAAGCTTAGGCATATCAGAGTAAGAAATTCAATAGAACTTATGAAATTAAAGAGGCTACCATTATTAATATTTAAATTATTGTTACGTGAATTACTGCTCTAATAACACTATAACCTAATATGACCAGTTAATTTAGAAAGCGATCATTATTACCATGAAGGGAGATTTGACTGATTATGTCAAACTACAGAAGTTTTCTGAGATTAAAAAGAGAAGTAATCATCTGTGGTGTGCCCTAGTACAAAACTGCTAACTACAGAGAAAAACACAAATACCTAAAATTTTAATTCCTACATTTAACAATGGCATAGAGAGTAAGACTATATATTTATGCAGATCATCTTTCTCTCTGCATTTTTCCATCTGTCCTATTTCTTGTTACAAAAGGATAAAAAGATGTGTCCTTTACATGCCTATAAGATTCTCTAAAATTCTTAAAAAATTTTCTCTTAACATATACACCAAAGAATTTACACATATGATTTCCCATTAATGCGGTACACTAGCAGAGGGGAAACTCCTAATCATATTTCTGGGCTAAGTGAAAAGGCCAGAAACAACATTTAAAATCACAGAATCATAGAATCAACTGGGTTGGAAGAGACCTCTGATATCATCAAGATGCAACACCACTGTGATTACTAGATCATGGCACTAAGTGCCACATCCATTCTCATCTTAAAAACCTCCAGGGATGGTGAATCCACCACCTCTCTGGGCAGGCCATTCCAATGACTAATTACTCTCTTGAATTTCTTTCTAATATCCAACCTAAACCTCCCCTGGCAGAGCTCAAGCCCACGCCCTCTTGTCCTATTGCTCGTTGCCTGGGAGAAAAAATCAGCTCCCATCTGGCTACAACCTCCTTTCAGGGAATTGTAGAGAGTGATGGGGTCACCCCTGAGCCTCCTCTTCTCCAGACTAAACAACCTCAGCTCCCTCAGTCTCTCCTCACAGCACTTGCACTCGAGTCCCCTCACCAGCCTACACATGCAAACCATTAAGTGAATGTCTATTATATGCTATTAAAGAAAGCACCTATCCCTGCAACCGCCTGGAAACAGTTTTGCATGTAAATCTAGTCAAGAGCCAATTTAGGAAAAGAGCACCATATGATGGACAGCCCAGACTAAACCAGGGGTTTTAAGATAGCAGGCAGTTGACTTCAGGGAGAACAGTGGAGGAAGCTGCTGGTCCTTGGACTGGAAGAACTACCTGGCAGTCTTTTAACTTCTAGCTATTTTAGCAATGGTGATCAAATCTCACATTTCAGCATGTAAAATGATTATGCAATGGTCAGAAATCATTCCTCTCAATCATTCTAATAAGTTGTAGAATAAAGGAAAGTGTTGTAGGACTTAAGGTTATTTCTTCTCTATAATTTCAAAGCATCTACTTTTTAAAATGGTTAAATGTTTTAATTTTTTTCTTTTTTTTTTTTTTTTTATGGCAGATAATTTATATTTTCTTAGAAAAGTAAGAGTCTATTCTTACAGGCCCTGTTGAGAAAAACTTTTACTTAAAACCTTGTGTATTGAAACTATACTAATTTACTTGTCTTGTGTTTTTCCAGTGTTATCATATTGTAAGAGAGAATTTTGTCAGTAAATGGAACAAAATAACAGAGCGCAAACGTACACATCTGATTTTTCCACATCTTTTTAAAAACATTAACTCCAGAAACTTGCAATGTGGAAATAAAACTTGAACAGTGTACATCAATGCAGACATTTATGTGAAATATAGAATGTACATAGAAAAATATGACTTGGAAGCTTTTTAAGTTTTGGCAACACAAAAAGACTATTAAGCCACTCTGTGAAGCACCAAGTTCCTATTCTAAATAATTGCTACAGAGTAAGATTCCCTATTGCCTACTTGCTAATTGCTTCCATTTCTCTTTATTTCTAGTTTTCTTAATATATCTATTTATGAATAATTAAAATATTCTGTTTCAAAGTGTAGAAACATTGTGTTTGCTCTTACTGAATAGCATGTTCACATTATATCAATTTGCTTGTCAGAATAACCTTCAAAGATAGATAGATAGATAGATAGATAGATAGATAGATAGATAGATAGATAGATAGAAAGATAGATTTACTTGTTCCTCCATGTCTTTGCAAGACTTCCAAGCTTGCTGCTCTCTGCAAAAGCCCAAGAAGCAGGCTTCCTGAGTGTGAAGTCATGGAATCCTTCTACAGCCAAGAAGCAAAACAGGTTCTAAAGAGATATCCTCCATTCAAAAGAATGAAAACAACCAAAACTTTTACAAGTATGGATTTACAAAATTACCACTTCCAACATTTTACATGCACCATGCAGATGAGCTGCCTAACACCTAAAGTCATAGTGCTGTTTCAGAGATGTGTAGATCAGTGCTTTCTGGGAAATAGAGACAGCATACACAGAAATACTTTGACTGAAACATGGGGTGGAGAGGGTAAAAGTAAATGCTTATTTCTTACAAGAGAGTAACAGTGAACTTTTGCCACAGTGTGTGCTAGGAACTGTGCCACTCAATATATTAAAATATAACCTGAAAAAAAGGAGTAAAATGCATGGCTTTTCCAAATGAATGGGAGATTTTCCTTCTTCAGTATTTTGCTCCATCTGACTTTCCATGCATAAAACCAAGAAAAATACTAAAAGCGATGGCCACTTATGTTTATAATAATTTAAATACTAAATTATTAGTATCTAAATTTAAGCTAGTAATAGAATTCAGATAAAAAACAAAGACTTTCTTATATCCATTAGTTTCAGACCTTATGGCCACATTATAATGTTTGGGGTTTTTTATTCTTTGGTGGCACTCAGAATCTACATTCTGTATTTGTAAATCTGACTGTAGAATGACTCAACATTTGAACATGTCAGAGTGTCCATAATATGTCCACAGTATTTTTCCATACGTCCATAATATTGGAACAAATCTGGGAAATCTGGTAATGACAATAAAATCTCTACACTCAGCTTTAAATAGTTTCTTGCACATCTTCTTTTATTGATGTGACTGTGTTTAAGACAAAGTATGTAATTGCTTTTGTGTCAGAAGCAGCAGGCGGAGTTTGAAATAAAAGATTTTGTGAAGTCTGTCAATAAAGGAAACACCTGTTACAAACATATATAATTACAGTGAATTTCATTTGTACCTAATGAAAATGAAACCAAATTGTTTAGAGGAAACCAACACAAATGCAGAAAAATTATTTCAGTAATAAGTTCTTCTTATTAAAGAAATTGGTACAGATCTTTAAGATCTGAGCAAGCATATGATGACTAATACCAGCTCTGAAAAGATGGAAAACAAGTAGGCTTTACATTATTGGTAAAGCATTTGATGTAAGTGTCAAATTTTTGTAAATAAAAATTGCATAAAAAGGCAAAACTACTTATTTTACAAGACAAAATCTTGCCTTTGGAGCTTAATAAACAGAAAATTACTCATGTTATTAATTAAAGCTAATGATATCAATGTTTCAGATTAAGATCTAGCTAGCGCAAGCCTGCTATGTCTGTTGGCAGCATTTTTTAGGACAGCAGTAATTCAGAAGATGAAAAGGATGTTATTATAAGGAAATTAAGTCATATTCTATCTCCAGGGAACTCACTGCCATCATCAGAAAAGTGATAGTTATGAATTGGATTTATAAGACATAGACATGCTCGGTATAGATCATAAAACTAATTGTGAATTGCACAGAAATAAAGACAATGAAACTCATTGCTTTCATCTCATGGGGAACTAAGTAGACAGAAAAAGCATCTTTGAGCTATAAAACATGCTTAATCTGCACAAACCAACAGACCTTAAGAAGAAAACAAGAGCAACAGAAAAAAAAAAAAATCAAAACCACTGATAAGTAAATTATGATATTACACACATGTCTACGTAATTTACGCTTTACATCACTGCTAAAATAAATGATCTGTTTGACAAATTTTGGAAGAGCAAGAACTGAGGAGGAAGAGAAGTAGAAAAACATAGATATTATTAATGACTGAAACATATTTTCATTTTCACTCTTTTTAAATCAACATAACATCATCATTTGTAACAACCAGACAAAAGCATCTTCTCTGGCACTGATAAATATGTGCACATAGATAATGGAATGTGAATTGGCTGGATTGTGATGCTTAAGGGTTTCTTTGATTTTTGATTTTTAAATTTTATAGATTTTAGAAGTTATTGTAGATCTACTGGTAAAATAACTTCAGTAGCTTAATGTTTACACATACCAACCCCATCCTATATCAGTCCCTCAAAATTCCAGTAGCTGTTTAGTCTCTGTTTCAAGATAGAATTGCAGAGAAGTGCCATGAAGCCTGCACCACAAGATAAAGACATAGACAGAAGGACCTCCAAATCTAAAGCTTTGGAAGGCCACCAAGGACCTGATGTGCTGTGAAGAAGACAGCAATGATGAAGGAAGGGTTTCGAGCCCCCAGACGCAATTCCCCATGGGGTGTGCCAGCGGCAGAATGGGGCAGGACTGGGGGAAATAACAGAATGGGATTGGATGGACATTATTATAAAACCTTGAAACCTGGGTCAAAGGGGGGGATCCTGTGTAAATGTATTCCTGGAGCCTGGAGGCTCATTAAAGCTCCTGCTCACTTATCTCCTACTAAAAGTTG
>JAWWEE010000122.1:36586656-36676078 GCA_035221455.1 Xenops minutus | reverse complement strand
TTCCTGGAGCCTGGAGGCTCATTAAAGCTCCTGCTCACTTATCTCCTACTAAAAGTTGCCTGGAGTTTTTTTCCTCACTCTTTAAGGCATGAATTGTCTTCTGTCTGAAATTATTCAGATACAAAATAAAGTCTACATCATCATCTTTAGAGGAAAAAAATGGTTATCACAAAGATGCATACTTCCCTGTATTATTCTAGGTTAAAGAATCTGTTTTGTACACTAGTTCCTTAGAGCTGTCATTTAAGTTTATTATTCCCTAATATGCATACTAATAGTACATACTTCAACATACTACTTTGAAACAGTGCATAAAATAGGCAAAACTAAGCTCTCACTGGTTATAACTATGATAACAACTAGTTAAACTCTTTGGAATCAAAAGAGAGAAGGTACTTTCCCTCATTCCTAATTTGGAAAGTGAAAAGTCCCTTTGGGATACACATTTTTCATAATTTCAGATCACGCTTGACCTCACCTCTTTTGTTTAACCAAGCCTATTAATCAAATACATCCCAGAGGTGACTAATGATCTTCCAGAATTCTAATAGAAGCAGAAAGTCAAGGACAGAACAAATTGATCCACATCACCTACCTTATTAAGTGTACAATGCTGACAATGCTTCCCTAGTTTTACCCAAAATTGTAGCCCATCCACTAACTCTCAAAGGACTGTATGACAGATTTTTCTCTCAGTGCAATATAGCCTTTAAAATCTATTTTGTAGATTCTTTCCATCAGATACAAATTAAGGGGCAGTTAAAGTTACTTTTATAAATCTTCCTGAAACCTGTAAGCAGCCTCTCATTGAAAGATCCTTGTAGGCGATATCTGAATGCACTTTTTAGAAGTAGTGTACATCAACTTTTCCACATAGTTTTGTACAAATAAATGAAGGCAAAATGGAGTTGAAATCACATTCAGTTTTCATTCTTCAAAACTATAAATAAAATTTTTTGTTCATATGATCAATGCGTTGAAAAAACTTGCTAAAAAGTGCAGCTTGGGAAAAAAAAAAAAAGCCAAAGAGGGCACAGTAATAAACAGTATTTCTGTTCTGGCTTCACAAAAGAGCAGACAAATTTTTCCAAAGGGACAAAAATTGGAAATAATGCTTCCTATGCTGTCTTTGCATAGCAATTTCAGCAACAACTGAATTAGAGATCTAATGGTACAACAATTACCGATCTAGGAAGGATGAGGTTTACCCTCTGTTTTGCAGATCTCTGATTAAGATGATTGGAACATTTTTTGTTGACATAAATGGGCCAAACTAAACCTACCAACTCAGTTCACACCCAACACAAACAGTGATGGGAAATGGGAGCTTCAGCTTGGTGCATCTCTGCTTAAAGAATATACTGTTATCCCACAGCAGAAATTTGAAGGAAGAGAAAACATTGCCCTTCCACATCAAGGGATGAATGCCTACCTAAGATATCACAGACACTACTTAATGAGTTAGAGATGAACTGTTTTTTAGTCACCATAAAAACAAGCATGTATTTGAAAATAAGTTAGACAGTATTTGAGGCAGAAGTAGGAGGTGATCTGCTAGTAGAATATATAGAGAGTATTTTTTTTTTTTTTAACAGAAACCTCTAAAGCCCTCTGATATTTCAGAAAAGAAAGAGAAGAAAGAAAGAGAAAAAAAAAGACTGAACAATTAGAGATTTACTGTATGCTTTACTGGTTGTGTGGAAAGAAGTTAATAACAGAGGACAGAAAGGTACAAAAAGAACAGAGAAAATGAGTGAGAATAATATTACTTGAAGAAAATTACTTTCAAATTATGTCTTTATTTAAATTGAAGACATGAAAAGTAGTATGAAAGAAAACTTCAAGAACACTGTGATTGTACCAAAGCCTAAAGAAAAGTGAGAAAGGAGCTTTGTTCAGAACCACATTAACCAAAAGCTTTTGATGACTGGGTAAGAATTTCCTTCATAGCTCCCCATTGCTCCTGGGAAGGGACTTAATGCCCTATATATATATATATAGTGCATGCTCCCATATTTGAGGTGACAAAGACTACTTTGCAAAATACTTAACAGAAAAGTCACAGTTCTACTCATAGGCCTCCCTCTGCTAAACTCAGAATTGAAAGTGAAGCATCAGAGGATGTTCTTACCCATCTTTCAAAAATAAAACAAAATGTATTAAAATGTTGTTTACAAAATAGCTTTATTCATGGCCACCTCATCTTTCAAATAGAAAATCTCACTGTAAAACCATTGGTTTGGTTTTGAAGGACTACATCATCAGAAAATCTGAAAACTACCTATCAAGTAGAGAGAAGTCATAAGAATTCTGAGTAGTGAGTGGTGGTGGACTTGAACCACTTGTTATTTTACTGAAAGAAAAAATAAAATTATAATTCTTCTAATTACATTAGATGTCTTTATAAGACATCTGAAAACTGTTATGACAGAGAAAAAAAATACTGAAATGACACATAAAATTTTATCAAATGATCTGTTGTAACTCACTATGATTTGAAGGACCATTGTGCTCATTTTGAAGACAAGGTGATTCAAGACAGCCAGCATGGCTTCACCAAGGGAAAGTCCTGCCTGGCCAACGTAGTGGCCTTCTATAACAGAGTGACTACATCAGTTGGCAAGGAAAGGGTTACAGATATTATAAATCTGGACTTCTCCCTTTGACATGGTCTCCCCCAACATCCTTCTCTCTAAATTTGACAGAGAAGAATTTGGTGGGTGGACTATAAGAGGGATAAGGAAACAGTTGGATGATTGCATCCAGACCACTATGGTCAATGGCTCAATCTTGATGGACATCAGTGACAAGTGGTGTCTCTGAGAGGCCGTTATTATTTAATGTCTTCATTAATGACAAAGATGAGGGGGTTCAAGTGTATCACCTCAGCAAATTTGCAACCAAATTGTTCTAAAGTAAACCCTACAAGTATGTATTTACAAACACTGATCCTTCACTGTTGTTTCACTCTAATCTGCTCCAAGGGATCTATTAACAAGAACCTGGGCTACCGTTGCCTTCTGGGGTGGGTCATAACACCATATCATTAACTTATGGGAATGTCATCATCTTTGTGGTGTAGTGATATAACATCTCTTTGCCATGATCCTAGAGAACATGCTTTTAGGACATATTTTCATTTTCTGTGAGTCTGTGATGGCTTTCCAGGAAAACCAGATTGCAAACGAAGGTAAGCTGATTCAGACCAGGAACACGTCATGATGTGAACCAAAGCACAGTCAAATGCAGTGACAGGGATATTTTCATTTAAAGCATATTCCTGCTTCCCACATAAACAATATTGAAGTGGCATGAACAGCAATAGAGATGCAGAAAAAGGAACAGTATTTGGTGAGTCAAGGCTCATATCTTTCTAAAGTGATTTCCTGATGATTTCCATTTTGCATTACTCTGCAAGTTGCCAAATTTTACACCTGCATTGAACAAAAATGTTTGTAGTCTAAATACAGAAGAAAATTTAGAGGGCCAGGGCAGATAAAACTAACCATTACGACCTGAAGAAGCTAGATTTCACTACATTTCATAACTGTGTTCACCATGCTTACAACAGGGCTAGGGTGCTCATCTATCTTAGAACACTGTGAAGAAAGAATACAAAGATGACTAGATGATGAGCTAAGCAAACAACTCAAACCAGAAATACATTTTACCTTCTTAGACAAAGTGACTTAGCTATCAAATTACATATAGCATAATCTACCTATAGAACCAATCATCATGCAAGCAATGTTAATCTGCCCTAAAACCTTCCAAGTGGACCTGGTGAAAAACAGTTCTCTTTCCCCCCTGCCTTTAAGAAAGCAAGTTATTCTTGTTATGGTGGGAAAACTCTATCAATAATAGACATTATGAAATACCCTCAATATTAACAGAATTCAAAAGGTGTATTTCACTCTCCATAAAAGTTTTTTCTACAACCAATACTTCTCAGGCATGACCATTTTATCGCTGGCTGTCACATGTATCATCTTCGGCCTGTGAGCTGTATTTGTTTCACATGAAATCAACTGGTTTGAATCATCACAGGCAATGCTGCGGTTGCAGATGTGCTTGGGCACCTTTACTGCTGAAGTGACACAGAGACAGACTCTGTAAAAAGCAGTAGGAACCCATTAATTTGTGCTGTGTAATGGCATGGGGACATCTACATTAGCAGTGTTTCTGAAGCAGTGGGCAATCTGGGCTGGTCTGTAAAGCTTGTGTTAGCAGTTAAGTACCAGTCACACTCTGAAGTAAAATTCTACCTAACAAAGGTTTTATTAGGCTTAAAGATCTTAAGAGATATTGAGCGTGTTGACTAGAAAGTGCTATGTGACTCTATCTTTGTTATCAGTAAAATAAATAAAAATCAATCCTGCATCCAACTCAGAGCTGATCAAATTAAGGTATACAAATAATCAAATCATTAAACATTACAACGATTACTCCTATGCCATGAAAGTTAGCAAATGGAAACTTGCAAACTAAATAAAATCCATTAAAAGATATTTTCCACAATTTTAAGTATTGACATCCAGTTCCTCCAACATGAGAATACAGTCTTTTCTCTATTACTCAAAGCACAGGTAACTCATATTTAATGTTACTAAAGCAGTACTGAGCTGTTAGTGATTCCTGTAACATTCCTCCAGAGAATACTGAAATCCAGCATGACTAATGATTTGAATTAATCCACGTATACTGATAACAGGTATTTTAATTTTTCAGAAAATCATATCAGAAGATATGCTATGGTAATTTGATAGAATGCAGTTTTTAGAATTGAATGAAAAGTAATCAAGTTACAATAAAGACAGCTGAATACTAATGTGCACAGAACTAAAGTAGTGCCACCTCTAATTAATGTCCCCTGGTAGCAAATCTATTAGTTTTGTAACTGTGATCCAGGAGGATGTAAATGAATAGGACACTAGGAACAGTAAGTGCATGTGGTAATATCTATATACATAGTATTTTGATTTATATTACTGGACAACAATGATCCATTAGCAATTAAATTTGGCATTTTTATGCTACTTCTATAGATCCAAACAAAGGGTTTACAAAGCAAAAGAAGAATGAAATAGGAAGTTCATCTGAGGAACTTCTATTATAAATGAAACAGCTGTCAAAAGTGGAGGAAAACCATACAAGTTCAAAGTAGGGAAATGATTTCGTAATTTTTTTCTTTAAGTATAAAAAAAATTAAATGGGCCCATGTCTGTAATTCCAAAACGTAAATGTACTCTCATTCACTTTGCAGCACTAACCACTTTATGAGACAAGTGAAAGCTAACAGGAAAAAATCTAACAGGAAAAAATTTAGGGAACATGAAGTTTTCTCCTTCCTTCTCCAGCTTCAGTGTGTGCATAAATATGCTATTTCAAACTCTAAGGAACACCTCATCTCTTTAGTACTTGTGATTTTGTAAAGAGTATCAACTGTAAAGAGATGACAACTCTAACTGTGCATGGCCAACACATTCAGAATATTGAACACGCTCTGGCCTTCCAAAATCAACTATGAGGCTCACCACATGAAATAAGTATATGTTATACAGCTCTAGCCTTACTGCTTAGCACCCAGATCTTCTGGGCAAACAGGTCACTGTGGGTACAAGCACTTCAGATGAAATAGCTCAAAACTTCCTGTAAAAATACGATGATGATGGTACTTGCCATGAAAATCTATTAAGCAGTATCATTATTGGAATGAGGCTAATAATTTTTTTACATTGTTATTATTATTACTAGAAGGATCACACATCATATATGACAAGCTCAGATGTTTGTTCTTCTAACCAAAACATGTCTACTGTATAAAAATAACACAATATAAAATGATCATTAAATGTAATAAACTGCTCTTGATGTCACCATGTTTTTCTTGCTTTACATCACAAAAGTTTAACAACAATTAAAGAAATCCAAATCCAACACTGTATGTAGTAGGCAGGTTTAGCTTCAAGTATGGAATACTGTTTAATTCTAATTTGAATTTGGCTGCTGGATGGAAAGGATGATGAAATCCTGATGATGAAATCTCTAAAATCACTGCTACAGTATTGTCTTTTAGAACCGTGAGGCCTTTGATCAAGGAAGTTCTGATGCAAATAAAAAACACCACCCTATTAAAAAAACAAACAAACAAAAAAAAAAAAAACAACCCAAAAATTAGGAGCAGCCACTACTAACCCCTAACTGATAATGATGAAAAGGAGAAAAGGTGATATAATTTTTCATGACTGCCATTAGGAGAAAAGTTTTTTAAAAAAACAAATCCATACTTTAGAAAGGTGAAAGCACCATTCAATTTCTCATCAGTTCTGTCTTAATACATGTACAACATGTATTTCTGACCTAGAGCTGTAGGGTTGTTCTGGGAACTCAACAGCTGCTCCGTCACAAACTGTCTCGCTCCTTGTAGCCTGTACTCTCCCCACATATTAATGAATTGCTTGGTGGTATAGTCTCAACAAGACTGATACTGTCTATTTGTTGTTATGCATATCACACATCAATGCACTAAAAATCACTCAGGACTTCAGAATTCACAGAAGTCATTATTACATCTCATTGTGAGAATAGGACTGAATTTTCCTGAGTTGAAATGAGTCTTGTAACTTATCATTTGCCTTTCAGAAGCTTCATTTTAAGGCATCTATTTTACATAAATAAACATTCAGCTTTTAAGTATAAGAAGTCCATTCCTTGGGGCTTAAAATTTAAATGTCTACATTTCCCCATTACAGAATCTGTATCTGTAAAACTGAAAAATACATTCTAATATTTTTAGTCAGTGAAGTTCATACAACAATCTTTTAGGCTGCAAATAATTTGTTAGGTTGTGGTTTCTCCATCTGTACAGATATTCAAAACCTGGTGTCATGGTTTAACCCAGCAGGGAGATGAACACCACACAGGTGCTTGTCCACTCCCTCTCATCCTGGCGGGATGGGGGACAGAACTTGGAAAAAAAAGGCAAATTTATGTTTTGAGATAAAGAAAATTTTAATAGGCCAAAAATAGAAGGAAAACAACTACTACTACTACTAGAACATTAGAAAACAAGTGTAAATGCTCACCACCCAGTGATGATGCCCAGGCAGCAGCACTGAATGAGGTTATCTCAAGAGGTCCCTTCTTACCCCAACCACTTCATGATTCTACAGTCACAACTTATCAGTAATGAGGTAATATGTGAATGAAGGATGAGATCAGTTTTGTGTTAAATGCTTGCTCAAACAACTCACTCTTCAGGGATCTAGCTCATCAGTGTTGCAGACTTCGCAAATTTAGGCAAATATGTCCCCAAGCTGTTTTGGTACAGACTTCTGTGGCAAGTTACTGACCTTTTGCAATCTTTTTCTGGAGGGAAATGAATCTTGATATCAAAGGCTCATGAAACAATAACAGTATGGCTGTTTCTTGGTTATTTCAATGTTATGCTGTCAACAGTAGGGTTTATGAGCCTGATAAATGTGCATTCATGCAGAATAGGGAAAAGGCCACATTTGCATTAAAATTCAGTTTTAATTGTCCTATTCTTTATTGATGTTTGGTGAATTGGATCTATAAAGAACCATTTTTAAGCAGAATGAAATTTGACAAACAGTATAGCTGTGTAAACAATTTCAGTAATTATGGTGGCAATTATTTTCTGTTCTATCTCTTGGTAGCTTTAAAAAGAGGAAAAAGAAAGTGACAAGAGACCAGCTTTAGAAACCTTGTGGAGATCTCAGTATTATAAAACCCAGAGAAGCCAAATATAAAAAAATTATGCAACACAGGTTTATTAGAAGATAAACATTGCCCCATCCTGATTTTCAAAGAGGAAAACCTTTCTTACTCAGAGAAATCAATAGACTCTAATTAAACAAACACATATGAAAAATGCTACCTACACAAAAACTTTAAACAAGAGCATACAAAGTTATGTAGTCACAAAATATTATACACCACCATATTAATTATGCAACTACTAGAAATCATACAGACATTATTCTCTCTCCAGGCTCAGTTAGAAAAATCAATCACTGCTCAGGATGATAATGAGGACCCACTGGTAGTCAGTGATTAACTCTTCAGACAGGTTTTGTCATATTCTGTAGAGGCCTGGTTATGCAGCAAGTCCTTTAGTCTGAAATTATTGACATTTTCAGTGCAGGGGGAGAGGAACTACATTCTAGGGGCACTAGTGCTGCTGAGAGCATGATTTCTAAAAAACCACAGGTATGCTGCATACAAGTATACATGAGAGATGAGATTATGATAATATTCATTTCTATACCCAGACCTCATTAATCATCCAGTATCCAAAGTGTAATAACTCAATCCCAAAAGAGCACTACTTGCCAGTTTCTCATTTCACACTAACTACAAGCAGTGCCACTGGGAGTATCGTCATACACTGACTAGGGAAACCATAGAGACCTGAGCATGTCAGTGAATTCCTCCTCAGAATGGAAAGCTTCAAAAACAGTTAGAAAGAATACAAAATGGCAACCATTCACATTAAGAGGCTACAATACAATGCAGAAGACAGGGAGGGAAAATCTAGAAAATAAAACAAAAAGAATCTTGCAAGGAGAAAAGAAGCCTATGAATTCAGAAAAAAAATAGCTTTAACAGAGGAGTAGCAACAAAATCTTTATGACTACAAAGGAAAATATTAATACCCTGCAGAATACATTACTGATGAGAAGCTAAACTAATTTACAAGTTTCTTAGTCCTCCTGCCTTTCGTTTTTCTGAAACTCAGGAATACTTAGGAAATGCAGAGAAAGAAAAAATATTTTCATTATCTGTCCATTAAGGAGATTCAGAGAGCTGCTAGGCAGAGCGAATGGTATGCTACCTAGCAAATCAAACCTAAAAAATTCAATTAATTCCTAGACAAAAACTAAAGTAGGTGTGTTTACTGTGATTTTCTACTGCTCAGTCTCATACAAAATAATGAAAGTTACATGGCATTTCAAACAAAGAATGTGTACCAAGGTATGCGGCCCACTGTCCCATGACAGATACGAGCCAGATTGAAGGACTTTGTCCAAGAGAGTGCACCACATTTAAAAGCTGTGCTAAGTGACACAGTGGTTACACTTATTTTTCTGAGTATCAGTCCTGTTACAGTTCTACTCTTCAATGTGTTCTGAAAGCACAGAAAGGAAGCAAAACATGCAAAAGAACATGAATCTACAGGTAGAGTTTCATGGAGACTCAGGTCTAGAAGCATCAGCAAGCACCAGAGTCACTGCCACATAAATCGCACATAATGCAAAGCTCTGCAGCTTGTGGATAAGACAAGAAGGCAACAAGAGGATAATCTGAATGATAGAATCATAGAGCTGTTTAGATTGGAAAAAGCCTCTAAGACCACAGAGTCCAACCATGAACCCCGCACGGCCAAGTCCACCACTAAACTATGTCCCTAAGTGCCACATCTTGCACATCTTTTAAGTACTACCAGAGATGGTAACTCAAACGCTTTCCTGTTCCAATGTTTGATCATCCTTTCAGGGAAGAAATTTTTTCCAATATCCAGTCTAAACCCCTCCAGGCACAACTTAAGGCCATTTCCTCTTGTCCTGCCACTTGTTATCTGGGAGAAGATGCTGATCCCTTTCAGGTAGTTATATAGAGTGATAAGGCTTTCCCTGAGACTCCTTTTCTCCAGGATAAACAATCCTTTGGCCACTCCTCATAAGACTTGTGCTCCAGATCCTTCACCACCTTCACTGACCTTCTCTGGATTCTCTCCAGCACCTCAATGTCTGTCTTGTAGTGAGGGGCCCAAAGCTGGACACAGTTCTCGAGGTGCAGCACCATCAGAGGGACGATCACTGCCCTGGTTCTGCTGGTCACACTATTGATGATACAGCCCAGGATGACACTGGTCTTTTTGGCCACCAGGGCACACTGCCAGCTCATAAAATAGTGCATCTAGTTTGACCAATCAAATGATCAACTTCACCAATAGAGGAACGACAGGTATTTTTTAGGCATCCTAGGACATGTTATTTTAGAAAAGATTTACAGGATGAGCAGCTGAAGAGTCAGAGGTGATCTGCCCGCACTGCAGACCCTCACAGAAAGTAATTAGTTAGCTCCTGACAGGATATACTATCAAATACACTGCTTTGCAAACACAGAACTAACTCACCAAGAACTAGAAGACTTCCAATATTTTGCATCGGACAGCTGATAATTCAGCTACCTTTCTATATGCTGAGGGCTCATTTTTTCCACTTCTAAAATGCAGAGTGCAGAAGCCTTGTTTTCACTTTGAGGACAAAGAGCTTCCTCTGACAGAAGCATCCATCACAACTTCAAGTCAATCCATCAGTCGGAGTTGCTTGTAAGGCAGTTGTTGCCTCCACTCTCTGCATGCAACTCCTTCTTCATATACAGTTCAAAGAATATGTCAATATTATTATTAAATTACCTGTCTGGATTACCAGTGCAGGTGTGTTTTATTAGGCCACACAAGTATGGACTACTGCATGACTGAAAGATAATTAATCTCTTAAAACATTGGAGAACTGACGTAGAGAGTAGTCTAATGGTAGAAAATAAAACTTACTGAAGTTAGGCATATGAGAATGCTAATATTATCAGAGAATAACAAACATATTTTGATACTGGGAACATGAATCTAATTACTATGATCCTGCATTTTTAACACCAATCAGAAATTCAATCCTATCTCTCCCCTCATAACATAAATAACTGGATTTAATTATGTAGCTTTCATTTGAAAGGATGAAGAACTGTGCTTCTTATTCATGCCCACATTTTATTTCTTACCATTTCATTACAATTAACTGTTTACTGTGAGACCTTCTGCCTCCCCTCCATATCCTAAAACATGCTGTGAAACAGTTCATTTAAAGACATGATGAACAGAATTACTTTTGCCTCTGATTCTATCTGGAACATGTTTTGTTTTATTGTCTGCTGGGAAATACCCTGTTGATGAGGTACAAGTTCTCAAATCAAGACAGCGTTCCTGATATGCTGTTAAAAAGTAGATTCCTTTCACAATTTCTCTGGCAATTGGATACATTCATTATAAGTTGCTGACACACATATTCTTAAATGTGCAAAATACTTACAGAAACCAAGCACTACAAACCCAAAAGACAAAGAAAAGAGAACTGCTGATAGTATTTAAGTCTTCCCTAGCCCTTGGAGGTATCAACACCTTATTTATACCCAAGAATACTAACAGCTGAGTAACTGAGTACTGAGGTAACATTGTATCAATGTTACAAGCAGTATTTTTAAAATTAGCAAGTTAGGGCTAAAATCAGTAGAAACTGTTGGTGAGAGCAATAATGTGTTATATGTATGTTTTTGCTAGATGGCTGAGTTAAAGGATTAATTAAATTGCAGTAAGAGTTGATGGGTTTCTGTAATTAGAGATTAAGGATGGAACATTTTGTGCTATGAACAAATACATGAGGAGAAACTGTAGGAAATATGACGGATGCTTCATATTTGAGATGTCAGCAAGATTTTGTCAGGTGCTGTAACCAGGTCACAACATTCACTTTTGTCGTTAAAAGACATTTTTGTCATTTGGATGGTATTCTGTACCTAAAAAAACTTTACATAATCACTTTCAGTGTGCTATAAGATATTCAGGATATTACAATCTGTAGAAGGACTTGGCTACAGAAATGCGACAATTCTGAAAAGAGTCAGAAATATCTGACAATAGTGACTGTGGCCCAAAATAACAAGGAGATTGATTCCTTGAAGAGGTGAGTCTAACAGAGAAATTTGTACTTTGCTTGCCCTATAGAAGCAACCTGATAGTTCTCCAGTTAACATAGGAAATCTCCATAAAAAAGGATGATGCCTTTTAAGATACTGAAAGAAGTAAGTCTCTGTGATGTGTCCACCAAAACTGAAGTTATCACAGATATCTTTAACAGTCTTCTAAAGCTGTACAGCAAAACTAAAATGTTTTGCATTTCACAAAGTAATACATACTATATGATTATATACTTGTACCACATTAATTATATTCCAATAGAATAGTTGGCTCTCACAGTGGTCTGTCAACACAAAAAAATGGCTATTCACATGAAAACATGCCTTATGTAGAAAAAGTTCCTGTTAAATAATATTGATTGCAAATTGTTAGCATTAGAACCAAACAGGTCCTAGTAATCATTCCCTAAAAATAGAGACATTTTTTTTTTTTTTTTTCTTTTATATATACAACTTCAGAGATAGATTCCTGAAGAAAAGATGCTGCTAAGCAAGACTCACAACTAGGCTGCTTGTTAAAAAGTGAAAAGGACCCAAGCACATCTGTCTGAATTCACATGAAAAGTGGAGACTTCTTAGACATATAATCATTTATGTCATTAGCTGATCAATAGCAATAAAGACCTGAGACTTCCCACTGCTTCTTGAAACTTATGGTGTGTGTCTGTAGTTAGAAACAACACTCACTTTCTGACATACAGTAGGATTACAAATGTACAGCGTTGCCCATACAATGACATACTCCATTAAAAACTTCCTCCCCAGAGAGAGGAATACTTACTTTCAAAATTCAGGAACATTTCCAGGGCCTTGTATTCCTAAATGACCTATTATAATAGTTACATTCTTTCAGTTTGGAAAATAATAACAATATTTCTGGTAAATGAATCTTCCCTCTCCTCACCACCATCCACAACATACTCTCCTTGATTGCTTTTTTTCAAACATATTCACTGTAGAAACAACTGATCCACATTTTAGAACAAACTTTAAGAAATACTACAGTAGTGGGCCTCAAATATTTAAGAGAAAAAAATGTGACAAAGTGCTAGCCAGCTTGTTGGAGGTATGTTTCTTATGCTGGTTTTAAGTTTGAGTGACAGGGAAAGCTGGATCCTTATACAAGACTCTCAGTAGCTGCCAGAACTACTTCACTGCTCCTTGGTTTAATGTGCAGAAATGAATTTTCTGTCATGGGGATGAGTCCTAGGCCATTTTTCACAAATAAAAAGGCTTCAGGGAACTAGAAGAGGGCTGGAGAGACAGCTTGGACAGTCAGACTCTGCTTATACTTCCATAACCAATACTCTATCCTTGAAACTACTTTGTTGGAGACAGTCTGATGCTGTGACATTTTCCCACCTTTTCCCCCCATCAACTCCTATTTCTGACAGTCTGTTTTAATGCCCATTTTTTCCTTTTTTTCCCCTCTGCTTTGAGTAGGTTGTAGCTGCAACATCACATTATATCAAATTTTCTGAGGCAAATACAACTACTATCAAGCCTTCTGGGAAATAATAATAAAAAATCCATAGAAACAGGACAGAGCAAATCAAATCAGGATTGAAGTTTCAAAAAAGGCCAATGTTTCACCCAGACATAATACACAAAACTGTTGCTTATAAATGATGGGAATAACTGAATATCATCAACCCAACAAACAGACTTCCTACATTGTCAAGATACCACAGGGAATAACATCATATTTAAAGAGTGCAAAACCACTTACAGGAATCTCAGTGAGTTTATCAAAGGAATTACTTCTCCACATTCTCAAAATATCCTATAAAGATCGATAGGATTAAGTAAAAAAACATAAACAAAGACCCCACATTACTGAAGCGAGCAGAAATATCTAGGATCAATAGGAATTATTAGTAATGAACAGATAAATATTGAATTACTAGAAAAAAATACATCTCTTTTGCTTATTTTACATAGCAGTTAGATACGAGGCAATTTTACTAAGTATCTTAAAATGTATCCTTAAAACCTAGTACTGTTAAATTCCCTTTCACCTTCTAAGCTTATAAAATATGTAAAGTATTTAATATTCATAGTTTCCTTCTGGGGAAGACAAGTATCATTTTCCTGAGACAAGTAGCAAAACTCTTTGGAGTTTGCTTTCTTTCTCCAAGACTACCAATAGAACTCCATATGCAGAGTATATATATAATAATTATCTCCTCCAATAAGTATTCCTCTCTTTTCCTTGTATTCTCTACGTTTACTTCTTTATCTTGTCACATGCAAATTATGGTATCAAACATGGTTTCTGTAAGTTTGGACATAAGCAAATATGCCAAACTCAAGGCCACTTTGACAAAATAAATTTTGTCAAAATAAGCAGCCCTGCACACAGAATAATTACAAAGCAATGGCCCTTTTTTCCTTTGGGGCACACAAATAAACATGTCTTTTTGTTTCATCTCAGCTATTCAATTTTTAAATCTTTTAAAGATTGACTTCTAATTTTAATTAAAAAAAATACTTTCACAGAACTTTTCAAACTTTGAAAAGTTTGCCCAATGTAAAACTTTTATGTAAGAATAATTAGAATAAATTCTTTTTGCTTTTGTTCAATTATTCCACCTCTATAAAAACTCCCATCTTTTATTGTCCAGTATGAAATGAAAGAGAGGTTAACTTGCATATCGAGACTTTAAAGAATCTTAGGTTCTGTGATTCTTGTCGCCTTTGGACAACTCAGCAACATCTCTTCCCAGGCAATCGTAATTAAGCAGACATATAAATCTAATGTGAAAAATGGAGAAAATTAAATTAATATACTCTGAGACATATATTTCATTGAGAAATGACTACTATGTCACTTCTGGATTTATTACTTCTGGACTTTCTTTTTCCTCTTAGTTTTTATGTATGTAATTAGATTTTCAATTCTGGCATTTATCTTGTAAACTAATGCACTAGTTATACACAGCAATTGGACACTAGAATTGCAGTGATGTTGAGCATGTCTATGATATAAGCATTATGAGGTGTATTTTCTTCCCTCACACAAACAATGAAATTTCAAGTAAAAGTTCCTTGAAATATTCTCTTATTTCTTCTGATCCAACATTTAATATAGTTACTAGCAGTAACTGACCTTGAAGGAAGCATGTACCATGCTTGCTCTGTTATAACATATATATTAAACTATATATAACCGATATATTATCTTCAGCATTTTTCTTTCCTCTTTTGCTAATTTCTAGCTACTTAAGGGTACCTAAAAAATACTGAGGAAGTCCAGATCCATATATGGCTGGATGATTACTAGCAGAACAGAGAGTCACTGTTGGTATTAGGCCCTTCTTATTAATCAAGCTTCAATAACAGCAATTCCTTTAATTAAGAGCTGTTGTCAGTGAAAGATTCACGAGGAAAAACAATCAAGGGCTATTTCACAAGAAATTCAGACTAAATAGTCATGAAAATGCTTAAATCATTTTGCAGAGTCAGAACACTGACTTCCAGATGACTTTGGTTGCTCAACATCAGCATTGTAAACACAGAAAGAGACAGAGAGAAAAAAGAATATAGGTTCCTTTCTTCCCTTCAAAAAAACACCATGAGCTTTTCTACTACATAAGAAAACTGCACACATTCTTGTGCTGAGTGCCCAATGCTATTATTCAACATAGGAAGATAATTTGCAACAAGAACATAACATTTTATATGTACTTCTTATTGAAGGATAGAATTTACCAATATTATCATGTTTGTCTGATTGCAGCTTAATTCTTAGCATTCTTAAGCCATGTAATGCAAAAGGGTAAAAAGGCTTATTTGCCTGGCTTCTTGTATTTAAGGTTCAGTTATTTTTTTAAAACATCATTTTGGAAATCTTCATAATTAACAGGAAAAGATAGTCTTGCAATGTTTCTGTATATAAAAAAAAGTCACACAGGAACACCTTTCTCCAGGTAAAAGAGTGGTTCCATCTCAAAAACACCATTAGCTTGTAATAATAAATGCATGTTTAAATACTGAGAGGACATTTCAAATAAACATACATAATAATTAAAAGTTCTTTATCTTACTTATTTTGCATGCCTTGAAAGATTATCTACACGGTAAAAGCGTGATTCATCATCTGGAAAGCACTTTGCATCCTCTTCATTGCAAACTTTAACTTCAGAAGATTCAGTCTATGGCTTTGGGAAATCCAGATTCTGAATTTTATGAATATTGGATCAGGATTTAAAAGACAACGCTATTAATTTCAAAACCGAGGCTAACTAATTAACAACATTAAGACTCGAGATCGAGGCTACCATTAAACATTATCTGCCCAAATGCAACTCTAACTATTACAGCATTTTTGCTTACTTAGTGGCATTGAAAAATATCAGAATAACAGAAGACTGAAACACTAACCAGTGAAAAAAGCAGTTACAGATACCTGACTCAAATGTTAATCATAAGCTGAGATTGTAATACTCCTTAATGAGTCAGCTTATGTGGTAAGTAGACTTCAAACACTTTTAAAGCACCTGTGTAATGTATTTGAGTTATGTGAGCCAAAGAGGCTTCAGTATTTTAAACAATAACTAATAATGATGTATCTAACTTACAAGAAGATGAAAAGGGATAAGGTCAAAGATCTTATCCCCAATTAGTTAGCATGGAATACTCAGCAGAAGTGCATATGCACTTACACATGCAGGACTTTAAGTTACACTAATTACTATGAACTGCAGGAGAGTTTAGAGTCACATCTGTACCTTCACTTCCTTTCACCAATGAATTTATTAATTCATTAATTATTTTTATCAAGGCACCCTTCATATGGAACAGAGAGCAATAATAATAATATTGATACATTCTGGCAATAAAAATAAAGTAAAAATAAGTAGTAAAGAAAATAATTGAACTGAAACCAAAGGTGATCTAACTTAAAACTTCTGTAGTTGTTAGATTTTCTTAGTATTAAGTATCATAAAATTAATTTTTAGAATCAGTCTTGCAATGCAACCACCACCTTGCCACTAAACCTTAAAACTGGTCACTGAAAGGTTATTTTGGCAAGAGTGGATAATGCACTTGATTCACAATCACAAATTTAAAGCAATGACTACACAATCCTGTAATCTTCCTGATAGATATACTACTTAATAAACAGCAATTAAAATCCTGCAAACCTGTGGTTCTTTGTTTCTTCCAATTATGAACATAAAAAATGAAAACAGAAGTAATTAGGGCAAAAAAAACGTGCTTAATCCTATTTTTCCTGTTTGTATTACAGAAGACATCCAGCACCTATTTTAGAATAAGGAATAAAACAATTTCTGTCAAAACTCCTTTCAAGTTTTGCTCATTAAAAAGATTTTTTTATTTTGATAGACAATATCCTTACTTCATAACAATAGACGCCTCTGAAAAGATTAGTGGCATCTTTTCATTAGTGAGATGCAATTATAAACCGAGATGGTAAATAATACTAGACTGACTGCCTTTCATGAGAGAAGCTCTGGGTATTAGCCTGTTTGCAAAATCTTTTCATTTACAGTGCAAAAGTTAAAATGTTTTCTTAGATTATATACCAAACATCACTTGGCCAACCTTTAGAACTCTTAACTTTAGGTATTTCAGAGACTTTGGTAGTAATAAACAAAATCTATAGATTATGAGTAACCCACATCAAGGAAACTTTCCCCATCTATGGTGCTGAGTGACTGGAGACAGGAGATCTGAAATCCATCAAGGGGAAGCAAATACATCCCCTTAAACAGCAGAACCCTTTAGAGAACCAGCTTCCTCTGTCATGACAGCCTTTGAAATATTCCCCAATTAGCAATTTCAAAAAGTATCTTTTGATGAAGAGGAGAAGACAGAATAATTTTAAACTCCTGGGTTCATAGTTTAATTGGAGGTGCTACACATCAGAAGCAGAGTGGAAGGGAAAGGAGATCTTACTGTGTCTTATCCAGACAATTTGTAAGGAATTCAAGGAAGGCAGATATTGCCAAGCACAATTGACAGGGTGCATGTGAAGTAAAGAAGTGATATAGACCTATCTCTTATTCAACTCCAGAAGATGAGAGAGAGGAAAATTGTAAAGCAATGTTCTTCTGATATGTAACTAAGCTAAATCAATTCTTGTGTGTAAAATATTAATTTGAAATCTGGAGATTATAGCTTAATTTCTCACTTCATGGAATGTTTTCATGGGAGGAGAGTGCTGAAAGATCAACACTTTTTCAGGAGGAAAATTTGAATTTTCCCTCCAAAAAATTAAAAGCTAAAAGAATTGAATCCTGATTACATTAATTGTCAGCTGCATGAAGGAAGGAGCAAGTGGTCATCAGGTTTTTATTTTTGCTTTGGGTATAAGTGGATTAACCATGTTTTTATCTCCATTAAATTGTGTGTAGTTCACTATGGCTTTTGCACATCAATAAATATCTTTCATCCTAATTTTATTTGTGTTAAGTAAAATTTCATGGATATTGAATTATGTTAGGACATCACATCACAGTGGCAATTTGTAAATCCTGGGTGCTTTGCACTACACAAAACACTAGTATCTATTTTTGTGGAATACTCAAAAACGATCAAACTTTTAACTCCCTTTAATATGCTTTAGTTGGGGGGGGGTGGGGGCAGAAAAAAAAGAGCCTCTGAAGCACATCTTCAAGAACCAGTGTTAGCCAGGAAAAAATCTTAATACGTGGCAGATTAAAGAGGTACCAAGATAGCCACTAAAAATTGCTTTAGCTGAATTTAGAAAAAAGGAAATTACTCTCCCTGATCAGCTTTATCAATTCTGCCAAATGAATCATAATTGCTGGGAAAGCAGCAAAGTACAAATAAAGTAGCAGAATCATTGTATTTGGTGCTCCTAGCAATGGCAGTAATTAGGTAATAATGGTGTTGCCTTTTTTTTTTGTCTGAAATACTGAAGTTAAGGTTTAATAACATCTTTTGGGGAATAGATTTTCATTTTCATGGTTTCAAGGAATCTGGGCATCTGGAATAATACCTAGCAATTGTTTATATTATAATAGTTCAATTTTACACACTTGCAAGCTGAAGAGGAATTTACTGGAACAGAATCACAGATAGAGTTAATCCATAAGGATAAAGTAAAATAAATAGAATGATGTTTATTAATGTAAAGTAAGAATGATTTAATATAGGTCAGGGTATCAGTACACAACAGAATACTGATTGCATCTTGCTAGGTCCTTCATGGCAGTAATTTAGTTCTCCTTAGAAACTGAAATAATTTTGTTCAAACTATTCTGGCAAGATGCAGAATGAGTTCAAAGCCTCAAAGCTCAGAGTTGATAAAATAATTTTAACCTAATATATTCAACGAGAGGTAAGAACTATAGAATTGCTTACCTATACACCAGGTTATGCCATATTGGTGTACAGTATAGTTTGGTTCAAGGTCTAATGCAAAGGTAGAAGTAGTGTTCAGAATAAGAAAGTTCTGTGCAAATTCTAAAGGAGTGCTAAGAAATAATTCTTTAAAGAAAAAGGCTGCTTTCGGGTGACAGATGAAGCATAAGAGACATGAAAAGAACAAAGAAGTTTACAAAGTAACACTCTGGACACAGTAGGGAACTAGGATCTGAGAGAGCAAGGACAGACAGGCAATTTACTAAGGTTAACTGAAAGCCAGTCCGTTTACCTAGAAATTATAGAGTAGTAAGACCTTTAGGAAAATAAATACAAAGTATTTATAAACATGCTTTTCCTCTTAAGAGAAATATAAACACTGTTATTTCAAAGGGCTTGTCTTGATTGTTACATGTGTTAGTGCCCAGAGCCAAGGAAAGAATCCCGTGCACTAAAGACAGACAGACTTGTGAACAAAAACCGTTCCTGCATCACAGTGCTGTCTCCAGTTGAACATACTACATGAGAAATAAAGGTTCATATCTAAAAAAAACTCTACAGAAGCATTCAGAGATATACAGAAGGAGACAAAAGCACAAGTAATCCTGGACTTGGGAAAATCTTAAATTGCAAGAAATAGAATGTGATTACAAGAAACCCAGACACCTAGTATCAGTGAATACCTTCAAAAACTAAAAAATAGCTGTATATATTTGATATGGAAATTACATTTTTTATTCTTTTTCATGTAAAAATATTTATGAATAAACATTTACCTTTGTGGCTCCCTACTCTTCTATTTCTTTAAAAATACCCACCTAAAGCTAAAAAAACCCACTGAAGTTTCGTAACAGAGTCAAAAAGAAGCCACTCAGCTCCAAGGTTTTAAACTATCCTCCTGAAACAGTATCTGGCAATTGTTGCAGCTAAACAGAGAACTTGGTAATACTTGTTCATTGCATGGTTGTCTAAATAAAGAGGTAATGAGACATTTTGGTCTGAACACAGTAATGAAATTCAGAAGAGAACAAAAGTACAGAATTTCAAGTGGGCTTCTCTCAGTTTCTTTAAAACAGCCCTTGGGGATTGCTTTAAACCTGGCACAACCACTGTTTCCAACTCATGGCTCTTTGCTGGTGTAAAGAATGCATTAGTCAAGGATGATCACAATAAGTAGTTTTGTTATGAAAAATTTAGAACCCTGACTGAAACATGATAGACTTCCTAAAAACTTATCAAGATCCTGCAGCTCTTCAAATCTACACAGGATTGACAACTTTTATTGCTACTGACACCTGAATAGCTTGTGCTAGAAACTGGAAAAGGTACTTCTTGTGTAACCTTCAGGGTCAATTATATATATATATATTTAATATCAGAGCAAAAATTCGGAGATTCATCTGCTTTTCCCTTCTAAAGTACTGCAGTGAAACACCTTAAAAAGCTTTGTGAAACATCAGCATTGCTACTGTTCATCTTGCTATGACTGGTTGGCTTCTCTTTGTTGTAAAAAGATGATGTGCTCAACTCTACAGTCTTATAATATTTGATGGGTTTTATTCATGTGCAGTGCACAGATGAAAGAATCCTTGTCTTTACAGGGCCAGAAGATTTTTAGGACCTTAAAGTTTATTAATCTTGTTCATCTTGATGGTCATATTTTCAGGACTAAGTCATACCTAAACTGTTGGAGATGCTACTAAAGTAGTTACTATAAATATATTTACTTGGTTTATCTTGTACATTACTTATGATTACAATGTTCTTTCCTATTATCTCTTCTACTAAATATATGGTGGAAAACTTTTATTAAAACAAACATTTTAATTTTATGATTCACCACTATATAGCTGGAAAGTCTCATTTTCAGTATTTGAGAGTTACTGTAGCTCACTTAAAAATAACTTTGTAAGGCAAAGACCAAAGAGAGAGGCACTTAAAAACAGTATTTCATAAAATGGTCAGAACATTACTAATTTTTATTCTTTTAATCTGAAAACTTATGAGATATATATCAAGGCATTTCTTAGGAACCCCTGAGAAAAGAGCCACTAGAGAACTGTGGGTAATAGGAACAATAATGCTTGCACTAAAAATTCTTTTGCCTTTCAAAAGGAAGATCAAAGAAAAATATTAATCAAAATGAAAAGCTTGTTTTTGTTTTTTTTTTCCTGTTCTTTTATAAGTAGCATGATCCAGGGCTTCAGTTAGTTAGGTATTTTCATTTAAGGTTAAGGCTGCTCATGAATACAAGAATTCCATAAATTTGATTTTTTTCCTCATGTGACATTAGAGACTGTATGATGCTTTCTAAATAGAATGAAAAACAGTAGGAATAAAACTTTGTCTTATGTTGTACTTACAAATTAGTAATTCTATATGAACTGTCACGGAAACCCAAGGTTTAAGAAACTTAATTGTTTTCGCAATACAACAGCATGACTGTACAGGTAAGTCGCAGTATAAGGAATAGAAAGATTCTGACCATTCTACTGGCAATTTTTACAAAATTCCGTTGATGGTGATTCATCAAATTCTGTCTTTCATAAATTATCTCCCTTTAAAAAGAAATGGTACCATACTAACCCACAGTGGGCCTGATATACTGCTGTTAAAAAGTGGTAGTACATACTGAAGGTATTTTTTAATTATTTTATACAGAAAAAGTTGCAGTATTATTTACTAATAATGTTTTTCAACAATTTCTTGTTACAAGTTGGCTTCCACTATGTCAGCCTCACAAAAACTCAATGATCAGTGCTGGAATCTTCCATGTCATGGTCTTAATGAAGATTTATTTTCATTTTCTAGTCATCAAAGTAACTTCAGAAAATGGCTCAACAGCTTATGATTAACTAGGAAAAAAAATATTTCTTTGATGAAAAACAATTCTCAGCATCTTTGCTTTGGGAAAAAAAAACAAAGGGAAAGAATCCTGTTGAAAAACTTTATTTCACAACAGATAACTGAAATTTGACAGATGAGGGTGTAGCTTGTGCAGAATTTTGTTTTTTATCATTTCTATGGCAGTCTTATGAACAAAGTTTGCATATGTTCCCTAGAGATGTAAATTTTAGCTGCTAAATTCCTTGGAGCTTTCCTATACTCTTTACAGTGTCAGTTGTGCTTATCCTTGAGAACTTCTAAATTCAAACTAGTGGCAGGACTCAGCTGGATCTAGGAGTTTTCAGGATGCCAGACAGAAAATGCTACACTTGTCTGACATATAATGTGTGGTCTCCACGTCTTTCATTCACAGGCCATTACTACATGAGAAACCTAGTGACAGCTACATATATATGTCTAGAGATTTATTGCCCCACCACACGTAAAAATGCTCTCCATCCATCCATACTTACTTGGTAAAGATAATAGGAACAGGAAATAAGAGAGAGACCAGACAAATAACCTTTCATAACTGTAACTAGCTGAAATCCTGTTTTGATTAACATAAGTAGACTTGGAGTAAATAGAACACTTCCATTGAAAAACTGTACTTACCTTTAATTCAGACAGTGACAACACAAGAAATAATGTTATAAAGTTGGATTTAAAAAAAAAATTTAAACATTTTTTTAAAAAAAAATAATACCATTTAAAACTCTTCTAATGAAATACTTTTCTTTCTTTATACTTCTGTACATGCACGTAACTGCACAGGACTACACGCGAGCACTATCAATACAAATTCTTCATAATCATTGCAATTTTTTTTCAGATACTAATTTGACTGAGGGCGTATTAGGCTCACACAGAGGTATGAATGAAAAGCCAGAAAAAGTCAGTTACTGAGATTGTTCTGCCAAAGACTACTACAATTTCATGTATATATTTGCACGGCTATGATGTAAAAATAAACATACTAGTCATCATCACCTCGTTACCATGGTCAAATCATTTGGTGGCAATACAGAGGAATGGACAGGAAAACATTTGACGCGCATTATCAGATCCCTATTCTGCTCATTTGCATTAAGCCATAATTCAAAAATCTTTTTATTTTGCTCCTATTTTTTATAGAAGTCTGGGATCACATTATCAACTACCTTTCCTTTGGAAGAAATAATATACAAATTTGAACTATGCATATATTTTTATGAAACTCGTCACCTCCAATTCCTATTTGTCTACCAATCACCAAAATAAGCCGCTTGATGTATTCGTCTTATATGTTTTTATGCTACATATTGGATGTTCTTTGGGGAGCAGAAAATACTACTTAAATTCCTAGAGCCTTTAATATGAGTAAGTCTTCAGCATTTCAAACAAATTTATATGTATAGCTGATACTGATTCATATTAATGAAATTAATAAGCTTAAGCAAGGACTTTTAATATTAAACTGAATGTGAATTTGCATAATTCATGTTCAGATACTCAGCTGCAATTTGCACTTTGAAGAAATAAACAGTAAATTAATCATATAATTTTAGAACCAAGTGAAATGTAAAACTGCAATTTACAGGATTAAAAAAGAACATTTTAGCAGTATAAAAATACACGCATTGGAAACGTCAATAAAATTAACTTTTACTAGAGTTAGAAAGACAACAAACTTTTACAAATTGGATCGAGATGTACATGAGTTATAAAAGCCCAGCAACAGTGTACATTTGAAATGGTTTATAACCTCGGCAAAGCATGATTTTCACAGAGGATGCAGTACAGTTCAAAAGGTAATAAATACAACATTAATTTTGAGGTTACATCAAAACCATCTATTTGTTTCAAAACTCTTTCGGACTTCACAACATACCAGATTCTGAAATTACAAGAGTAAATTAAGAATTCCTATTCTGGTCTTTGTTTAGATCCTGCCCACAGAAGAACACTTGCAAGAGACAAAACAAACTTCCTTTTGAACACAGATGAATAAGACAACAGCTGAGACACTAGGAAAGAAAATCAGCTCAAAGTGCTTCTCTTTTGTATCTCATTCTAAAAGCTACTTTCTTTCTCAAAATAAATAACAACATGGAAAAAATTGACTTTGCTTTGTAGAGTAGGTTACCATGCAAAAGCAGAGAACATGTAGAAGCCCTACTGTTCAAAGAGATTTTAATGGTTCACCTTCCTGTGGAACTTCAAGAAGCTGCTTTGAACAAGAATACAATCTAACTCATGCCTTTAGCTTGGCATAAACATGAGTTTATATTTATCTTTAAAACACAGGTCATGTTCTGAGACAGATGCTTCGACACATTATCCCTCCACTCCAGTGTGGACTATAATATATAATCAGTACTATGGAAAATACCCCCAAAATAAGCCAAAACCCCACCCCACACTTTATGCTGAAACTGGCACTCTTCGTTTTACAGCAAATCATACAGAAAACCATTAAAAATCGTTAAGCTCAAGCTTTACATTTCTTAACATTTGACATGATGGGATGGAAACAAAAAGTCCAGCTCTATATTGAGTCACCTTGCTGTATTATTAATATACCTCAGAGAACAAGTTCCTAAAACTGCCTTTTCAGTGTGTTGAAATGCCATTAACCACAAGTACCCTTAAGTAAATGGAAATCTAAACCTAATTTTCTATCAGACTTAATTTATAGAATAGAATTTCCCACATTACTTTAAGTTATGTTATTGCTTTAAAAATGACACTACTCATAAGGAAAGGTCTAGGGCCAATCCATTGCAAGGAGTTACAACTATTATATATTTTCTAGATAGCATCTGACATATGTCAAAGCTGTAAAATCAGAGCTAAAGAAAATATTTACAAAAATTATGTTTGTCATGCCTTCCAGAGAGCCTGTCAGAGTACAGGCTGAAGTTCAGCATATTTTGTAACTCAGACTCTGTGCACCCACGTTGCCAACTGCAAAATACCTGCTAATTCAGGAACAGCATGTCTAAGCTACCCAAGGACAAGTCTACCATTGCAAGTCCAGCCACCCTGCAACCTGGGAAGACACAGGGTGAGAACACAGAATGCTCGTTCTTTCCCCCTTGGTGTGCTACAAGGCTCACCAGAATTGGATATGAGCTTGAGAAAAAACCCTATGCCTCTACTCTGAAAGTAACCCAACAAACACCACAATAAAAAATTATTTGCTGTTCCCACTATACTTAAGTAACAGGCTCAAAAAGACTGAATGTGAAATGTGAAAATACATTAGACGATGCATGTTCGTTTCAGGAAAAATATTTTCAGCCATTCTCACTCATTTTTAGTAGTTAACATACTATCAAAAATTATACTTTTTCACTTCAGTATATGGACTGACACTTACAAAACCAGATTTAAAAACATGTTCAGCTAATTTTCAGGTATGTCAGTGTAATAGGAATTTTTATGTCTGAGCCTCTCATCTCAAAACAGTCAAAATTTTCTGACTTAATGAGATCAGCTGTTTTAAGGATTTCTTTTGAAATATTTTTAATTTATTGTAGGAATAAAAAAGGGATTTAGGTCCTCTTTGATTAAACACATATTATTCTAAGGATTAGAACTGTAGTTTCAGAGCACCTGATGTTTCATGTGTGAAATAAGCAACTTCTGGTATAGTGGACACCATTTCTCTTTTATATTCAAGTAGTTACAGCAATTAAGTACTGATTCTTGCCAGTACTTTCTGAACTAATGCAATTAAGTGTGAATCTAAAAATCTAGTCATACAGACACAATACAATTGCCTTCTCATGAAACTGTAATGAATAAAATCAAACAGCAGGAATTCCACTGGAAACAATGAATAGTAGCAATCTACTTCATCTTATATTACAGTGACTGCTTCATATAATTTCATTTCATTTCTACATAAAATAGAGATTCCTATTGTCTGCTCTGCTGCAATTTCTTTTGATATTTGAAATATATTTAATTATACAAGGTCACATCTGAAGAGATAAAGCTCTCTGGAGAGACTAAAATTGAACTTTTCCATATCAGATCACTTCTCTCTCCAGAAATGAATTCTTTATTACCCCAAAATTACATGGTATTATCCTGAAATGACATGATATGTCTTATTTCTCATCTAGCACATTCCTGGAATTAGGCTTGAGCATAAAAGAAAACTAATGGTTCTGAGAATTGGCTGCTCCAAAGGCTTCACTCTTTCATTACTCACTCTTGATAATTGGCAGTCCACAGCAGGAGAAGCAGGAAGAAATATGCCAGTTGCATTTAGAGATGGGAGTTATTTTATGATGCTGCATAAAAAATTATGGCAAATTATAACAGCTGTTACGGATGTGCTAAACCTGCCAAAGGTCTGTTTGTGCTAAAAGATTGCTTTTTTCCCCCCGAATTCTAAATGTAGAATTCTTCAGTCCTTCAAAAGCCTAAGAAGGGTTGGCAATGGGGGTGACACAAATGGAATAAAAAGAATAATTAATGGGAAGAAAAATGCCACTGAAGAAAAAAAGAGATTAAAAAATTTCTGAATCTTTCTTTTTATGCCCACATTAAATATATTTGAGAGAACGGACACATCTCATATCTAGGTACTTTAGTAATAACTTCAAATGTTATACAAAATGTGTAAATAAAACAAAACAACTTTTCCATTTTTTATCTAGATTTTTTTTAGCTACTTACTCTGGTTTTGTAAGGAAGTATTTGCTTTACAAGTAATATTTTTTAATTACATCTATTTGAACAATGGGGAAAAAACAACCACAGTACTAATTATATAGAACATAATTGCTTACGATGGGTACAGTTTTCCAAATTTATTTGGTGCATTTTCCAAAGATAGGAGATAAAAAGCTCTAGAGCAGGAAATGGGAGCTACAGAGCTGTTGAGGTTTGATACCATGTAGGTGAGCTTTAATTAAGCCCCCAGTTACCTTCTGCATCTTGAGGCACTTACAGTCTTTTAGGAGGCACTCTTAGGACAGCCTGCAGTATTTTTCATAAAGTATTGCTTTTGTTGTTAATAGCTCAACATTTTTAGATGTGTTATGGGTTTAAAATTAACCACTAACAACAAGCAACGTCTGCAGCAAAATGCATTTGCAGATCGAAGGTGCAACAAATATCACACTGAAAGCACAAAGGAAATAAGAAACTGCAACTAAACGCAAAACAGTTTTTTCATCTGGACACAAGGTTACAATGCTCTCCCTTCGAATTGCTCATGCTTTTCAAAGACATGCAGAACTGGCAAAATCAAAAGAAAGTTTTATGAAAGCTGTAGATGCAAACTCTAAAAGCCCATGTTCTGCCAACTCATTCACAATAGCATGCACTGTCACAGCACACATACACAGCACAACACTTATTAAAATTTTCTACATTCATTAAACTTTAATTAGACCTTATTTAAACTTTCATTAGACTTTAATAAAAGGGTTGGAACCTCTGTTTCCATTAACATATTGTTAAAAAGCCCAGATTTCTCAAGTCTTAAAATAGAACAATGGAACTACTCTTTGATATGTCATTGTTACAAAGTTTTCAAGGCATTATGCTGTGTACACGTTTTTGTTCAGATGCTTCATAATTTATTACTGTTTATTATTTATATTCATCTGTTTAGCAAAGCTAAGCAAAGCAACAGCAACAAAAAAAGTAGATGTGGAGATCACTACAGACTGGCTCCAGTGAACAGCTTCAAAACTCTTTAGCAAAGCTAAAAGAAAAGTTAAAACATATGGAGTCCTAAAATCTGAGAATGGGTCACAATTGTTTTCATGTCCAAGAGTAAACTATGATGTAAGGGAAAGTGAAAATGGTTTTGACACACTCACTCTGTCTCAATTTTTTTGGTTTTTTGTAAAATTTTCTCATGTTACGTTGTTAAAGTATTTAATGGAAGCTGATTCTTCACAGAAGAAATTACTGACTTTCAGAAAACCTTATTTTCCAAAGGGGAAACATTTCACGAAAAAATTATGAAGACTTTCTATGCTATTTTCACAGCAGAAAATATTTTCCTTCCTTTGGCTAACAAGCATCAAAATTAAATTAGCAGCTTTGTTGTAGAATCTGTAAATGCCAGTCAAAAATATGATCAAAAGATAAATAGAAAACTCCTCAGGCAAAACCAGTCTGTTTTTATAATGACTAACATGTTCTGTATACTACAGTATGAACTGAAAAGTAGCAATAAATAATGACAAGTGGTCTCTACATTTAACCTTGGCACTGTGGAAATTATAATTTTTTTTTTTTTTAAATTTTAAAATTATTGACAGTTTTCACAGCTACTAGGACACACTCACATTCATATAATACATGAAGAATAAATACAGAAAAGATACTGATACAATAATTTATATTTCAGTAATTAGAAAGTAACTATGAAAGTTTATCTAATGCTTCTTGCTGATTTTTCTACTACTCCTTTATGGGATTTCAGTATACCATGAGCTCAACTTGCTTTATAGTCAGACTAACCCCACTCCCTGGCAAATAATTTTAGTTTGCATTCTTTGAATGTTAAGCCAACACCTCAAGCTGTAATGTTTTCTTGAGATGTTATTCCTTTACAGTAGATCCCAGACCAAAAGGAAATATTACCAAGACAAAGCAATACTTTTATTTCACAGAAGTGAGATATGTTCCACTTTTCATGGAACTGAAAAAGGACCAGACTGCTCAAGACTAACTTGTCTATGCCTTCTGCTGTGAAAAGAAATGGAGAAGATAGCAAGGAAAGACTGAAACAACATACTCCATACTAACTTTTTCTTTACCTTTTAAACAATAGGTTAATTATTTTGATTACTTGGATAGTCCAAAATTCTATTTTTGATTATTTTATTAATCTCTTTTTTCCCAAGAAAAAAGGGCGTCAAAACTAGACCTTGATTACCTTGGAGCAAACCTTCAATAATTTGAGACAAGTCTCCAGATTTCTGTTTGTAAGCAGCAGAATTCAGTCTTGAATCATTATGAGTTCTCATAAAGAATTAATATGAACAGTAAATCTTCATATTGATACCACAATAACAGTAGGAAAACATGAAAATGGCTTTCCATTAAACTCAGTCCCTTTCACTTTCTTAAAACAACAGCATCTCTCTTCCCACAAATATTCCTTTCCCATTATGTACTCACTGATTTACATTTTATCTCCTCAGATCACCCTTTTAGAAATTATTTTCCTTGGAAAAATAAAATGTTAAGTAACTCTGTAGTCACAAACTGGGGAAAATTTCATTTCTTTCAAAAAAGCCTTAAAGGGAGAGTTATATGCCCAGCTTAACACAGCTGTGTAAAAATTTCTAAACCTGAATTTTATTGTATATTATTCATATTTTATTTTACTGTAAAAGGAATTTTTAATATGCATGATTTCTCAGCTTCACTCTTCTCTTCAGTCAGTCTGGAGTAGAAGTCCTTTGTGGCTTTACTTAGCACAGCTTCTTCTGAGTGATCAATAACAGGTAATTTCAAGAGCATATGAGAAGAGATGAATTTACCCCTGAATCTTCCCATATCTCTCTCTGCTTCTACAGCTGTGAACTTCAGAGTCCTGAGGTTCACTTGCCTATGTATTTATGGAGCCACAATGAATTTGCCTTAAATTTTTCCAGTCTCGTGAATCAATACAATCATTTAGCATTCATAACACTTGTAGCAAAGCAATTTCACACCATTGAACATTCATGCTACTCTTCTACCAATCTATCCTCATTCTGCACTGCCATTTTTGAAATGAGAGCATTCCATACAGCATTCAACCTATAGCTGGATCATGGGCACATTAATGGCATAATAGTATCTTAATTTTTTTTTACTCATCTCCTTTCATAATTTGTTTTGTTTTGGCTGCTATTTCAGAGTTAACCTTTCAGTCAATATTATCTGCTTTTAGTTATACCTCTAAGCTGGTATCAGTGCACTAAACTACACTGAGGATGAAAAAAAGAAATCTTAAAATCCCTAAGCGATGATGTCATAACTTAAGGAATTTAGGACACTTTGTCCTTATGATAAATACTGTGTAGATATGAAGGACAACATCCAAATTTTACACATGCGCCAAAACTCCAGGCACTGTGCACAGGATTAATTTTATGCAGCACAGCTCCATCTTTTAGTCAGCAAAACATCAGAGGGCATTTTTAAATTGCTATCTATTTTCTGTAGCTGGTTCATTTTTAATAGCTAAGAAATAACCACAATGTCTGTCTTTGAAGAATTCACCAAAATGAGAGATGACAAAGAGGGTTCATCAGATCTTTAACAATTTTACAGTGACAGTTTCTTTGATAACAGTTCTTATTTCCTCCTCCTTCTCTCCCTTCCCTTTGAGACAGAGTTATGGAACTTTTCAAAGCTTTGTAGAAATTTCCTGGGATAATTTACTGCTACTTTCCCTTTAAGAAACCTTTGATTTCTGGAACTGTGAGCAAATCTTACCAACACATGTAGTTGAAATTATTTGCCTTAATCACTGCTAATACAGCTTGAGGTACTATATCATTCACGCCACCCAGACATCAGCAATTACCTTGTCCTTTCACCCTCCAGTGGCTGAGCTACATAGCTTGAGAAACTATCCTTGCCCTCCAGCTGACCTCCTGTTAGTTTTTCTGTTAATGAATTTTGCACGTCAACTTCTACGAGCTCCCTGGATTCAGACACTTAAGGCATTCTCTATAATAAAACCTGCCTCCTCTTGATAAACTTTCCTCAATTAATGAGTAATGCCAGCATACTTATGTAATCAGGCCCAGTGCATATACCAGCTATCCAAATTAAAATAAAATCTCAAACAAAATCTCCTCATTTTGCAGGTATCATGTTCCCTGTCTATTCCGAAGATAAAGCAGTAATACTCTCTTCATGGCTGCTGACAAAATGGTCTAGCTATTTCCATCAACATATAATGTTCTGCATTGTGGCTTGCCACCAGAGTTGGAATTAAAAAAACATAATTTTAGCTGCCATATTTTAAACTCAGAGAAAAAGTCTACCTCTGTTACACTCAGTTTCCATCAACAGACCAGGAATTTCCATCAGGATGACCCTGTAGGTAGGCATATTCACAAAGGAGTCTGATATTTCACTCAAAAGCAAATACTTTATTTTGGGTTAATGCTCAGCATTTACTCTAAAGATTCAATACATAGCACATTCAACTGTTTATTTACAAGTACATAACAGACTCGTTGGCCTTTCTCTGGTTGCTCTGAGCACAACAGAAAACTTCTATTAATATGTAAGACCAAAATTATCTCTTGCATATGCTCCATGCAACAAAATGAGAATGCAGTCACTTGTGTTCCCACACTTGAAGGAAGCACAGAGAAGGCTACTATCTCCAGACTGACCGTTCTTTCTAAGAGAACACATTATCAGACACTATTGCCTCTCACAAGCTTAGAGGGACAGCATTTTTAAAGGTTTTATGAATGAGTACATTTCTACTGCATCGGGTTATTGATGGCACAACCTTCTTGGTATTCTGGTGATATAACCCATTGATTATAATTGTAATCACAATGCAGACACACAGAGCTACCTTGTAAAATGAGTTTTCTTTCTAGTCTATAGACTTAGACCAGAATATGACACTGGACTAAACAGAACCCTTAAAACATCATACCTGCATAAGGCTGGAATAACAATAAAAAAAGAAAAGTTGAGTCAACTGGTAGAGTGAGATGTTGGGGAACGACATTGTCACCACCACCATGAAAGAATAATGAAATGAAGGAAACAACAGCAATGAGCCTGAAGGAAGAGTATAGAGAAGGGCTCAGCTCAAACCTAAAACTAGTGACTTCCAGTAGAAATTAAGGGGTGTGGGCCTCAAGAAAATCCTGCCAGAGATACCTCAGTCTTGGCTATCCATTTAATAAATAATACATTTTGTATTGAATACCCATGAAAAGGGAAGGAGGAAAATACTCTAGATCTTAGAAGATCATATCTCTACTATAACACTCCTGGAATCTTGTCACCATCAATAGCACAAGAGTTGAAATTTGTTGAAAAGTATCAGATGGATGCCAAGTAGCAAATGTCTTAAGTTTTGCAATAGAGACCAGGATCACCACATGGGAACAAAAAAGAACTACTGCCACACTGTGGTACACTGTTTAAATAAAAGGTAATTTCTTTAGCCAAGTAGCCTGCATGGGATCTGTGGTCCAAGAGAAGTTTTTCCTTCTGCAACCAGTCTGCTTTAATACAGTGCCAAAAATATGGAGAGAACTGTGAAATTGCAGGAAACATCACAGTTCATCTCCTGGGAAATGGCTGAGCAGTCAAAACATAGCAAAGAATGAATCAGACAAAGGATCTAGTTTGTTTGAAAGATGACACTTTTTGAATAAACATCTCTTGGCACAACAATCAGTAGAAAAAAAATAGGAAGGAGTCTATTTAACAGATATTTAAATAAAATACTACAGTTTGTAAACAGTGCATGAGTATAGAGTACAATCATACATATGCTATAGCATGGCAGGTGAAACACTTGTTTCTTCTTTAAGATGCTAAACCAGCTTTAAAGTTTAAAGATACCTTAAAGACCCAAAACTGCAGCATATTTCACAATAGAATTAATTTTTCACTAAATATTTGCCTTGTATTTTTTCAAGCAACCTGCCATTTGAACTACAACATAGTAGATGATGCTATGAAAAGCAAAGACTATGATTCTTGATTCTACCTTACGTCCATTATAAAAGATAAAAATATAGGATCAAAGATTTATTTAGGTCAGAAAAGACCATTGAATCCAAACCAACACTGCCAAGTCCTCCAGTAAACCATATCCCTAAGTGCCACGTCTACACATATTTCAAATACCTCCAGGATGGTAACTGAACCACTCCCCTAGGCACCTTGTTCCAGTGCTTGGAAGCCTTTTCAGTGAAGAATTCTTTCCTAATACCTAATCTAAATTGTAGTTTATATTTACATACCTACATGCAAATACAAATTCTTTTACTCAAAAATTCTTCTCACATGCATAACAGAAAAAGAACTAAAACATGCAGTTCTTTTGAAGAAAAAAAAAAGCCATCTATTGCAATTCGTATTTACAGATTGCCTTTGCGGTCTAAACTTTTATGATTAGCAATTGCTCAAAAGTACTCCTAGAAGACCCAACCAGTCTAGAGAGAGGTTTGAAAAAGTGGTATCTATTTGCAAAGTGTACAGACATGTTGAATTAGACAAGAAATACCAGAGGAAGGTTTTTAATATTTTGTGAAACTTTCAGATGAAGTATTCAGCACTAAAGCTGTAAGGAGATGGAAATCAGAGTCTTGACAGCCCTGCCTATCACCACAGGCTGCTGAGAAAGCAAGCTCTCCAGAGGCTGAGACCCAGAACAAGAAACAAACATCTCTCAACTTACAGGAATACACAAATATGTTTTCCTTTAAAAAAATAAAAAAAAAAATCATAAATATGAATTTTTCCAGTATTAATACCTACTTTCTCCAAATAGGTCCATTGCTGAAGTTTTTAAATCTGCAAATCAGGAAGTACCTTTTGCCATTTTCAATGCTGTAAAGTCCAGAACTGAAATCAAATCAATTTTTCAGGTTTTGCTTTTGCAAATTAACTAATAGTTTTATTAGTTAAGTACAGCTTTACAGAAAGAAAGTTTATAAACTATGACTTTCTGCAAAATGCCGGAAATGCATTTCAATTATGCCAAAACTGAGAGACAACAAAAAAATCATATTAGACAAATCAGGATAAGAATTATGTCTAATTGATAATTAGTTTCTCAAGCATATCTGATACTAAAATGAGCACGTGAAGTTGCAGAGGAAAAGCTTACATCTTTTAGATTCAGCTGCTGTGCAAAGTTAGTGTAAGCCAGTTCTCACAGATGGAGGGGCATGGAGTAGAAATGGCTACTAAGATGACATGCTCAATCAGATATAATTTTGCCTTCCATTCTCAGGAATTGTACTGGCATAGCAAAAGTGCCATTGTAAGTAGAAAGAAAGGCATTGAAAATGATGTGCTATATCCTTTTTCTTTGTACTTTTATTTTAGTGCCTGCATTTCTATTCCCACATGTAGCTGAACCCAGTCCAACAGTCCTTATTGCCAGAGATGCAATTATATCACAGTAAAGAGCAGAAGGATTCACTCCAGCAGCGTAGGGGACCTATGCCTTTGTGCCTTAAGGGATCAAACATGCCTTATTACTGACTATTTTTACAGACTTCTCATTTTATGGACTTATTATGCTGAGCCCATAGAGCTTTCATCTTGCTATGAAGATGCTCAGAAGAAAGGTGGCATATTTGGCTGCAACTTGTGAGGCTGACCAACGGATAAGGAAAAGAAATGTCTTAGGTAGAATCCTCCCTGAGAGGGAATGGCAAGTCCCTGAATGCAAGCAGCAGAAACAAGCAGCTCCCCCACTCCTGGCCTGATCTAAGCCAGTGCTCTGCACAGACATTGAATAGTGATTGTATTACAAAACCATTTGCGTTGTCTCTGTATTCTTCTGCGTCTGCAGAAACAGAAATGCTCCCAATCGGTTTTATTGCTTTGTAGCAGCATCACTTGAGATTGCAGGCTCAGAAGTCACATTATAGAGACAGTTTATACCTGAATCACTTACTTCTGTGCTCTCAGGGACTTAATTCAGTTCACCTGCACATTCTGGGAATGTGTTAGAAGTTACCAAATTATGCTATTTCCACATAAATCAAATTTTGGTTATTTTAAAGTCTTCAGTTTTCTCGGTTAAAAAAAACAATGAACAAACGACCCAACAACATAACACCTGAACACCCCAAATTCCCTCCTCATATTGTTTTTATTCCCTCATAGCAACAGCTATGATATCATAACTGACTTCAACATGACTTTATTGTTTCAATCATTTTTTCTGAATCATTTTAGTCATCCTAGCCAGTTCATAATGGTTTCCATAGCTCAGATGTCAATCAGTAGTGGACACTCAGAACTAAGAAAAATATTTTTCTTTGAGGTGATACCTGGAAGCCTTCTCTCTTTTTCACCATTTGTCAGTACCCTCCTCCAACACATACACTCATTTTTTCCCTTGCTGCTCTGACTATGCAGTCTAAATCCTTTTTTGTTTTCTACTGCTCTGACCAATCAAACTTTATCATTGCCTTTTAAACTCCCATAGTAAACTTGGAAGCACAAAGTTTAGCATTAGACATTAAACTTCAAGGTCAATAACCTTGATACTGTTTTCACAAAGAAGCACTGGCCTAGTACACCGACTATGACCAGATCAAGGATGATTTAGTACCACTAACTCACACTAGATACAATGGTCATGAATGACGACAGAGGCTGGAAAGAAAAAACAGGGAACAGAGGAGAGATGATGAACGACTTTTTCAAACATCATCAGAAACAGAGTACCAGACCTAAAGAGCAATGATGCACATGAACAACTCAAGACTATTCAAAGAAGGATAGAGGTTTTGGAACAGTCAAAGCCAAGGGACTGTAAAGTCTCTCTCCCTGGAGATATTCAAAAGCCAGGTCACAATCCTATGTAACATGTTTGAGCAGGGAGGTTGGACCAGACGACCTCCAGTGGTCCCTTCCAACCTTAACCATTCTGTGATTCTGCTGCCCATTCAGCTGAATAGTTGTGTTGAAGTTGGTAGGAACATTTGCCTCATGAAGGCTACTACCACAGTTAAAAATTCAAGGCACTGTGCTTCCAAATTTACCCAAAGTATCTAGTAGGGAGTTGCAGACTAAAACCAGCACAAGCACAGCAGCCATGACAATGGCTGGGGATTTTTTCTTTTTTTCTTTTTTGTTTGTTGTTTTTTGTAGTTTTTTCCTTTTTGTGTGTGTGTTTTTGTTTGTTCTTTATTTTGTTGTTTTGTTGTTGTTAATAAAAGCTAAACCCTCATTTGTTTCCTTCTGTATAGGTCTCTATAATGTTCTCCAGCTAATGTACGCTTCAGCTCTAAAGTACCCACTAAGTGAGTTTTGACTTGCATCTGTATTACAACAAATCAGTAGAAAAGAATTTCTATTATAATTAAGAAAAAGACATAAATTTCTTCTCAGATCCAAGTTTCTCCATTCTGATACTTTTACTTCCTTTTCAAATGTGTTCTGCTTTCAGGTAAATTTAAACAAAGAACAGTGATGAGGAATTTGAAGGTATGGGTCATGAGTTGAAAGAGCACTTTGAATAGTAGAGAATATACCATTTTGCAACTGTTTCTAGTTGTAAAAAGTACACTGAATAAACCCAGAACCAGACGTAATGACAGGTAAGATAAAATCTGATTATGGTTTGAGTATTATAGTGCTGAACCTGTGTTACAAAATGAATGATGTACATATAAAAGATAATTTCCACTACCTCTTAAAAAGGAAATTTAGCATGCTAGTTCTTGGAGTAATTGAATAAATCTTACAGCATTTTGCTAAGGCTTTCAAATAGATGTGCACCAAAATTAGAAAGAGCAAGATTTCAAAATGATAAAGGATAAAAAAAATTAAATAATCAGAATCCATGTAACTAATATGCAATGTTCAACTTTGCAAGTAAATGCAAAACAGCTTCATTTTAAATCCTGTGCTTCTATTTCATTTTCAGTTCAGCTCCTAAAAGGCTTATTTCCTTCTGATACTGCTCCAGTTGCTCTCTGTGGGAAACTATAGAGTTTATATATTATTCATCCAACTAAAAACCCTGAGGCAGGACCCCTATGGAGACTCTTCAGTAATTGGTCTCCAGATGCTGGTGATATGCAGTGCTCTAAAAGTCCTTAAACATCATGAGAACACAATTCCATCTGCTTTTCAAGCTGCGTATGTTTAAAGGAACAACACCGACTGCTCACCCACATTTTCAGCCAGCCTCTACTGTACCTAATTATTCACAAACTCACGTGCATTGAGCTACAATTATGTGGCTAACACAACAGCATAAAAAACTTTCAAATTAAATAATCACTGTACTGTTTAATAATTAGATGATGTAGCTGAGCAATCTATCCACAAAAACAGTGTACATTTGCAGCAAAATTATCAATTGCTTAATGTTTCCAGAATACACATAAACAGGAGGTTGAGAGTGAAAAGTTGAGCAGGAATCATTCTGTATTAACATACCCTTACAAGATGCAGGTATGTGCAGTGAAAGTTCATTTAGCATTTGCATTTATACCCTGAAACAGTAAAACTATAACATTGTTTAAATCTTAATTTCAATATGACTCCAAAATGTGCATTTATGTAATTCACTAAAACAGGCCTTGAAGCAAAACTAAAATAATTTTGTTCTAAACTTGAATGATCAAACTCTGCATTTCCTTAAACCCCTGTAAACTCTGAATAATAAGTATTTTAACATTTTTTTTTTTTGCAAAAAGACTAAAATCCAAAGGAGATCAGTTTTCAGGACGTCTTACTTGTGAGCACTGTTTAAATACTCAGCATGGAAGTTACTAATGATAATTTAATTTATATCTGCAATGAATGCTCACATCAGTTATTCATCTAACAGCTCTTTCTCCTTTCTGTCTTATTTGGACCTCTCTTCAGGGTTCCCTATAGAGCCTGTAGAGCACCACTGTTCTTTTTTCTAAGTCTCTCCCAATACCTTCTGTTTTCCCTCAACTGCCATATTGAAATGCATTGAAATGCAGCAGTTCAAGGTTGAAAAACTAATTAAGTTCCTTTAGCCTAGAATTGTTCTTTGACATCAAGATCAGTGAGATGCAACTGATACAAGGTTTACCCTAGTTCCATAGATTTGCACCTTAGGCACATCTAGGTGTGCAAAATAACCACAAGACATGAAATCAGACACTATTCATGCTAGAAGCTGCAATGACTAGTAGTCATAGTTGACAGAGTCATGTCTCCTCAAAAACATTGAAAATAAAAACTAAACTGGGTATGTAATGCTAAACATTAACAAGATGAGTACTCTAGGTAATAAAAAGGAGTAAGATAGACAAAACACAACCTACTTGGGTTGAAACCAAAGTTTGTCACAAAATAATGAAGCTGTGTAACATCAGAAGTCAGGAGTAAGCCTTCGGGGTGAGCCAGGAGGAGACAAAAGGACCAACTGCTGCTTACTGATTGCCAGTGCCAACAGATTTCTCACCTTTACGTTTGATTCCGTAAAAGGCAAAAAAATTCTAGATGTCAAGTTTTGGCCAGCTATAAGAAAAGCTGTCAAGATGGCATCCTCTGAATAATGATGTATGACTAAAGAATAAAATAAAAATTTGGTCAGTAGCTCAGATATATAACAGCATCACTATCACTGCCTACAGTAAAGCAACCTTGAAACAAACTCATGCAGCAATGGTTTTGCAGTACTTGCTTATGCAAAGTACTTGCTTACACCTGTAGTGAGGCTGTTCTCTGAACCTCAGTAGTCAAGGGCAAATATACAAGATTAAATGTACTAGACTGGAGAACCAGCGTAACCTAATTTGTAGTTAATATTACAACAGCGTGCTCCAAAACAAAAATTCACTTACACAGTCTTCACCAGTGGTCACAGACTTACTGTTACTCATTTTAGAATTATGACAGCATGTGTCATTTAGCTGGTAACTGTTAAATAACGTATAGGGAGTTGCAAAGCCCAGCAGAACTCCACCCTTGTATAAGGCTTTTCCTCATCAATGGTATGTAAATTATAATAGCTCAGCTGTTGAGTGATTCTGTGATGTGAATGGAACTGTGCTTTTTAAGTGATCACATCAGCAAGTGTTTTATGTAGACATGGGACAACAGGAACATTAATAAATTCCTGCAGTATTCAGAAGACCATGAAAATGTAGCATATCTATTGATGAAATACTCTCAAAACCCACCAGTGTAAAATTACAAATTATGGCAAATTTATATGAAAATACAGACATTCTAGTGACCACTAATGGAAAAAAATGCATTTGTGAGCCTTGTCAGTAGCGTAACATCGCCTTGATTTATGATGATAATAACGATAATACAATGATAATGAAGATTTTATAACATCCTTTGAAAAGTCTAAGGTAAGGTTGGCTTCATGAATTATTGAGTTCTGTTCACCTTTATTTTCACTTTTTCAATGAAGCTTGGCTGCCTGTTTTAACTGCATAACAAGTTACTAATTTACTACTTCAGTCCAGACTCTCTCACTGCAGCCATCAGTTTGCTTTTCACTGGAGAGGAGCTCAACCTCTCAGTGCTCACCAAAAAAGGCAGACACTTCTCTTAGAAGAAATATTACATCTGCCATAGGAAATAGAGGTATTATACAAACTTATCTGAATACAGAAACACAAGAGATGGAAAAGGAACCTTGTGGTGTTATTTTAGAAACAGAAAAAAAAATCATGATAGATGCACACTTGCCCCCTTAGGAAAATTGAAGAATACATATTTGTTACAAGCAATGTTTTCCAAGGCAATGTGTGTTGTGTACACATTTATACCTGCCCAAATGTACATACACAATAATACAGAGATAATAGAGGAAAGCTAGTATAAGCAATTCTTGCAATCCTAAGGATGAATTACGGAGTTGTAAAATGCTTTCATGTAATCTCACCACTAGGTGCAAGAAACTTCTGTCAAACAATTATAAATAACAATTTGAGAGGTTTTTTCTATCATTGTAGAATCCCAGAAGATAAGAGGCTAAGGTCTCAAGCACCCATAGCCAGACAGCTGTGAAGCCAACCAAGTATTGTTATAATAACAGACAAGAATTGTTGGTAATAACATGCTATGAGAAAGAGGTGCACTTTTTATGAAAGACAAGTAAAAACATGGAACTGTCTTGCTCTTTCCTATTTGTCCCCTTAAACCACATACCTGTCCTTGCAGAAAAGCTTACATAAAATAGCAAAAGGGAAACCCATCTTGTCATGGGTTAAAGAACAGAATGCCCTGTTCTTGAACACTGGAAAATCTAATTTCTTCTCCCAGATAATCTCAAGTCAACACAGATACACAGAAAACTTTTGGGCCCCAGTCCTTGCTTTCACAGGCAGTCTTAAAGTAAGGTCTGACAAAACAGTCTTTGTACAGCAACTAAAATCTTCAACCACATGAGGACTGATACCTTTTTTTTTTTCTTCTACTTTGTTCAAACAAGTAAGAATTTTCTATCTTTTTGACTTCCGCTTCCAAGAGAGCATAAACTTTTCTGAATCTTCTCTTGAGAAGTCTTCATTTCAGATCTGGAGAGAACAAATGCATTGGTTTTCTAGCTAAGCTGAGTAATTTTTTTGGTAGTTCACACTGGGAGGTAACACTCAGCAAAATATAATCCTATTTATTACATTAACCATCTTCAAAATGCTTATAGTCACAAGGGACAACAGCAGGGTGTGAGCATTCTTTGCTTCCTACTATAAAGAGCATTCACCCTTTGACATTTCTGTTGTCATATAAACATATTAACTCTTTCTTAGTAACAGAAATAAAATTAAATATGTTTAAATTCTATCCAATAAAACTGAAAACAGTACAATTTTTCTGCCTAGGCATAAAAAAAGACATGTTGCCTTTATACAGAGAAATTCATATACATGTGTGTCTGTGCCCATGCATGCATTTACCACTTGCAAAAAAACTCTTTTGCAGAATTTGTATTATTCTATATATCATGATTCAGAGTTTTTAGAGTTAGGTACAGATCCTCCCCACACATATGATGAAAAAACTGACTGGACATAAATTGTAAATACTGTAATCAAATGATTGAGATAAGCCACAAAATGCTCAGAAATAGAATGTTTGAAGCAATTACAAATTAATATTTGAAGCACTAGCTATTTAAAGCACTTTGAAGGCATTCATTAAGTATCTGATGAGGTATATACAGCAAAGTAAATATACATTTTTGGACTGCTAACTCTTTGTCTTTTGCACTTAGAGATAGGCAACATGGGTGTATTTTTCATTAAAATTTGGAATATTCTCTGACACAGTGGATGTCTCTTATGCATACTTTTCCTACATCATCATAACTGAATTTTATGGTCCAAAAAGCTATCCACCAAGTTACCAAGTTTATGTTCATGAGGTTCTATAGCTCAGAACTCGTTTGACACATCACACCTCATACTCAAGATACTATTTCAAGTTTAAAATACAAAGCTACTCTTTGAATGTTTCCCATAAATGGGGTGGTATTCTGTGAATGTTGTACCACAAGTCTTAAAAATATTTACTATTTGCACTTTGCCATCATTCTACTGGAAAAATGACACTTCACTGTGAGATGACTTCCACATGGAACAACTAGGGAAATGAATTTATAACGCCTGGAAAGTAAAAGAGCAGTTCAGGGAGTTATAGCTCACAGCTGAGAGTTTTGAAGAGATTATATTAATTTTCTTAGAGTAAATCACTGTAGTAGAATAATCAAATTTACGACTACGAGAAATGCATAAGCAAAATAATCCCGGGAGGACTGGGAACATGAAACAATTACAGTAAAAGGCAACTTTATGAGATTTCTGTTTACTGTAGCTGTGTTTCAAACCCCTTTGAACAAGGCCTATTTCTGAACATATTTGTTGAGGGAAAACTGAAACAAAGCAAACAACATCAAAGCACACGGAATAAATATATAGACTATTGCATTTGTATACTTAGTTGATTAAATAACAGTAATCTGGGATGGATTTTCACATGGACTTAGCATGCATTTGGAAGGCAAGACCAGAGCATTTCTTTCCAGAATTAAAAATACATCTGGAAATCAACACCACACTAAAATAATAACAATTGCATTAACCTGCTAAATAACATGAGCCAACCTCTATAAATCTTCACATCTTTCCTAGGTCACTTTAAAAATTAGAAGTTAACCATCAGTTGTGATGTTATTTTGAATTTATAATAAAGAACATATTCTATAGTTTATGGTTGGCTTACCTGATGTAAAATACCCTTCATTAAATCACTGTAATAGCATTATGGGTTGTAGTAAAAAAGTTTATATAGGCTAATGATATTACTGATTATGAAAGCTAACTATAGTTATACAATATTGATGCCTTTCTGTCTTTTCATTGGGAAAAATGTTTATAGGAGATGACAATGGAATTAAAATCAAAGTTAATGGTCCTCCTAATGAGAAAGTCAAAGAAAAATAGTTGTAGGACTGGACTGCTGAAATGTCTTTCCTATCTTCTGGAGGAATTACTTTTGTAATTCCTTCAACGTATTAAGATGATAATAATATTTTGAAGTCAGCATGACTGGCAATTAACAGGCTGACTTTTTCCCTCATTGAGGCCTTCATGTTTCATTTAAAACAAAAGCTGTTCTTTCTATAGCATGCAAAAAAGTTTTCTGCACTATATCCCAGAACATATTCATCACTAACAACTGTACATGAACTGAGGTGGGGGTGGGGAGGTGGGAGGAAGGGGTGGGGAGTGGAAGGAAAGCAGTAAAAACAGGCCTATTAGGACACATTTTAAATGCAGAAAAGCATTTTATGCCTATAACTAAAGACCTGAAAAATAATCTATTTTTTGTCTATTATTTTGACAACACCAGGTACATTGAAGTTACCTTTGCAAAGTTTCAGTACAGATATAGACGAAATGTTAGCAATCCATACGATACCTCTTAAAAGCAGAATAGAATCACTTAACAACAAAAACACATTCACCTACATGCACTCAACCTCTCTAAACACCAAATATATCAGTAAACAATGGGTTTGCTAGACTGTAATGTTTTTATCTCAACTCCCCTGAATTGAGAAGATTAAGTCTGGTGCTACCCAAGCAGACAGATCACCTATACCATAAAAATGGCTCCCACTAAGGAAATTTGCATTGCTTCTCTCAAATAGCAAATACACAAATTTAGGTACAAATATGTGTTACAAAACTGACTTCACAGTTTAGTGGTTACAAGCCTATCTGGAAAGCCCCAAAGGTGCCTGACTGTGGTGCTGAAAGGCCAGGCTTGATACCTCAGATGAAAGTAGCCAACTGACAGAGATTGAATGTGGCTCACATCCATCCAACTTAAAACTACTCCAACCCAGGACCAGAGGAAAGCATAATGGTGCACTGCCACACTTCCTCCATTGCTCAGTAGCAGAAAATCAGAAGGAAGCCACTGGGTAGAGAGTGATCCCTCTGCAGTTATACTTCCCTACCTGGGAGAGAACCATAGGCTTAGTTGCATCTGGATTATATTTTTCTCAGTAATCAATAAATCTGGTCTGTATAACTTCGCCTGATGAAATTTTGGCACATCCATGGTACCTTGAAAGAATAAATTCCATGTTGTAAATATACGTCATGGGATAAAGTGCAATTTCTTTCCTTTTATATTCTCAGCCTAATAATGTCTTAAATAACTTTCCATTGTTGTATCAAGACATGGAGAACTATCATCAACAGATTTTTACCATCTTCTTTTGTACATACGTATGTAGACCAGGACTACTTAGGCATATTTTTAATTCTTTACTGAGAGGGTGTTGAGTCACTGGAACAGGTTGCCCAAAGAACTTGTGGATGTCCCATCCCTGTCAGTGTTCAAGGCCAGGTTGGATGGGGAATTGAGCAACCTGGTCCAGAGCGAGATGTTCCTGCTGGATGTTCAAGCAGGGGGCTTGAAACTAGATAGTACTTAAGGTCCCTTCCAAAACAAACCATAATAAAGGTGCAGATTTTGGCTTGTCAGCACCTACTGTTTCCTTCTGCAAACAGTTTTCTCCTGCATTGCATTATGTGTTGCAGACTCAGATGCTGCCACTATGTGGGCATTCATTCAAATATCACTAGAGACAAAAGCACAGCACTGGAGACAGCATCAAGAGAAACACCATGGCAGAGCTTTACAAAATAGGGTTCCTGAGAAAACCACAGACTTTAAGCAAGGGCGAATAGTCTTTCCTAGAAAGGAATACTGAATGCTATCTGATGTGGTGGAAAGACACTGTGATATTAGGGAGATAATGTAACTACTTTAAGGAGACCTCTATGACTCAAGGAGACTTGAATAAAAAAATACTTGTAAGAGCAATAAATCATGTATAGCTACTCAACAAGATTAATTGGAAGGACAAGAGTCCCAGACCAGCCCACAGTACTTGATGGAACTCACCCTGGAGTAACTAAGTACAGATCTGAAGCAACCTCTACACCATCATTGTGAACTAAAGGAGGATGGGAATCCCAGAGGACCTGAAAAGGCCAAACACAGTACCTATTTGCATAGAACAGAAGAACAATTGAGAACCTGAGACTTTATACACTAGTCCAAACCAACTTGTTCCCTAGAAAAATACTACAGTAAACAAACAAACAAAAAAACAAAAACCCAAAGCCAAATGAAAAGCAACTGAAAGAAAAACATGAGTACCTGCAAAAGAACAAGATGAGAAACAACCACAAATTGACCAATAGAAAAGTATTGAAAATAATTCAGTTTTCTTCTCAAACAGGTAAACTGCCAACCGGATGAGACACCAGAAATAGTACATTTTAGCAAGGTTATTTGACGTGATATCCTAGGATTTCTTGTAATAAGCATTGCCTGGCATCTACAAACATTTCAGAACATTAAAGCCCTATGATGTAAAAGTAACTTCAGTTCTTACTTTCCCTCTATATAAAGGGCCACGGACATAATTTTTTTTAAAGTAAAAAAAGCAAGCACACAGATGTAGCAACACGAAATTAAGAATAAAGGGATTCAGATTCGTTCATAGTCAAGGAAGACAGGGCACTTCATAGCTTCTAATGGGAAACAGCATTGTAGGATTTATAGTTATCAAATAAAGATTTGAAGACAATTGTGTAGGATATCTCAGATCAGACAACAGTTACTAAGATTCTGCAGCAGGAAATTGGCCAGGATAAAGTTTGGATGTCAAAACTAAGAAAACAGCCATGAGCAAGACTTGTGTTTAGTATGAAAAAAAAAAAAAAGAAGAAAGAAAAATACAAAATAAGGACAAAACCACAATAAAAACATTTTGAAAAACCGCTTAATTTCATATGTCAATATTGTAAAGGACTGCACTGGCCCTATATGTACACAATCTGATTAAGAAGCCGTGTTTGTGAACTCAGTTTCAGTAAATACAGCATGGTATCTGGCACAAACGGTAGTTACATGGTTGCAAGTACATGTAGGAAAACCTCAAATAAGCAAACATACACCTTAAAGCTGACTTGCAATCTTATGGATTTAGAATTCTTCTAGCAATCACTTTAGCAACATTTTTTTCTCCCCACAAACATTAGCACTCACAGCAGCAGATGTAAATACTTGAAAATTCTGCTATGCACTGAAACATATTTGATTTCCCCTTGTTTCATGAAATAATATAGTTATGGTGAAGCCTGTGATACTAAAGAAGAAAAAGAATTGGATTATTATAGGAAAGGGATGAAGAATTGGCAAAGATAAAAAATTCAGAAAAGCATGCAATTGCTTAGAAGCAAGAAGGGGAGAAGAAAATCTCTAAAGGAATCAGAACCTCCTCATGACCACACACAAATACTACAGAAAACCTACTAGAACACATATAAAAGGGTTTTTATGAAAAAAAAAAAAAAAAAAACAACAAAAAAAAAACAGTGAAGTAAGTTACTGCAATGAGGTATAAAACATAGATTGGGGCACTCTTGCTTTGATAACTGACCTTACAAGACTTATACAGATTATTATGAATAGTTTAGACACAGGCGGAAAAAAGGGTTTAAGTTGTTTTCTTTCAGATTTATGTACACTTCAGAAGATGAAGCAGTAATAAAAAGCTGCAAGCACTTAAAAGTGAAAATCAGAACCAATTAGAAATAAGGGAATATCACCTCCTGGAACATTTTACTTGTGAAGATAGGAATCCCATGGGAAAGGTCCTGTGGAGAACAGCGTTTGAACAGAAGATTATCAGAAACAAAGACAATATATGGCAATATGGTAATAGACTCCCAGTGGGAGAGCCATGTGTCTGTTCTGCTTTAGGAGGACATGCACATTCACTCCAGAGAAGAGGCAACACAGGAAAAACAGCAGGACAGGCTGTCAGCTTTGACTCTGGTGGGTCACAGGAGGATTTCTGTTCAAGCGAACGTATGGTGTCTTCTCTTTTTCTGTAACAGAAACTGAAAACTGCCTACCCTTGTTGGCCTATAGGAAAATGCAAACTATATGTAATCTGACATGTATGTTTATTTGTGGTTTTGAACAACAAGCTTTCCCCCTCTCTATTGCTGAATTTTTAGATACTAAAGGCTGGCTTTCAGGAAAAGGGAAATAGCAAATGGCCCCTGGACTGGACAGTTCAACACAGCAGTTGTACATTAACCCAAATCCTTTAAGTGAATGATTAGAAACAAATAAATATCATAATTTAAGACAGAAAACAGTTCTTATTCTCATCTATAAGTAGCTACCAGTGTTTTTCATTGCTGTTTCTGGATTTTTTTTCCTTTTATTTTTGTAGCTACAAAATTTATTTCAGTTTCTTTGAAAAGCCTTCTTTCACAGTTGGCAGGGGTTTCTACATTGTTTCAACTTCCTTATCCCAAGAAACAGCAGGTGGGCTCCATTGTCATGGGATTCTTTTATACAGAACAGCAGTAGTACTTATTTTTCCAGTTACTTCTGGAGCATAAGTAGATGGAAAAGAACATCAAAATATGTCACTAAGGATTTTTATGCAGTAATTTGTGCTATCAGCAGTAGTGACTTTCCAACTAGAGGTTTTCTGCAGGTGTTTTCTGTCTGGCTGTTTGTGAAACTCCTGCAATGGAGAAGCCCACTGAGGGAGGCAGCAAACAAGCACAACACAAGCACAGAAGGTGGCAGACTGTCTTGTTCACACACACTGGTAAGTACATTTTTCACATGTGTTAACAGTTCTCCATTTCCAAGTGTGTAAGCCTTATTTGCTTCCATTTACTCTCCTTGCAGGTGGCTTTCTTCAGACCCATCCCTACCACCTTCTTACAAGCATCAAGGTAAAGGCAATGAGGCAAACACAATGAACAATGTATCTTCCCAAGCTGGTTTACTTTTTAAATCTGTAAACTAAAGTTAATATTTATATTCAAAGGGTTTTGCCTCTTTCACTGACCTTTTATTTATTTTGGAGGACTTCCCTGTATTCACAACTGTGCTACTATCTTAATTAACACTAGGTTGCTTTCTTGTGTGTGTTAGAATTACTTTCATAAAAAAGGATAGAAAAGAAATTTTAAACCTCAATTGTAAAATTTCTTGAAATACTGGATTAATATGTTGAATCTCAGGGAGCAAAAGTCAAGGTAGTTCACTCAGAGTTAATGGAGGATTGACCCCAGCAATTAAAAGATCATAAAAAAACAACAGTAATTTTGCTCAGACACCCACAATATTGAGGCTGAGTTCCATTCTTGGTTGTAATAAACTGAATCCATATGAACATCAATGATGAAATAATGTTAATAAGAAATGGTGACAATACATCAGAAGAATTCCACTTGGAACAGAAGATCATAATTCAATGCAGGCTTGAACAGCAAAATATATCAAAACAGATCCTTATTCTCAACTTTGCTTTAAAATTTCTGGATATTCAGAAAGCAACACTTAAACCATAACCATTTACATAAACTTCTAAAAAAATTAATATCTGTAAATATTTTAAGACTATGGTCCTGTACTGGCTAAGAAAAAGAAAGAAGCATGGAACAGTGGCACAAAAATTATCAAGAAAGGAAGAAGTGGCATTTTATAGCTTATTTAAAAATGATATATAAGTAATGCTATAGCTCCACTGACTTACTAGAATTAAGTCGTATATCACATGAGAACTTGCTCCTAGATGTGTTGGTGTTGAATATGTGGACACAACAGGTCAATTTCACCCAGAAATTAAATGGTAAAACTCCGTCCACTATCTTCCTAGAAAAGCAAAACTAACTGAGGAATCAGTGGAAAGAATTTAGCTCATATTTGCAAAATACTTTAAATGAGCAGAGACATACATATGGAAACACTCCCAGACAGACTTGTCAGAATAAAATGCTGACAATCCTCTCACAGGATGCAACCATTGCCTGTTTCTTATTGTTCTGCATATGGAAATGTGACTGCTTTTGTCAACATATCAGTTTATGCATTGTGTGTAAACATTATTTTCATATAAAGCTGTGAATTTGCAGAGAGATGAACTACCTACACCTGGAAAGAAATTCCACAATCCACCATTCTGCTCTGCCGCATTTGAACTGTGCATATTTTCATTAAATTTGGCACATCAGGAGTAACATCAATAGAGAAGGAAAAAGTCAAAAGTAGGGAAATTGCAGACGTTGCTCTGCTCATTTTTAAGCTACTTTTCTGTCCTGAGTTCCTATCTTAAAATTGCACAGATGCACAAGCAGGGAGATTTCAATTCACAAAGACCTGGTCTCCTGTAAGCAACAGAAATGAGACTGTAAAGCAGAAAAAATTTCCTCTGCACTATTTTTATAACTTCCTCTATCCTTCTACACACCTTCTGTAAAATTCCAGAGTATCAGAGTTGAATAAATGAACAAGTTAAACCCTGAGAAGAAATTAGAGTCACAATTGCCTCTCACCTCTTAAGAATCATTTCTGTGTTCATCCCTTTCTCTGTGTTGGCATACTCACACTGCATTGAGTATGTCTCATGTTTACTGCAAACATGCACAAAGAATGCTCAAATTCTGCAGTTTAAACTGACATGATAGTACATATGTAAAAGGAATTCCTCAGCTTCTCTTTGTATATATATATAACAGATTGAATGAACAAAATAGCTGAAGTTGTCAAAAGGCATGTAAAATGGCCCATTGAAATGTCACAATTTTAGTCCTTTAGTCCATTGTCTGGTTCATTCAGCAGAACCTCAGGAATTCACACTGCACCACAGGCTGGGCAAAGGAACTCATCTCCTCACAGCAGACTGTGAATGTGTTAAAGGACTGAATAAAGAAACAAAACAACTGTAGGCTTTATCTAGTGTAACAGATGTATCAGGTAACATCTGACCTGTTGGTTTGATCAGACAGAATAACCACGAGGACTCCTCAATTATGAGTTCCATACAAGTGTATTCATCATGTAGAATTTAATTAGCACTGTTCCCTGGGAATCAAGATAATTTGCTGCGGTTATCTTCTGCTTAACAATATTGCTAAAATATATAAACTGTTAGATGATGCTGACCCAGTAGTTTTCACTGTCATCTAAATCAGACAAAGAAAATCAAAGCTGAAAATCAAGAATCTGGCTGTGACCATGATGGAAGGTTCTCTTTGGTCTTCTTGATCCAGACACATCACCAAAAAGTTTGATGATGGACAGAAGTTCTGAACAGACTTGCTCATGATAAAGGTGTCTGAAAGCGTGGCTGAGCATTGTCAAGCAATTAGCAAACTCTTAGCTACTCAAATAGCTATGCTGGCACCAGCAGACCAAATCCTGCCTGCCAGCACTCTGATGCCTATGGATCTGAGAGGTACTATGATTATTATCACCTGATTGCTTAAGATCTATGGAAATGCACATAAAAGTTGATACAAATGCTTTAAAAATACTTTTCTCCTTATTTAATTCAAAATTTATTTGGGTTTAAACCAAAAATCTCACTTGAATGATTTTAACTAATTATATCAATTACATTTGAAGAACTACATTAATTATTAGAGATATTAGAAGCTAAAAGTGCTTGTCTACCATCCTGCTTTTCTGTGGCGCACAGATTGAATCATTAACCAAGAAGGAAAAAAAATACAAGAAATGGCATTACAATGATGTAACAGAAAAAGAACAGCAAACAATAGGAAGCAAGTGCGTTTGGAAAAAGAAGAAGAAAAAAGATAAAACAAGCATTCATTGAAGAGATATTTACTCCTTCAATTCATTATTTTCTTCACAGTTTTGTGACCATTGAATAGAAAATATTTATTGATTTATTTTTTCCATAGGGAACCACAAGCAGTAAAACTGACAAAATGCACCATAAGGTTCAGTAACCCAAATATCAACTCACCAGATAAAGGAAGAACAGCCTACCTATTCAAACAGTTCCATTAGCCTAGAGGTTCTGATAACATCATTTCTTCTGGTTGCTTTCACATAAATGATGAAAGCAAGGGTCTTTCACCATTTCCCCCCCCCTACACAATTAAGTTTAAGCCAAAAATGTTTACCAGTCATATCATTGGTTCCAAAAAGTGTGTTAAAAACTGCAAAGCAGTTTTTGCTCAGGTCAATCCATCAATTACTCTTTTATCCATTTCTCACTGAACAGGAGTTTCAGTACTCAACTGTGTTTCATCCCTCAGCATGCCAGATGAAAGACTCTAGTAAAGGTCTTACAAGTCTTTGATATTAGTCCAATGAGATAATATTTCTAAAGGCTTTGGAAGCATTGTCATGAGTACTAAGTGTGGTTCTGTTGGTTCTGTTCCTGCCAGCATCTTCACACTAACAGAATCATTGTTTTGGTCACCAAGATGTTTGTGTATTATACATACAACTAATAACAGATGAATGTTTACAGTGCAAAAATGAAATGTCAGATCATTAAGTCAGTGAACGTTTTCCATCCTTACTGACAGGTGAGAATAGTTTCCAATTGTTTAGGACATACAGAAGTTAAAAATCAGAACTTCTAAGGGGAAGAAAAAAACCCCTTTCAAATTCTGAATGCTTCCTTCCTGGTTCTCAGTATCTTATATTCCCCTGTGCAGTTAACAATTTTCTTGCTTTAAGAAAGGAAACATGCTTTCCAAGGAGAATAAAGAGGGCTAAGAGGGCTGAACTTAATACGAAGACTAAGTTTACTCAAAAGGTCTCTGGATGTCTGCCTGATTCTTCTGACACACTGCAACTTTCAAGAACTAAAAAAATACAAAAAAATCCCAGTGAAACTCCTCAAAAATTAACTACAACATTTAATGTACAGAAATAAATCAGTGAAATGTACTGAAGACAGAAATGCTGTTACATTTTAAGTATGATTTTTGAAAAGAAAAAGGTTTCCAAATTATTTTTACAAACATATCACCGTGGTAATGGAAAGTGTGTCTTCATGAAGGCACAGAAAACAAACAGATTTGAAAAATTCTGCCACCTCTGAATAGGAGAAATTAATTTCGAGTCTGCAGGCTGGCCAGCTAGTTACTTAGCCATTGTTACAAATTGTTTAGACTATTCAAAATGAGCCATGAAAAAAAGACATAAAATGCATATAAAATAGTAAGTGAAAAATCTCTCCTTCCTTCAAACATCATTCTGCCTTATTAGCCTCTTAGAGAGAAACAAAAAAAAAAGAAGGAAGAAAAGTACTGATGATCATAGTGCTTGAACCTGTATTTCAAAAAACCCCCAAAAAACAAAAAACAAACAAACAAACAAAAAACAAAAAAACACACACACACAAAAACAAAACAAAAAACAACCAACCAAACAAAAACAACAGGGATCTGGTGCACTTTCTAAAATAACACTTTTTTCAGCATTATCTTAAGCGTCATTCTTTTCTATTACAGTTCTATGCTGTAAGAAAAGATTGTTTATCTCTCACCCATCAAAACATTAGAATATAGTCAAATACAAGAGGAAAGTTGCTCCAAACACAGACACACAATTTTAAGTGGAGCTTGGGATATTTACATACATGTATAAAGAAGTTTACACTAAAGTTTTAAACATATCACTATATTTAATCAAGGAATAAGTATGCTGGGGGGAATCAAGCAAAGCATGTCCTTTCCAGGACAAAGGAGGGGATTTTTCCAATCTGCTCTACACTGGGGTGGCCTCAACTGGAAAATTGTGTGCAGTTTTGGGCACTGCAATATAAGGAAGATATTAAGGTATTAGAGAGTGTCCAAAGGAGGGCAATAAAGATGGTGAAGGGCATTGAGGGGAAGCCATATGGGGAGTGGCTGAGGGCACTTGGGCTGTTCAGCCTGGAGAAGAGGCGACTGAGGGGAGACCTCATTGCAGTTACAACTTCCTTGTGAGGGGAAGAGAAGGGGCAGGTACTGATCTCTTCTCTGTGGTGACCAGTGATAGGACCCGAGGGAATAGCCTGAAGATGTGCCAGGGGAGGTTTAGGTTGGATATTAGAAAAGGTTCTTCACCCAGAGGGTTTTTTGGCACTGGAACAGGCTCCTCAGGGAAATGGTCACAGCACCAAGACTGAGAGAGTTCAAGAAGCATTTGTACAATATGGCAGATGGTGTGACTCTTGGGGATGGTCCTGTGGAGGGTCAAGAGCTGGACTCGATCCTGGTGGCTGCCCTGCAATTCTGTGAAGTACACACACTAAACACCAGGCTGGAGTCACACTCATAACATTCCAAAAAAGGTCAAACTTCCAATCACGTGTGGTACTGTGACAAGTTTTTGTGACACTCTTTGTAGTCACTAAGACTCATGGATTTAATCCTTTGTCATCACAGTGAAAGAAACCAATAAAAGCACAAAAATATTGATACACAAAAGAGCATATATGGTCAAATAGGTCACAGCAGTTCTCCTTTCCCTTCTCCCTCAAAAAGTATGTTTGTACAATGTCACAATTTATAGAAATGCAGAAATAACAACATTCATATCTGGAATATCTGAATTTTAAATAATGTAGTGTTCATATTTCAGAATTAGGAGATGTGTAAGCTAGATTTTTTTGTTGTTGCTGTTTTGGGGTTTTTTTCTTTTTTTTTTTTTTTTTGCTAAGCATTGCACATTCAGTAGTCTGTTTCTTTTCAGAAAGGAGGTCTTCAAAGTCATTATTTCTCTAGAAGCAGAACTTGATGGACACAGACAACTATTTTTCTTGCACTATAAGCTTCTTCTCAGTGCAGAAATATATCACTTTTTGTCATCTCTACCTCCACTAACAGTTTCAGTAAAATAATTTACACTAGGTTCCAGTGAACAGAGTGGAAAAGGAGAAAACAAAAATAACAATGAACCAGTTGCTTATATCCTTGATCATTTCATTGACCCAGAAATCCCTTAAGTAATTTCAGGCACATGAATAGTACTATGACTCCAATGGAAATTGTTCCTAGAAGTGTAAGTGTAGAAGGCTTTGTCTAGAAAAAAGACTAAAAATCTCAAGCATGAAGCACACAGTAAGGATTTCACAGATTTTAAGTAAAAACAAGTATTCATATTTTTCTTATATAATTTTTATGAACTTTATAAATACTTATTTTTTCTTTTCTTTTTTTTTTTTTTTCTTCCTAATGCAAGTCTTTGACAGGGATTCTGAAATTCTAACTTCCATTTAGAAACATTGAAGACTGACAAAAAAGCCTACTGCCACAAAAACTTCTACCAGCTGGGGACTTAAACTTCCAAAGAAGCACAAATAAACAAGACATTAACTTGCATATTAAATTCACTTCAAGACTGTGATTAAAACACAAAAACACAACCAACAGAAAATGAAATTCCAAATCCTAAAACATTCCTTTAATTTGGAGTGGAATTCGTGCTCATTTTGGGTTGCTGCAGTTATCCTGAAAAATACAAGTGGAGCAACCTCTCATTTAGCCCCCTTTATTGCCTGTTTGGGTGGAAGTCAATTAAAGTTGTGACACTAACACCATCCAATAATATCACCTGAGGAAACATTAAAGTGGCACATCCATGAAGGTGCGGCAAGAAATTTTCATCTGCAGGAATTAATATATTTTTAAGTCTATAATGAGGCTTAAAGATGAACAAATGCTTACTTCAAATAAAATGAAATAATTTTTCAAACTGAATGAAAATTGCATTGAATTACCATCTTGAGAATTCATCTGTCAGCCTTTTAGTATAAAATTCATGATTCCACACAGTCCCAAGAAAGGACAATAGAGTAATTGATAAAACCCTTCACATGTTAGAGGACTTCAATAATTCTTAGAATTCTGGCCATTCAGTGATCACTGAAATGTAATTCACATGTTGAGCATATACTGACCCACATCATGTAATATGTCCTTTTAAAATTTTAATAATGAAAAAATGGTACAGTTACAATACGACCTCCAAGGCTCAAGAAATTGCCCCACATAGAATTTTATTCTTACAATTTATTACTTAGTTTAAAATATATTTTGTATACTGCGACTGACTTCATAGAACTACCATTTACATTTATTAGCTTTAATAGAGCATATTCTTTATAATTAATGGTGTATTCTAATACAGTTAAACCACAACAATAATTCAGATTTCATCCTGAGGCTCATTGCATTGCTAATTTCAAAGACTAAGGATGACAGTGGCTAATTCTTATGTTTTGATGCTCTTTTAATATTTGTCTGCTGGAAAAAAACCCACAAACCCTCTCCAAAAACATAAGGTATTTTAACACTTATCTATAGTTTCCTGTTTCTTTACACAGTTATTAAAACTTGAATGAAACCTTGGTTTTTTTTACTATTTAGCCAATTCTATAATTAATGAATTCTTCACATGTTGCAAAATTGTGCTACACAAAATAATTTTTCCCCAGAAATGTACATACTATCAGATTTTAATTATTTATTAAAACAGTCAATTAGCCAGGGTTTCCTTCTGATTTAAAGTTCTCAAAATCTTACCTTTGAACTAATTGTATTTTTCTACTTTAGGTATTTGCAATAAAGACATGAATGTATTTTATAATGATTGCATTTTTAGAAAAATAGATGCTCCCTCAACTATGATCACTGTATATTACAATGCAAGGTTGTTGCTAATATTTTTCTAAAACCTCTTAGACTATTACTTGTATGTAGAAAATCCATGACAAATAGCATAGTCTGTCATTGCAGGCAACAAAACATTTAAAAAGGAGAGAGCACACCTAAAGGTAAAGTAGTTATTTACAAAATAGTTTCAAATAGAACATCACAGTCGATAAGTATCTGAGAATGTGTCAATGAGAGTACAAGAATATGAGGAAAAAATCATTTAGCTGTACCAATACTTTGAAACAATGCCTTTGCTGTAGTACTATCAAAGCTGGCAAAAAGTGTTTTCTTTTGTGAGAATTTACCCTTCACAGTGGTAGGCAGGATTTCGATTTAGATCAGATATGAAAAAAAACACCTGACTGAACTGAGAAAAAGAGTTGGCAACCATCACCCAAAAATTTCCCAGAAGGAACAGGCACACTGGAAAAACATTCCATTCTTATAAAGGAGGACTACAAGTAAGACCAGGAGACTGAAACATCTCTCATGAGGAAAAGCTGAGAGAGCAGTTTCTATTTAGCCTGGAGAAGAGACAACAGAGGTCTTACCAGTCCATACCAGTATCTTAAGTTTGAGTGTCAAGAGGATAGGGTCAAACTCTTCAATGGCACCCAGCAAGAGAATAAGGGGCAACGGACACAAAGTGAAACATATGAAGTTCTATCTCAATATGAGGCAAACTTCTTCACTTTGAACGTGACAGAGCGCTGCAACAGGCTGACTGGAGATCCTAGGAACCCTGTTCTAGGTAACACTGCTTTAGTAGGGGATTTGGATTAGATGATCTCTAGAGGTCTCTTCCAACTGCAACAATTCTGTGATTCTGCTACTATGAAGAAATATTTTTTGATTCATTAAATCTATAATCACAGTATTAAGCAATTTTACCTACTGATCTTTCACACTGATGCAAATAACACACTTGGCACAAAAAGACTTTCCACTACAGTCAGTTGCATCTATTGTTGACAATTGAAGAATTTTAAGGTACTCAGATGTAACTACAAAAATTAGTTTATTTATTTTCTTATTTTAAAATCTTTTTCAAATAGACATCTTTGAAAATACTCTGAGACCTTTGTACAGACCTCTGGTACAAATAATCATTACAAAGGGAAAAGATCCACTAAATTGTATAGCTCAGCTTTTTTCCTTAAGTACCAGCAGAACTGCATAGAAATCTGCAATAGGCACATGCTGGGATGCCTAGCTTATAGTTTCCCCAGATTAATAGCCATGGGGGGAAGTATTTGTGGAAAAATACAGCTTAAGTAATGTGGCCAAGTGCTCAGCTATTAGGGGCTGTGTTAAGTCAGTAGGGAACCTTCAATTTCACACGTGAAAGGATGAAAGGATAATTCCTATACCAAACCTAGGCCTCAAGTTAAGGGTCTGGTGCATCTCTAATTCTATTTGACATGACTCTCTCAGAAGGGTTAGGCTGAGTAAATATATTAAACTGAGCTCTATTTACTAAAAGTGTATGTGTAAGAAACCAGAGGGACAGACCCAGTAAAAAAAAATGAAGTTTCTTCTTGACTTGCAAAGGACTGAGAAAGAAAGAATTGACAGAATTTAGTATTCAGGAAATCCGATTCAAATGGACCAGTTAGTTGTTAACAGATAAGCACAGATCCAAAAACAAGGACTCAGATGTCAGCATGTCAAAACAAAGGTGCATCATATTTCTCGTTCAGAATCTGGTCTCCTGCCCCAGTTAAAGAGAACCTGGCAAATACATTGGTCAGATACCACACACAGGTAATGCTATAAACCTCTGCACTGTCTGACCAGGTGACTAACTAGTATTGCAATAAGGCACAGTGTCTGAGGAAGCTTTCACTAAATCACACCTGTGAAGAACCTCCTAGCATGGAAGAAATAAGCAAGCACAATACATACTATATTAAATACCAGCTACATAAATTTCTATTAAAGAAGTCCCCCCTGTTTGAGAGGACCACAACTATTCCCTAGTCAAGTAGTCTGAAGTTCTCCTTGCTTTCAGACTTGTGTTTGGAAAGGTATTAATTGTTAGTCAGCTAAAATCAAGTTTTCAAATACCTCCAAAGTCTGTTTTTACATAACAGTTAACTGTCATGCATACCAGGTGCATGAGAAATGTGCATTTTATATTTTCAGAGATCCATAAAATATTTACATCAGAAGGATTCATCTGGATGTAGAAAAACAAGAGATAAACCCTATATATTTTAATTGGGACTATTTATCAAGCAAATACACAGAGTGCTAGAGAGACCTCTTGTAATCTTTCTCCATTTGCCCATGGAGTGCGAAATTCCCAATATGCAGGACAAAACCTAACAATATCAATCCACTAATCAACTAATCCAAGCAGACATATGTAAAGACTACTTGTGTGCATTGCAAAGGCTGTCATAGGAGGAAAATGGAACCCAAGAATATTATTTTTTTTAATTTTAACTCTAAACTTACTCCCTGTAGGAACTACCTCCTGCCAAACTTCTGAAGTATCCAAGGCTGGTAGCTTACTTTGGATGAGGCAGCAAAAGGCTGTCACATAGATCTTGTACTCAAAGCATTTAGAGATACAACTTAGCAGCTTCTGGTCGCAATTTGTTACCAACAGTGAAACAGCAGTAATAGCTGAGACTTCTCAGCCACCAGATTTCTGAAAGTCATTATAATGTTTGACTGACATAGCAAAGGGTCAAGAAGTGTTCACCTTTACTGATCTGCCATAAGAAATGAACGGTTATACCTTTTTCTCTATGAAATGTTCTTTTGTCCCTTTCCCCCCAATTTGCCACAATCCAGCACTTACACTTTCTCTTCTGAGCCGTGTGTCAGTCAAAAGACGCAAAAATGCAGAAGAAATTCAAGCTTTTAACCGCACTCATGTCCTCCTATTTTTGCTATTCTTTAGCCCAGACCTAGAGAGTACAAAGTTAACAGAGCCAAAGCCTTTTCCTACCACAGCAGTGTGAGACAACTAAACCCCACTCTGATTCTGGTCTACAGTAATTAACAGAGAGAATCTCAAGTGTGTCACCAGCCTGAGAAGCAGAATAATGCCTTTCTGGCCGTTCACGTGCTGTGTGTTGACTTTCAAAGAAGCTGCTGAAGCACATTACAAAGGCAAGTGCTACTGCCACAGCAAATGACTAAGAGATGAAATTATTGCCTCCTTCCCAAGAAATATTTGGATGTTATACCCTTACTTCTTTCTTTCTAGATATGCAACAGAAAAAGATATTTAAAGAGTGACTCAAACTCAGCACAAGCACTAGGGACATTACAAGCTATGACAGCAATGTAAACAACAAGAGTCATTTTAAAGCAGGCTGTGTTAGAAGAAAAAAGTCCTTGCCCAAGGTTATTGATGAATTCACTTCTCAAAGTTAAAATATTCCCTCCCACCACCACCACCCCGGGATCAAAAACCTAGTCTGCCTTCTAATGCAGGTAGACCTTCTACATTTGATTGTATTCCTCAGCACTGTGGCTGCGATTGGAACTAAATCCAGTTGGTGGCTGGTCACTAATGGTATTCCCCATGGCTTAATATTATGGCCACTCCTGTTTAACATTTTTATCAATGATTCAGACAAAGGGATTGAGTACAACCTCAGAAAGTTTGCAGACAACACCACATTAGGTGGGAGTGTTGATCTGCTTGAGGGTAGGAAGGCTCTAAAGAGAGATCTGGACAGATTGGATTAACGGGCCAAGGCTAATTGTATAAGGTTCAAGAGGGTCTCCTGAAGGGAGGTTGTAGTGAGGTGGGTGTTGGTCTCTTCTGCCATGTCTCAAGTGAAAGGATGAGAGGAAATGACGTTAAGTTGCATCAAGGGAGGTTCCAACTAGATATTAGAAAAAAAAAAATCACTGGAGGAGTCATTAGACATTGCAAGGAGTTGCCTGGGGAGGTGGTCTCTGGAAGGGTCCAAGAGTCATCTGGATGTGACACCCAAGGACATGGTTTAGAAGTGATTATGGTGATGTTAGGTTGACTGTTGGACTAGATTTCTTGAAGGTTTCTTCCAACTCTCATGATTCTGTGAACACTCATGGAAATTAGTTACTCAAGCTCCTCCTACTGAGCATCATCCAAGTCCATAGAGTTCTGCATGAACACCATCTGTTTTGTTACTTTAAAATACTTTGGGGTATCTAGAGGTATCTAGTTGAAGTACAGCAAATATTTCAAAATGTTTATATATAAGCAGTTATCCATTTGTTATAGAATACATACATAGAATACATAGTGCAGGTAGCTCGGTGTGCAGCTGCAGTGTGAGCTGCAGGTTGAGCTCTGCAGGGAGCAGGTGCTCCAGCCTGAGGCAAGAGGCCATGAACTGCTGACCCATAACAAAGGGGTACAGAGACCTGTGGCCCAGCCAGGAGACTGGACATGCAGAGACACAGCAGCGGCCGATGACCACCAGACTTTCCAGTGCTTAGACTGGGAGGGTATAACTGCCCAAGGGTTCATTTCTTCAGAGCCCCTCCTCATAGGCACCAGCTCCAGCTGGCATTTTGTTATTTAGTTATTGCCCACGATTAAATTATTTTAAAAATCTGGACATCTGAGACTCTGCTATGGGAAACCTGGGGTCTAGCCAGTAATAAAACTTGATTGTGTGAGTGGGGTGGGTTTAGCTGTGAAGAAACCTTACTCCCAGCTCAGGTGGTGCGAGAGTGATTGCCAGAGTGGCTCCTGGATGGCCAGAGCGGGAAGTTTCCTTAACATATTAGAAAGGAAAGAAGTGGAAATTGAAAAAATAAGGTTGTTTCTTTTTTTCAGAGGTCATTAATACCAACACAATACAGATAAGGAATTTTTTAAACAACATTCACAGATACAGCAAAACACTAAGAGACTGTTTTTCAAGGTCAATGAGCAGCCCACTGCTACTGCTTATTACGCAGCTGAAAAATCAGAATACATACATCAACAGGAAGCAAATTTGCAAGACCTGAAATGTGCAGCCAAATTCCTTCTTCAAATCAGAGAGAAGGCAGATGAACTAGAATTTAGAATCCATACCGTGCTGACAAAATATTTTCTGGTAAAACTATCAGCTCCTGACAATGAGTCAGGAGCTGACTCAGTATTTCACAGTTTAATAAGAGAGACACTATAACATTGTGACATAATACTTTTACTTTTTAGCATTGACTCTAACTGCTGGGTCAGGTCTGCAATGACTGAAAAAAAAAAAAGAGCAAGCATAGGCAGATCTGGCTACCAAGGCACTTTGGCTACCAGACCAGGAGGTTAGCTGCATTTTCACTCCTACACAAATCCATGTTACACATGGTGATCTCACTCCAGATCTGCTACTGCAGTTGTCAACTCCCTTCCTTTTTCCCATGTGATGCCTCAGTTGCTCTATCTTCTCCCCACAAACAGGAAATCTGAAAAGTTCCCAGAAGGTATGTTTGCCTGATGTATTTTTACCCACTGAAAAATTATCACTGAAAGATTTAGTAGCAACATTTGCACAGTATATTTGGTCAAAGGTCAATGAGGCTATAAAATTTTGTGCTAACTAAAAGGTTGCTGGTAAAGTTATTCTTGGGAACAGGCCATAATACACACAGATCAAAAGTCAATTGAAAATAAGAGGAGAGCTTTTCTTCATCAAGTTTAGTCACACAGTGCAATGACACAAAAACCCCCTAAATTAAATTCTTGCTTATCTGGCCTTGCCATTTTCATGACATGACATATTCTTTATTTAACAGTACAAGTCAGTCATAATGAAATTAGATTTTGCCCTTAATTCAAATAGAGAAAAACCTCATATTTTCATTTTCCTGTTCTATAAAAGCATACTTACAACAGGCAATAGTTAAATTCTTGCATTTCATTGCTGGACTCATATGCCAAACGGAATCATTAAATGAAATTGTTTATGAGGAGACTGAATTTTAAGTAGTATGTTATAGCTGTAAATATAAGCCAATGACTCTTGCTATGCAATCCATAAAAAATCTGCTAGGCAATCAAAATTCAATAAGATGTAATCCACTGACATTCAATAAACATGTCAAAATAATGCTTATAACAAATAGTGAGAAATCAATATCCTTTGTCTACCAGTGAAGATACCTATTTAAGGCAAACTTGCCAAAGCCAAGAACCCACAGTCCAAACTAGACAATTATTTTGGCTAATTCGAGTACTCAATGTGACTTCAATTTTAAAATCAGGAAACTCACTAATTTTCATTAATTTTACAGTCAGCAACATTTCTGATTTGGAGGTTTTATAAATGATGGCTGTTCAATAGTCACTAGTATAATTACAAATTCAATAATTACATTGAAATGAGATTTGAATAGTCTTATTTTAAGAAAGCTTTAACCTATGTTAGTCCAGAACCATTACATACAACTGCAAAGAAAGCACTTAGGAGGTATAATTGCTCTGACTTCAGTGTTATGTTTTCAATTTATGTTTCAGTGTGGTGGAATAGATGTTTAACTTATAAGTGAATTTTTTGGTCTCAACCAAAACCACTGAAGAAATCTGAAAACCTTTACTAAGAATAGTCACAATGCTCAACAAATAAGATTTTACAAGAGTCAATATAGTTATACACAAACAAGAAAAAGAAAAAAAAAGTAAACAGAGAAGAAAAAGGAGCTTGTCAATCTCATAGCCTGTGTATCTCTAGATGGTAAAGATTTCCCCCCTCTTATTTCCAAATGTAGTCCATAGTTATCTTAAGTGGCATATACAAATAACAACTCTTCACATGGCAAAGAATATATGAATACATTAAAAATATTTTAAACGTCAATTTCTAATTTTTCAGTGACAGTCTAGGTACTTAAATTTATTTCCACTCACAATCAATTTAAGGAAGAGATAATAGAGTTTAAAAAGAAGTAATTAGTTAGGCAGGTATATCCAGTAATTTGCTACTGCAATTGCACATATGAAATTAGAAATAACCTTTAATAAGAACATATTTTTAAGAGAGAAAATGGCATTGGCAGGAGACAGTGATCATTTATGGAATGTGAAACTTGGGGTCTGAGAAATACAACAATTTTAATACCTGTGATCTAAATTTCCACCAAACTGTGAAATAAACAAATTAACACATAGCCTGTTATATGCCAAGGGTATATCATTAACTACTTGTGTTTTTTATTTCCCTTTTTCAATTTACATATAGCAGATGGCAGCTGTTAACATGTCAGCACTCATAACTAAATCAGATTCAATACCACATCTCAAAAAAATGTAGAAAGTAATTTATTTGCTGAGCAATGCATTTTGGTTGAACAGAAGTTCATGTGAAATTTAGTAAATTGCTCTGATTAAACAAATAAAAACTGAAGTCACAATTTTCATTTAAAATACTTGAAATCTAACAGTTATCTTCATTTGAAGTTTGCTTTTCTTACTTTAAGAGTGAAAATGAGTAAAGAAGTAAACTTAATGTAATGTTTTACTCATTTCTTTTTTTAAAGTTTTCAAGCTAGTTTTCCAACTCCCTGATTTAGTGAAAAATCAGTAACAAAATAGAACTGTCCATTCAGATTTACTCATCATAAGAACACTTTCAATAAAATTCAAGTTGTAAGATTTGAGTAAAAGCATACTAAATAAAAAGAAACTAATTGGCTGCTAACAGTCACATAGAAATTGCTCTTCACTACAAGAAGGTTTAGCTAAAAGTAAACCATCTGAATGAATGAAAATCAGCAAGATATGCTGCAGGTGTTTTTTTTATTTTGTTTGTTTGTTTTTTTCAATTGCACATCACTTATTTAGCAACTAAAACCAATTCCACATACTCTTTAAATCTCTTTGCTATGTAAGATCGTCTAATGATTTTTTTTTTGCCATAATGTGAAGAAATGAATAGCACTGTACCTTCTATCTTTTGGTAAGTTGTCTACATTACTGACTTTAAATCCAGTGTTTCTCAACTAACTGAAGCCATCAGATCTTATGTTTAGGTAATGCATTATGAAACATTTTTCTGAAGAAGTTCTCTTAAATTTTTTTTGTTGGGATCCTGTTAAGCCTTGTTATAGACCACACAGTTATTTCAAGTCATTACCTTCCTCACTAACATCTAATATACTTGATTCTGATGTTAAGTCTGTTTTAGAATGATGAAAAAGGACTTGAAATTTTATCTATTTCTTACCTGTTTTATGCTCCAAAAAACGTTAACATAACTTTTAAAAGGATATAAAATGATCAAACACCTCCTTTCACCATCACTTCATAAGAATGTTTTGTTCTCCCAGGAAGCACAGAGAGGATTAAAATCTTTCTTCAAATTAACTCAGACTTGTATTACTCAGAAGGGTACTTTCTTTTCCTAACAGCTACATGAGTTACTCCATAAATTTCATTGTACTCATTAAGCCTGAACACACTTCACAAGTATAATCACAGTGTAAATCATAAGAATTACAGATGTAGGTTGTTGGAATCTCATACACAAGAAAAAGCAAAATATAGGTACACAAACACATAATTTTAAAATGAAACCAACAATCTACATATTACTTTTTTGATGCATTTAAAGAGTATCCTCCATTCTATATCTAAAAAGAAAATAATTTTAGTTAATTTTAATTGGTCTTTTTAAGGGTTTTGACTTTGTAACTTGACATTTATGCTTCACTAGAAAGTCAGGAATAACATTCTGGACTCCACTGAAAGTTCAGTCAAGCAAAATTCAGATATATACATAGACACTAGGAGTAAAGTATATTGTATATGTATTTCAAATTTACTTTGTGAATTTTTTACTGTTTCTCAACAGATATAACACAAACCTTGATTTTCTAATCAACTTCCTTTTAATACAACATTTTCATTCAGATCAAAATCAAATACTGAACTTTTACATGCCCTTTTTGTGCAAAGAGCAAGGAAGAAGGCAACAACAGTTTTCTTTCAATAAGTAAGCTCACCTATGGTTCATGGTGCAATGTAAGAATGGGTGTACAGGATTGAACTAATCAACTACTTGATTCAACTATCCTGTCTCCAAAAGCCAGGGAAAATTAAAGAAAAAAATAGGGCAAATGTACACAATACTTCCCCCAGTGGTCTTAAGAATTTTCATTAAAGGTAGTTTCAGGATCATCTGGCTTCTCTGTATTTCTGAATGAATTTTCCAACCTTCCCTTGAACCTGCCTACGCTGTAGCAAACACAGAATTGCCCACTGAATTCTACAGCTGCATTATCTGTGTTTCATATAAAAGCTACCATTCTTTTGGCTTGCTTAGAAACCAGTTTCTACCATATTCAACGGATATTTTCTATTGTACAAGATAAATAATGCTTATTAAAGAATGGGTTCTAAATATATTCCCATCGTATTCATGTGAGGATGTGCAAGTACACTTAATTATTGGCAGGCAAGTCTGGACTTTGTGATACTTATTTATCAACACGATATGCTTATAACAGTACATTTGAAACAGAAAAACACCAAATTATATATCAGTACATTACAAACAAACAACAGAAAAAAGGCAGCAAAAGAAATAACAGGAATTCAGTTAGAATAAGGAATAGTACAGCAGTTATTCTAAAGGAGAATTCTATCCAGACATGTTGTCATGGTTTAGGAATGGTGCTCCCCAGTTCAGTGCCCCCACTGACACTCTTCCAAACCACTCTGCCACTCCATCACTTCCCCTTCTCCCCCGGCCTTGCTATTGCTCTGGGGATGGAGATGAGAATTGGAGGCATGAAAGGTGAAGATCATGGATTGAGGTAAGAACAACTTACTGGAAACAGCAAAGAGATGAGAAAATGAACAGTAACAGCAACAATATTCATAACAAAAGGTATAAGACAAAGACATAATTTACACAGAAAGCACATGACAAACAAATAATGATCTGCTCTCCCTCAACGTGGTTTCTCAACAGGGAGGAGAACACCCTTCTCCTCCAAAGAGAGAATCCCTTTTCTCTGTCCCCAGCAATGGCCTGAAGTGGCACAGAAAAATATCTGAGCCTTAGCCACGGCCCCTCCCAGCTGCGGCAAAAAACTAACCTGGCCAAAAGCAGGACACATGGCAGCCTGAAATGTGAGACATGCTTTAAAAGCTAAGTTGATTTGAACAGATAAGACAAATATCAAAATCAATTTATATGACTTCGAACATACTCTTAGCAAAAAATTAAAAATTCTTATTGCTGTTCAAAAATGCATCTACACTTGTTAAAGTCTTGCTACAGGAAAATAACCCTGTGAGGCTGAAGTATAAGACTGTACCATAATCATAAACCTATGACTACAGATTTACAACAACAGTTATATTCTTTGTACTGCTGTTGCATTATCTTGCTTTCTTGGTTAAAAAAATTGAAAATTAAGACAAAAACTTTAAAAATAGAATTAAAAAATAGAGAATAAATCTCAGAAACTCACTTCATAAAAGGAAAGTGTACATATGTTTACAAACATATAATAAAATACTTAAACTCTAAATATTTGATTTTCCTTTTGCACTAATTTAATTTAAAAAACTATGAACTGATACTACTAGACTATCCACCTCCAAAGTACATAGTTATAACATGACTAGGATTTTTGGCACGTGTGACTGTGACATAAATGTAAGGGGTGTCTGACCAGCTCTGATGTCCAAATGGGATGCTACTGAACCACCAGGGAAACTTGGTAAAACAGAAATAAAGTACTCCAGAGCATTCGGTCACCTCTCTTTTAAAGAATTTAGAATAAATATATAACTGCTTAAATACACCTAATAAATTATACGTTGCAAGTATTTGGCAGTTACAGCTTAAAAAATGAAAGTCAGTGATATACAAGATCCCCCATATGGTTTCCCTTTGAAAAGAAAAAAAAAAAAATCCAACATACAATTGGAGATTTTCTAATGCCTTTGTCCATTAGCAGAGGAATGCATTTTCATTATATCCCAACTGTTACAAGTTAGAACTGAAACACCAGTGAAAGACATGCTGTGTTTCTTTCTTCAGAAGAAAATGGACAACTTTAAAAAAAAAAAAAAGCCTTGTTCCTGTTGATTTCTACTATCAAGTACATAATCTCTGAAGATCCATTCTCTCATGGAAAGTTCAGAAAATACCGTTTCTTTGAATGAGAAATATTTCTATTATGAAAAATCTCTTTCAAATTCAACTCAAAATTAGACTGTAGTTTAAGGAAAAAGAGATTATTTAAGCAATAATTCACAAAAAGAACATGCCAGGACCCAATGTCACTAGTTACACTATTCCTCTTGGGGAAAGCCTAAAAAACACGTGAAAGTTATGTTTATCTGTCACATTTTGTCAAAATCTTCTCTTTGACCTTTATTACTTTTAGTACAGATGCAGTGAGGTTTTCAAGTACTACTATACTAGATTTAAAAACCTTATTTACTGAAAAAAGCATAAAACTTCATGAAAACAAAGTCTGTTTCTTCTGAACATATGAACTCTTATGAAGAGGTTTTTCCCCTGTTGTATTCAAAAGCTATTTTCTTATTTTGTATAATTTCATAGAAACTGCACAGAAACAGAAGATTTTGCTGTCAGGAAGAGAAAATAAATGAAGGGAAGTAAGCTTTGCGTAGCTGTGACATGTTTCAGAACAGCCTTAGTTTTAGTGTTTGTGTTAAACTATTCGATATAAAAATTATACAATGAGAGTTGGCTCTTTCTTAACATTAACATTAAAGTCCATACTACAACTACAGTAGGAAAAATGTAGACATACACTGGAGACAAATGGACATATCTTGTACTTGCAGAACACTATGGATCCTTTCAATGTTCCTCATACTTCCACGGCAGAAGAAAGGGCAATCCTTGTGAAATGGTGGCAGTTCACACTCAGCTGAGGGCAGAAAAATCACTTTAACAAAAAGCTAGGGAGAAATTTATAAGCTTCCCTTTTTTTGTGAAGGTTTGTGAAGAGTACAACTGAGTAGAGGAAAAAGTATTTTCATCACTTTTTGTATTTTATTTTTTTTTACTCATTGGCTGCTTTAATTTCATGTTATGTCTCATATATAACATGTAGGTGGTAGACTTACAGATATGTACACATACAGCAGACACTAAGAAACACTGTAAGCACAGTTCCACGTAAAAGAGTAGCTTCATCTATGAGTTACTAATCTATGCAAATATCATTTATGAGTTTTTAAACTGCAAATCATATCTTGACATTGTCAGCCACAATGGAAATGATCCATATCTAAAACTCTACTAAAATTGTAGCAATCTGTGAACCAATAGCAGAAGCTTCAGACAAAAGGCATGAAAATAAAATCGCTTAATCCCATGCAAAAGAAAGAAGAATGCAGAAAAAAGAGACGATATTCACATCCCTTACAGAAAACATGTATTCTTGTTCAATTCTTAAACCAATTTTTAAGGTCTACGTATTTTGACACTATCAAGAGTAAGGATCAATAGCCCCAGACACTGGATATGCTGTTGACCTATGCTAATTACATAGTAGGACACATCCACTGAAAGACATTTTTCCACATGCAACCCTGAATTTCATGAAAAAATTGTTTCCCAGAACCAGAAATGTGGAAATTAAATGCATCTGATACATACAAATTTCTGGTAAATTGCTGATTGCTTTCTGTTGGCGTTTTTCTTCCTTTAGATATTCTACTTGTAGCTAAGTTATTCACTACTCAGTCAGGCATTTACCTTTCTGTTATTACTAACACACTTACACAGGCACGTAACTTAATTTCCCTTCCAAAATTACCCAAATGAAAACTAGAACCATGTAAGAGTGAAAGAAGAAAAGGAGAGCCCAAACAGCAAAAAAGCTCTGCAGGCTGGCATAAGTTAACATTTCACTTCTCTTTTTCTGTAAGCATGACCTTTTTTTTTTTTTCGTTTCTTTCTGGAGATCATCCCTGTCTTGGCATATTGTCTTGCCAGAGCCTGAAGGGCAAATCATCTGTATCCCAATGAAATTTGCATGTGATGAATCCATGTTCAGAAATATTCCAGATCTGTAAGATTGATGTAACTTTTATGATTTTAATAATCATAATTCAATTTTATTAACTTGCACATTAGTGAGGAAACTAATTAACTTTTAAATGTAGTGTCTCCTTGGGGTAAAAAAGATCTGTTAGAGATGGAAAAAAATATATGACTCAGACCTCCCAACCATGATGGAGTGGTGGTAAAATTAATGACGGCAAAGACAAACAGAAGCAACATTAAGTGAAATTTGGCTTTAATTCTCCTCATATACTTAGAAACTCTCCATGTCTGTATCACAATCCTATGAAAGACTAGTTCCTTTTGAAAAGAACAAATGTTTCTTAACAATCCTAGACTGAAGACTCCACTGAACAGAACATGGATAGAGCCACATACATGAGAACAATACCACCACCAACACTAAAAAAAAGAAAACAAGTTTAAATATCAGTTTTCATCATGTTTCATTCCTTACATATCTAGTAGCACTTAGGTGCTCAAAAATTCATTAAACACAGACCACATATTACTAAAACTTTTGTTATACACATAAGAAGTTATTTCCAACTTACATGCAAAATCAGTATGAAGAAACAGAACAGAAACACTGTTCCAAAAAATAAATGCTCTGAACTTAAATCCTTGAATGACGTAGTGCCAACATTGGACAGTAATGAAAGATGACTAAAAAGAAATCAGTTGGACTTACAAAACTTTTTGGGGAGTGGAGAGGGCCCATTATAGTAACATATAAGGCCGAGTTAATCAAGTTTGAGAATGTGTTATACAATGCTCTGTACATAGAAACAAACAGTCCTGGCCCACTAATACACAATTTCATCAGAAAAAGATGGCTATTGAAGAGATAAAATATTGTTACCAACATATACAAGTCAGTGGCAGAAGTCACAACTGCACAAAGTCACCTGAATGCAACCACAGTGCTGTTTTCAAGGACCACCCTTCTCACACATCAAATGCTGCAGCAAGAGACAATCCAGAAAAAAACCTGCATTTTAGGCTTCCTTTATATTTCTGTGTTTCATCAGCACCCACAACCTCTGTGCTAGTCCTGCAACTTCTCTGAAGCCAGTTTGCACCAATTCTACTTGTTGTATGTGACTACCATAAATTGTTGTAACTGAGGGCAAATAACACAATTCTGTGCTAAATACTGAAGACAATTCCTTAGCTCCCACTGCATACCAAAGCAGAAATACTCCCCTATAGTTGCTGATATTTGACAGATGGTACAGATTATGCCCTTGCAGTTTACATAGTAATAGAACTGATTACATTGCACCATAACCATGTTCTCAGCTGAAAAATAAGAGCAGATCTTGCCGCACCTGTACAAATACCTTTCAGCTATGAAAACACAACTTGGGATCATTGGTATAGTCAAGGTAGAAATTTTCATGAATAATGAATCAGATAATTCATTTTTATACTGTAAATTTTCACTACTCAAAACTGAACCATCTTGAAAGAGATAATGCATTTTTTTCTGCCCAGGATAAAAATGAGTTTATCGTTCACTCAGATTTATGAGTAAGTTGCACAAGTTGGATTTGAATTATTCTACCAGTCCCATAATTTTCTGAGTTGGGTCACTCTCTTTAGGACAATCAAATTAGATAAATTATTCCTTTCTTCTGCTACTTCAGCCATGGTAAAATGTGCACATGCAGTGGGGAATAGTAAGATCACAAGAAAGTGATTTGTTTTTATTAATATTTTGTTTATGCTCCTGATTCTTCTCCAAAATCTTATATTCTCTTACAACAGAGAGCAAAACAAAACAAACAAACAAAAAAAACCAAACCACAAAAAAAAATAGGAAAAAGAAAGAAAGTAGAACCCTAATTTAAGACTGATGATATTAACGTGCTACAAAGAAATAACTGGTTCAAATGGTACTCTTAAGAGTAACTTTAAGAAAATTTCTGCGTATAAACATGCCTAAATTTTTATTAAGATTCTAAAGAGGGAATTAGTGAGATAAACTTTTTGATTACTTCTGAAATGACAAAACATGGTTGAAATTATAGACAAGGTTGTCCAAACATACATTATTTTTTCATGTAAGCACAAGTTCCAAATACTAACCACATCCAGTATGGTTTTGGTTTTATTTTTTTGCTTGTTTGTTTTTTTAATGTCTATAGATATTTAAGATACAAAATGTCTTCAAAGGCATTTGAAGGCATTCTGTGAGATAATAATTCCATGTTTTAAGATCACCATGTTAGCAATTTTTTGCACTGAACTGTGCTGAAAAGTACAATAGATGACACTTTACATGTAACTCCTAGAGAAACATTAAAAGGCAGGCAGGCAGGCATTTAAGGATAAAAGAAGTGATAACAAAACACAAAGCAAAAAGTTTCACTTTATCAATTAGATATTTTCCAAAGGTTAGAACTTTTCTGAGCTGAAATAAGAGTCTAATTAGGCTGGCTGTAAGAAAGATGACTAGGCATCATGACAAATGGCAAACCTCTAAGATCGCTTTTCATCTAACTGCAATGCCAAAACTCAACAATGACAGTTTGTGGGAGGAAGCACTTTCTGTTTTCATTACCAGTTACCAATTCCTTCATAAAGTTTGAAGTTTGTGCCCTGTTCTTTAATTTACTAATGCACTCTGGAATTAGATTAATAACAGAGAATTGCTACAGCAGTTTTGTACATTAATTTTCAGACAAATTCTATTCAAGGTCACTCCTACAGTTGTATTTCCTCGTGGGCAGGCACAGGTGGGTACTTTTTTAAAAAAAACATCTTTTTTCTGGCCTGTTAGTGTCAATAAGTATCAAGAAGTGTAAAGAGATGCTTGGCAGAACTTTCACAACACATGACCTTTCTGTAGCTGAAATAGCATTTGCAGTATTGCACAAGATTGCCATCTAAGAACATGTTTATTTGGCACCTATTACAAATGGGCTATGTGCCACCTTCACAGATGGCTCTAAGTATTCACCACTAAACTATCATGTAGCTTAAGAAATGTGAGAGTCAAGGGCAGGGTTTCTTATATGAGAACATTCACGTGTTGTCACATTTAAGTTATCTGCCAATGCAATTCTTCCGTGAGCTAAATTAACCTTCAAAGTGTGAACCTAAATTTTGAATACAAGTAAAGGAATACTTGTTAGAGGGACCTGTGAGGAAAGAACAGGAATCAAATTCCTGGAATATTTTCTGCATACAGCTCACTTGCCCTCCAAGGGCTTTAAAAGTAAATACTATCCTATTGTACAGATGAGAAAAACAAATTGAATGATATTTCCAAAGTTGTAACACAATCTGCTGTAAGTCTTGGAAACAGAAATCAGCTGATACTGACACACAACACTGTATCTCCTGTCCTAGGCACAGAGATTTACCTGTCTCCAGTTGACTTGCACACAAGTTAGATGTTGCAAAGAAGTGAAACTTTTCATGTTCCAACCAAGTCTGTTTGCAGAAAACAGTCCACATTAATATTTCCTGAGACTTTTAAATGGGATTTTCCTAAGGCTCCAATGAACAGAGCTGCATGCTGACAGGTACTGACTAGTACTAGCAAAAAGGAAAAACACCTTGCCTAGTTTAGTTATATTAAAATAATCTAGCATTTGAGTTTATCTGGCATTTGAATTTATCTGGATGCAAAGGCCAACTTAATTTCTATCACTAAAGAAAATACTACATTCAGTAATAGCTAAACATGAAATGAGAGGTTTCACAGTTTATTTTATATAATACTGTAGCAGGAGAAAGAAAAAGACAGGAAGGTGTACTGTTTATTGGAAGAGTTTTCCAATACTGTAAAATCAGATACCAAGGCTTTTAAGCCAGCAATTTGCCATAAGAAGATTCCAAACTATGCAATTTGTAAAACAGAACAGGACTATTCTTTTTTGTTTAAGTTTCAAGAACTGAGAATATTCCCTTTCCCGTTACTGATATTTTTAATGACCTCAGAGAAATGGTGACTACATTTGTGCCTCCTAGTCTCAATGTGAATTGAGAGAGTAATGCTGGCCTCTCCAGGAAAGTACTGCTCACCAATAGCTTGAAGTGCACTGTGTCAGTCAAATATTACAAGCACATGGAAAGTGTGCGCAAATGTAAAATAATACCGGGGATCTCTTCAACCAACACGATGGCCAAACAAGAGAAAAATAAAAAATTGATTTTCATTTCAGCAGCTTATAACATGCTAGCTTCTTTAAAATAAACATTTAGACAGCGCTGCACTGAATTCCTATTGAAATGAATTGATATTTGCCAATTTAGAATATGTCTGGCTTGAGAAAGAGGTTTTTGCCCATGGTCTGATTCTTGTGATGTTTGATGAAAAAATAATATATAACAGCATGAAGTCAGACTTCAAGGCTATATGGAATGATAGGAAGATACTAGAGAACAACTAATACACTCACAAATATTGGCCATTTGATTGTCTAACATTTGACTGCAGTCTCTCTGTAATTAAGGAATGTACTTTTGCATGCTTAGAGATATAATTATTTTTACATATGCCATCAAACTAACATCAAAAATGTTCTGAAAGGTTGTAACTGATCTTTGTAATTTCCCTCAGTCTGTTCGTGTAGTGTTTGTGAACTTATCAAGACTCCTATGTATGAATGTCTAATGACAATTGGCCAATTAACTTAAATAATTTCTGCTTAGTAGCAGGTTCATTGAAGTATTCAAAGTCAAAACTTGATCAGAAATAACAAGCTTCAAATCTGAAATGGTGCAAGTATAGCTTTTAATTTCCATAGAATTACAGCTTTAGAAACCATTAAGATAAATCAAGCAGTATTTTTAAAGGGAACTCAATTATTTTACAACTGTTTTATCAGTAAATCAATTTACCAGAAAATTCATAAAAAACATGCTCAAAATATATTTTACATAATTCAAACAGTTTCTTATTGAAGTTATGATATGTTTTAATATTTATGCCTCTGGTGCCAGCATTAAAACACTGCCAAATAGCAAAAACACATGGAATTGTGACATCTTTTTAACACTTGAAACCCTTTGTACAGTTTGTCTATCTGTTATTAATCTACAAGTCCTTGATCCAAATACTTTAATAAATTACCATTCATTTTTTTTTTAAAAATGCTAACCTGGTACTTTCTAGTTAGTATTTTCCTAAAGATATGCCAAAATTTTGGTTGCAACTCATATTCTGAGAGAAAATGGTAGTTGGCAACAACTGCCTTTTTTCCCCTCAGAGAAGAATCTCATGATATGTGGACATGACTACATAATTTTAATGATGTGTCAGAAAAGCAACATATTTACCTGTCATTGCCCTGTATTATATGTAAAGCTTGTGTGACATTTATGCACAGAATGTCTCAGCTGGTGGCTTTAATTTTTTTTTTGTATGCTTATCTGTTCCCTTTCACTAGTATGTGGTTTTCAGTTTTACTTTCTAAAGACGGAACTGACAGCTCACCCACAACTTCTGAGCCCTTTTGCCTCAAAGTCTATCCTCATGATATTGATAACAATACCTTTCTGCTATTGGGATGATACAAAAAAAAAATTTGTGAGTGACACTACAAAAGAGTGAAAGAATTTTTCTGGGCCCTACTTGAATTCTGCTTACAGCTATGTGATTTCCTTGGAGAACTTCATTTCATTGCAGCTGCAACACAAACTGATAATGAAAAATCTAATTTCCTCCTCTTTTTTCTCCTTTATTCTATTTTGGCAATAATAGTTTTCACTAACTATGAAATCCTTAGTTTCCTAAACTGTGAAAATTGAACATTTCCAGATTTCTTTCATCTGCTCATTTCAGTGATGGTGTTCAGCTCATCATTTTGGTGTGAGTGATCCAATATAATTTCTGGAATGGGATGAAAGTTTTAATACAACTAGTGATATATTTATTATGCACAAAAAATAACCACAAATGAATATCATAGTATCAGAACTCATGCAATGGGCTTGCTCTTTAGAGTCTATATATGATCTTTATACTTAGAGCTGATGCAATCTCAAAACCTCTTCTTTTCTTCCCTAGGAAGAAAAAAATTCTTAGACAGACTCAAGGCAGCAGAAAAGCTTTGATGGAAGTTTCTACCATGTTCAACCAGAAATTGGTACAAATATAAATAATTTTCTTTTCCAAGAGGTTGTACGAACATATTTCCATATCCAATTATTACTAATATTCATCATCTATAGCTTGTTCTAGGCAGAGGAAATATATGAGCACTCTTAAGGAAATGAGGATGAGAAACAGCCAGTTGCCAGGCTGTTGCCAGTATCTGTGAAGGATGGGGGTGTATGGAGCAAAATCCAATCAATATTCCTTTGGAAGATGGCATCTTGAACTGAATGAAAAGTTGTTAGTACTTCAGTGGTGCTTTTAGTACTTCAATAACATGAAAAGATATGCTAACAGTGTATTAGAAATATTGCAAAAAAGTCTCAAAGCAAAGTGGCTTCTCAAATAAAATGAAATTTCAAATCCTTCAAGGGAGACCATTGTAGGGCTTCATGAATGGAACAGGAAAATGAGTCATTCTTTTAACGACAAAGTCATTGTAAGGGCTTTCAGGTATGTTTTAAACTTCAGCAGTGACTGAATTGAACTGATGCTGAAGGGCCTGTACTGCATGTTAAAATAACATATTTTTGCCTTAGTGTAACTGTTTGAACTTTCTCCTCTTGTCATTAATCTGCACTGTCTAAAACCTCAGTTAATAGCTGCCCTCTACCATTTCATGAGCTGTTCAATATGTGATTGTAAAAGGCTTCAAGAGACCTGCTGCACAAGTGTAATACATTGCTAAAAATGACTTGGCTTAATTAGGATATGTTGAACTGGGATGGCTGTTTTATTAAGAAGTCCCAGAAAACTGATTCAGCTAACAATATGAAATTGCAGTAAGTATTGTTGAAACACGACATTAGTAGCATGAAATCAGTGTAACTGGGATGATTTTGGATAGCATGAAGTGGGTTTAATGAAGTGATAAACAGAAATAAATTGTTAACTCTTATCCTTAAATGCACCAGTTGTCAAATGAAGAATTAAAAGATAGACATACACTTGAACATGCGTAGGCAACACTCAAGTACAGCTGGCTTCAGGAGACCTCAAACCAAACAGTTCCACAAAAGGATCGTGAGTGATGATATCAATCAGAATGATCAGAAATCTGATAACCAAAATAAGACACTGTTCTATCAGTGAAAAATGAAAGCTGTTTAAATGAAAGCACTAAGCAAGACACCTACTTAATACTTATAAAGACAGCCTGGATTAAATGGTATTGTACAATCCAGAATATGCAGTGCACAAATGCACACATTGTGCGTGCACACATACATGTTCAAATGCAAACCATATCCAAACAAACAAACTTCTGCAATCAGAAGTCATATCTTCTACTTCTTATGCCTCAAACACACTTCAAACACTCCTACAAACTATTTCTCATGTTATTAAAATAAATAATTAATTCACTGACATCAAATGTCAGACATAACTGAATTAGTGAAGTGCCGTAACACAAAAAATAGTATCAGCATTCCTAAAAAAAATCCTTATTTATCTATAATCTACATTAATACTTTTAAAATTGTATTGCTGTCCCAGAAACATGCATGTATAATCCTGCACCTTACATCTGTTCATCACCTTCAGTCAACAGAGTCTCTATGACTTTGGAATAAATTAAGTCAGCTCTGTGGGCCAAATCATTACTCAGTCTTCCCACGTCATTCCATTTTTCCTTCAGTAGCAAACCAAACCCTAGACACCAGGTTTGTAAAATATACCCAAGAGGCTATTATAAGCATAACAATTTAAAGACTTTTTTAAAAGCAAAAAATACAAAATAGAAAAATAAGATATGGCACAGGTAAGACATATAGAAACTAAAGTACCATAATAAGCATTCTGACTCCCAACAATATTTGCACTCCATCTTCTGTGAGAAAAAATTTATCTGAGCCGGTTCACATGAAAATTTCATGAAGAAAGTATTTTCTTTTTTTACCCTATATAATGCCATCTCATCCTACACAATGATTTTTTCAGACAGTTCTTGAAGCTACAGGCTTGTGTTTGACTTAGTTTTACATTTGCTCTAACTCAAACCACTTTTTACTAATTTTATAGGCAACAAACTCCTATTTGTTGTGGGGGCTTTTTTTTGGTATGTTTTTTTGGTTTGGTTTGGGTTTTTTTTAAAGAAAAAAAAAAGAGAGGAAGAGAGCATGACAGAGTGATATCTGTACATTTTATATTCCAAAAATACAAAATCTCCACATCCTCTCCTCAGAGGAAACATGATCTGGAGTTCATATAGGACAATAACAAAAAGTGATAAATGCGAATACCAAAGGGAACCAAGTGTGTTGATGTTTATGAGAAATTAGACCAAAATTCATGCAGATTCCTCAGGCACCAGCACATTTTGAGGTGTTCTATTCCATTCTTCCACCCCACTCACAGGAATAATTTGTTTTGAACTCAACATTAAAATTAGTATTAATGGGAAATCAAAGAAAATAATTTGTGAAAGGTCTCTCTCTAACACAAATCTTGGCTAGGGAGATCAAGGGAAGAAGCACATGAATGTGTCCTCTTTGAAAGTGTGGATAAGTAGACTAGCCTGCAAATCCAAAATCAAAAGAGAAAGTCATGAGCCACATCTAAATTAGAAACCAATCTTCATCCAAAGCACAAACTTCCCTGAATATGACAAGGTCCTGTTCAAACTATTTCGTATATTAGTCTGAAAACTAGGAGAATAAATTCAGGTAATAATTTTTGCTATGTGTTTGGGACCTCCCCTTCTCATATTCTCCAGATAACAAAGAAACAAACAGGGAAATACAACATGATATTCTGTCCAGCAATATTTTGGCTATGTCTCATGAAACATAAAAGTATGCTTCTTTTGATGGTCTTACTGACATCTATTAATATATTAGCTTTGGAGCGGAAGACCTGATTAATGAAACAGATTTTATGTTAGAATATAGAGCTAAAATAGAGAGCATGTACAACATTTCAGTGAGAATGCATACTTCACTGAAATGACTGAGGCAAAGCACCATTTTTTAAAAAAATCACTATTTACAAAGTGTTCCCCATGCCTAAGTAATGTATAATTAGACAAAATTTGCATGTATTCTTTCCTCTCTGGAATTTCAAAATGACTCTGCACATGCAGGCCCAGATGGAGTTGATACCTACCAGTGACTACTATATTCTTTCTACTAGCTTTCTTATACCCTTTCTCCACAAATTCACTACTGACCAAAAAGTGTTGATCTAGTAATTTAACCTGGACTGCCGTCATGTTACATACAAGCTCTAAAAGCAGCCAAAATTTAAAGACATAAAAGAAAACAGCTGCTTTGGAGCTTGTAGAGAAAAAAACCAAAACCCTACCTTTTTTTTTTTTTGTTTTTTTTTTGAGTTAAATATCAAATATTTTTCAAAGAAGCCTGCATCCTACGAATTCAAGTCCATTCTGTTAATCTAGTAAGTATTTCCATATTTGGAGTGGTTGTCCAATTGAAACCACTCATCAAGGGTCACCTGTAACTAAGCAGGATTAGACAGAGGAAATAAAAAGAGGCCACAGCTTCATTATTCCATGTTACAGGAGGAAAAAAGTAAGATGGAGATACACAGGGAGAAATTTATTCTATGCTATTGTGCCAAGAGAGAAAGTGATTCAGACAATTTCATAGGAAATCAGTCCCAGTGCACCATTTAATAGATTAGAAGCCTTTGTGTAAAATAGCATTCAATCTACTGTGGGTGTCAAGCTTAAAATCGAACAGGCAATTACACACATCTAATTCAGTAATAAATTATTCTGATTGCTTGAAAGTACCTATGAGAAAGTATGCTTCATAGAACTCAGAGAAATTAATAAAACCCCACAGATTAATGGAAATTTCAAAAAGAGAACTTATCCTGCTGTGAATTTGTAAAGTGACCAGTTCATCTTTCCGCTTGAGCTGGTTGATCTGACAGTAAACAATTTAGAATTAAATAAAAGAAGCTGTATCAAGTCACCACCAATTATAACTTAGACAGAAAAAAAAATGTTAAAAAGCAGAAATGGCAAAAACTGTAATCATCACAGGGCTGACACAAAAATCATTGTCAGAAATTCTCTTTCAGTCTTGTGACTACCAAGACAATTCTTGACTGCATGCAGCAAAGGCAGAAGGGGAGAAAAGAAATTGCAAAAGGGCATACCAGACCTCCACTTGTCACTAATGCACATGCTCTGGTCAAATAACATTTTCAGTCTCCATGCCTTAAATGTTAGGAAGAATTCTTTCCAAGTCATTTTGTCTTTTGGTGGACTTTAAGTGGTAATTAATTCCTTCCAAGAAGGACTGACAAAGTGGGGCTTTTCTTTGTTGTTTGAAGTAGTAGCAATGGAAGGGAGAGAGTTAATCACTCTCATCTCCCAAAATAGAGAACAGTTGCTGTGCTTTGGGCAGAGTTCCACTGTTGCTTTTGTAAATGTACTAATGAGCCATTGTCATAGTGGTGCCAACCTGGCATTAGCAGTCACCATAAATTTACTGCAAGAACACTGCTGTTTGTAATTAGCTCTTCATTACACAATCAGGCTGATTTAGAGAAGCTCTCATATGATTTGCTCAGCAAATGAAGCAATATAATTACACCTCAGTTGAAATCAACAAATTAGACTGCTGTTTGCAATTGGCTGTATTATATGCTGTTCGCATGCTAGCAATTGCAGGCCTGCTGTGGCCTTTAGCACTTAAATAAAGTAAGCATAATTAAAGTACTGAATATTTTTGAATTTGCAAGATCAGCTACATAATAGTCACAATTCTTTGCAATTAAAAAAGGAGCCAAGATTTATATGCCCCAAACCCTCCATAAACTGAAGCTGCAATGTTGATAACACTTAGCAATACATATAGAAACCATTTATAACTGCAGTCAAAAGGGCCAACCTTTGCTTCATCATGAATTATTCTGCAGTCAGCACTGATAATTTAAGTCTGTTCAGATCAAAAGGAGTTGGGAGCTATTAACTATGCCTTTGTTTGTGTACATCCTTAATAAAAGTAAATGTAACAATTCTTGCTTTTTACATTTCATAGAACATTTTAGAAACATTACTCCTTTCTAGGTATATGGTTTCATGTCAATCTCTCAGATGAATAAAAGCAACAGAGGGCAAATTCAACTGTATCAATATGAATCTGACTGTTTCAGTGTCACAAAAACGCTTGAATGGAGTGGTTAATGAACATGAGCATTTCCCTTACAGGATCACTTGGGGCTAGACTGTAACAGGATACAGGAAACACATAGTGCTGGGTTTACATTCAGTTGTTTATAAGACACATATTAACATCAAAAAGCAAAACCATACAACAAATATTAGAAAGGGGAGACATGATAATGTGCAAAAGGAGGAACAGTCAGGTGTAATTATTTATATTATGCTACTCTAATGGATAAGATTCAAATCCAAATGTCTAGAAGACATGTTGACTGACAATGAAGAGGCAAACACCATAACAAGTCCAACATTTGCTAATATGAGCCAGACTGATATATTCATTGCAGCAATGAGGGATAATCAGTTCTTCCACTCTGTTTTAGCAAGATTTTACCAGTCACATGGCAGGATTACTAAATCGTCTGGGTTTGGGATTCTGTTGGCTTGCCAGAAGAGATGTCAAGGAGCTCAGTACTTAAAGACTACATGTATAAAGATCCTATTTAAGAAAAAAAATTCCCCAAACAAATTGGAATGACTGAATGTCATTTGAGCTGCTGAGCACCAGTAAAGTGTTCATTTTTCATTAATATTTAAGAAAAGATTGTGGTAAGTCATTTATCAGTTTAACTGGACAGCTCCAATTTTCTCAGTCTAGAATCCAACAGTGCTGCAAAGATTCCCTTATCCAGCTAGTTCGTTTGGCTGGTTTGGGGTTTGTTTTGTTTCAATGATTTTTGGATTCTCTTGGTTGGTTGGTTGGAGGGTTTTTTTGTTTTGGTTTGGTTTTTTGAGGGGGCTGGGGTGTTTGGCAGACAGTAAATATGAACTGACACTTCTGGTCTGATCAGGGAAAAATAATACTGTGGAACAAATTAAATGGTGACCTTAATGGCTGACATGCTAATGGATATTAGAAACATTTGTGAGTAGGAAACCTTATTAAATCAGCAATAACTTCATTACCAATGCAATTTATCTAAAGTTCAGGTCAGGACACAATTTCAAAGACTTATTCATAACACAAAAAATATGCCAGCACACAGTGCAGTGAAGTACATGAAGAAAAATGAGTTTTTGCTCTATCCTAAGCAATTTTCAAGATGTTTTGAATAATGTAATGCAACTTCCATGCAGATTTTGAAATTTCCTATATTCTACATTTTTACAGAAGACTGAAGTAAGATAGTCAAAGAAGAATTACATCAAAATAACAGAGTAAGAGAATGTTAAGAGGAGCATCTGAAAGGGTAAAAAGCACCCCTAAAGCAGTGAGGAATTTTTGGGTTTCATAGTCTTTGTACTGTCTATACTTGTCTCTGAGCAATAAATGTACAACTGTTTAGAAAAAGAGTGAGAAGAAGTTTGCCTGGTCAAACAACAAGGCATCAAAGCCTGTTTAAAATAAGGTTATATTCTAAGTCAAAAGTAAATTATTAAAAAACCCCTCATGGCGATAAAATTGAGTGTCCTACCTCATGAAGGTAGGACAAAAAAAAAAAAAAAAAGATGTTGAGGAACAGCTTCCAGAAGTATATGTGCCTAATAAATTCTTTTCCAAAGAGAGAAAGTAAGACTTGCTAAAAAGTAAGACTACTGTATAAAAGAAACTGGACATGAACAGAGCAGAAATCTTTGCATGTTAAGTGGCACCTGCAACCGCTGTGAGAGAGTTCGTGGTGATTTTCACATTACAACTTCTCCTTATCACAGATAGGGTGGAAGATCTACCTCAAGCAGAAGACCTATTTTAGTAGAAGAAGCTATAAAACAAATTCATAATATGATCAGAATGTCAAAAGCAGAGGGTATCCCACATGAAATTTAAGGGAGCACTAGCATGAAATGGCTGACTTGCAACTCCAGACCATAACTATCAGTAACCATTCAGACATTAGAGAAACAGTAGGTGTCAATTATAGACTCCATATTTATATAAGAGTGTGTTTGCAGGATCTGGAAAACTACAGCTCCTGAAGTCGGACACCAATAAAGAAAACTGACAGAAAGTAGAAAATTAATTATTAGAATTAATGCCTATATATCCATATTAGAATTATGCAGAATTAATGCACATGTAGATAATATCCTACAAAATCTGTGTTGTTTTTACCAAACATAAAAATCGAAAAGCAACTGAGATGTTAGGGAGGGAAAATTCCTTTCAGGAAAGGATTATTGCCTAATCACAAGATTAATGGTAGGCAAATGCTAAGTTTTCACATCAGAGGAAAAACAATACTGAAATTTCATAAAAATCTTTTTAAGAACTGCTTTTCAATTTATAGACATGATTCAGAAAAGAGTTAATAGTGAAATGACAATTTTTTTCCTGACAAAAAGGCTAGTAAAAAAGACTAAATTCTTTCATCAATAACTGAATGGTAGATGAATTTCAATGTAGATCAACAAAATAACTCACATGGGAAAGAAAAGGCTAACTCCAAATATGTGATGGACTGAGCTGAGAACTACTACACAGAAAAAAATATTGTCAATAGGTATAAATATAGACATCTCATTGGAAAAGAGAGCTTAATGTTCACTAGTAAAATAAGAAATGAAGTGCAAGGAAAATATATATCCACTCAAATTTGTGTGCCCAGATCTTCAGTATTATCTACAGAGCCCCCTCTGACATCACCTGAGATTTAGGACAGGTAAAAACAGCAAAAGAAAAAACAAAAGCAATGGTAGAAATTAGGATTTCTGAACAAGAAATAATAGGATTGGTGGGCAGAAAAAGAGTCTCCAATGTAGAATAGAGGTGATTGAGGACTGAAGACAAGCCTTATGAACGACAGAGGAAAGACAGAGAGATAACCCTACCTTTTTTTTTTTGTGTTTTTTTTTTTTTTTTTACTGATTCTTGTATTGGAAGAACCAGCAAGAATGAAAGCAAATGCAAGTGAACTAAGCAGGTACTTGTTTTAGACTACATGCATTTTAAAAAAAAGAGAGTTCAGTGCCACAAAGCACTGTTCAAAATAATGACAAAAAATCCTGGAAGGAAAAGCTACCAAGTTCCAAAAATAAAGAAATTGGTACTTCAGACTCAGGCTGTTGAACCAGTATTCCATGTATGCATCACTACTTTTTTGACCTGTTCTGCTCATTCTTAAGTATGAGTTATCAGCCTCACGGTAATGGAATGCAGAACATTGCTCTGACTCCATATGGTAACCTCCATATTCCACCTGAATTAAGAAATTATTGTGCCCCACCCATCCAGTTCCACTTTAATAATAGATAACCATTATTTTTGGCCAATGGCATCTAGTCACTTGTAAGGACTTACCAAGGACCGCTGCCTGTGCCAAAACATTGTTAAGGCCATAAAAGGGCCACCACAGTGGGAACTTGAGATAAATAAAGATGGGAGAAATTCCAGGCCTGGCAGAAGTGAGATGTGGTTAGCACATCCTGGTTAATGCATCCAAACAATTCCCCACTGCAGCAAACCATGGGAAAGGAAGCAACTGCTCATACACATGCCACCCCAACTTATGGGAACATCCATGCTGTGGATACTGGGAATTTGGGCTGTGACTGTTTAAAGGTGGATCCAAGTGGTGACTATCTTCTGCTTCATCTCTCCCCCAGCCCCCTCCTCCCCACACTCTTTCTTTCTATCTCTCTACCCCACATTTATTGTTAAATATAATCTGTATTATTGACTTCGGCATATGGCCTTGTTTGCACCTTAATTTGGGCAGAGGCATCTCTCACTAATTGAATCATACCACTTCAACAGCAAAAAGAGAACAAAAAAATTGTATGAAGATTGCTGGTTTTCTGTGGATATTCAAAAGAAGAAAGTTTTCCAGTCACTTCAGAAAAACTGAAAGATCAGCTGAAAGCAATAGTACTTTCTGCTACCTATACATCTGGCTAGTACTCTTCTCTTTGTTTTAGATTAGATAATCACAATCTAGTCAAATTGAACACGGCATCTGGCACTGCAGAGAGCCTCGTTTATCATAGTGTCGTACACTATGCAAGTGGAAAAGTGAGGTAAGTCACTGATTGTTTTAACGTGTTAGTTTAAGGTCCAGCGCATATGACAACCTCTTTTGTGCAAAATTCTAATTCTGAGTATACTACCCAGATTAGTACAAAATACAGGGAACTGCTAATCTTGACAGTATGATGAACACCCAGTGTGCCAGGGACAGACATTTTACACAATTTGAGAAGACTACTATAATGATGATGACAACAGAAGCTTACACTGTTAATATGAGGACTGGCCAGTGATTATTACATAGTGGTCATTATGAAAAACCTCTATTCTTTTAATCTCATTAGCATTTAGACATTTAATTTTTATTAATTAATAAATAGTTCTAAAGATACGAATACTTTTTTACTGGATGGTTTATACTACTTAGAAATACATATTTGCTATTTTTGCAGACTTTTCACAAATGATAAATTCACTTCAAGACAATGAAATGAGTTATTGCATTCCTCAGATAAGAAGTAAATATTTTAGAACCTTTTAAAAACTCAATGTGAAAGATAATCAACTTAATGCCTCTAAAAGAGTATGCTTTAAAATTCACCTGCAATATTACTGAGTTCCTGACAAAACTTGTCTTAAAAAAGATCTTAATTTTTTCATAGAAGGAATGTGCAACTAAAGGTGTTTTGTAGAAGTAGTCTATAGTCTTTTTAAAGCAAACTTTAAGGAGTTATTTAGGTCAGTAATATATCAGAATACCCACAGTGAAAAACATTCAGCTGTGTCTAGGCAATTCAGCCAGACCTGGCAGATCTTAAATCTGCATATTTGAGACTGATAAAAGTCTCAAATATCTCTTAAAAGATAAAAAATTGCAGGGTAGAGAGTGGGGCAGAGGGTTTGTTTATTTTGCTTTCTACTAGAAGTTAAAGTATGCAGATTAGAAGGGATGATAAAAAAAAATCAACTACTTTAAAAATCAACTAATATGAGATAATAAGCTCATTTAATATATCCACAGACATTTATAAGTTACATAAATTAAATCATTATGAAGACCAATAAAGATATATATTTATAATACTTTTACAAAGAAATACTTTTAAAAACAGTAAAAAGCATCTGTGAGGATGCAATCCTAATGTACCTATTTAAAGAAAACAGTTTGCTGCCCATAGATTTGGTTTATGTCTTAATAAATATTTGGGCAAGTAAAATCACAAATGCTGCTGAGTGGACCTAGGGAAATGCAAAGGACAGAGAAAAATTTTACAGAGTTAAGAGCTTTATTAATTAAAAAAATATGTGTATATAGTGAACTTATCATGAGAATGCTGTCTATGCAAGCAAGGATAGGGGTAGAAGTATTAAAATAATATAAACACACACACACACCACCTTAAAATAAATTGTTTTTACTTCATATTGTATTCTTTATCAAATAACAGGGACACTAAGTTAAAACTGCATTTCATTGCTGCCTTTTTTTTTTTTCTTTAGTGCAACTGCAGTTTTGATGAATGCTGCCTGTGCCTTTTCCAATCTTTACTTTCCAGGTAAGTTCATCCAGAAGATTTAAGTAAGTTTTGCTTTTCAAACACAGAGAAGTTTCTCTGAGCTCTTTTGTGAAATATCACCATTGTGCTACTATTTTTCCATGCCTTACCTCTCCCAACTTTATATCAGAAATAAAGCAATTCTCTCCCAGTTTCATATCCTAAAGCAAGCAATTTGTTTTAACCCTTTTGGCTGTCATCTTCACAGTGCAAACAAAATTGCTAACTAGGGAGGAAGGTGGCAGTATGTTTAATATACACTACTGGTTTTCACCTCCAAAAATTAAGTTTGACTCATCTTTCATAACTGGAATAAATCTGGTTACCTGGGTCATGAAGATTTATCCTAGGAAATGACAAGAAAAAATGAGCAAAACCTTCTGATTTAAGGAGTCCAGGAATTACAGTCTGTACATTGCTGAATAGATAATTAATTGAAATTAAACTAAGTTTCCAAACCATGATCCAACTCTAACAGAAGTGTTCTAAGAAGTACTGGGAGTGATGGCTTTCACACTCAGAAGGAAACTTTAGAAACTGAGCAAGAGCATGACGTTAATAGCACACATTAGCATGAAACAGTTTACTGCTTTAAATGATCCTTTAGTACTTGCAATACCATAGTTTTGGGAATATGTAATGTTGGAAAATTTTGCAAACTATTTCCATGGAAAACTATATGCATTTCCAAGAAGGTACCACCTGTCACACAAGAAGAGAAAGGAATTAAATAATTCATGAAGAGAAAAGCATACCTGCATCACATAATGGCAGGCTTCATTCAGACTGACGCATTCTTTAATATTCAAGCCATTGCTACTAACTATATTTAAAAGACACAATATTAATTGTTTATGAGGTAATCCATTTCCTTATATTTTCAATGTGCTTTGTAGTAATTCCTACATGCATCACTTGAGATTGGGACCATGCTAGACACACACAGACACAACCTCCCCAGAATAGCTCATGCTTCAGAGAGCCTAAAGCTGACTGCAGAATCAGACAACAGGATAAAATGACAACTGAAGAAACTCAGCCCTAAAGAAGCCATTGGCATTTCTTTCTTTTCTTATTTTACCTTGCTTCTGTAGAATGTGCATCTGTTCACTTGCTAGATACTTGAGTGCATCTAAAACATTTTTTTAGAGAAATACTAAAAATGTAATCTCAACAACAGTTTAATAGTGTGTTTCAAAAAAAAAAAGTGTTTCCCTAGTGTCATAATTTCTGCCCTTATTGACAGAATTATCCTGCTGTTATTATTGGGCAGCTAAGAGCTACACAAAATGTCTCCAAATATATAAAGTGAATACAGACACTGAGCTCCAAGTTTCAGTAAGTAACTTCTAAAAAACATTAACAGCCAAATTTGAGTTAATTCCTAGAATAAGAAGCACTTCTGAGATGTAAGAGCAATTAGGCTTAGCTAGATCAGAAGGTACTCAAGACAACTGTGCCCATATATGTGCTGAATACATACTTCTGAGAAGATTATCTACTTTATTTCCCTGACATACCCTGCTTAATTGTCACAATATCTATGCAAACACATACAAGTTAAAGACTGTCTCAATCTCTAGCATTATTGCAAAAGTATTTAGGAGCAAATAGGAGTGGAAAGGAATAAAACCTGTGTTTTATTCAAAAGACCATTTTCTTCACCTCTGTAACTTGGTCAGGTCAGAAGCTCCTAGCATTTAGTTTTCACATGCAACATTGTATCACCATTAGATATGCAATTAAAAAAACCAAAAAACCCAAACAAAACCTGAAATGAGGATTTTCTTGGATAGAAGTACAAAGCTTTAGAAAGTACACATAGAGCATAACTTTCAAGAAAGGACAGGAAAATAGGTTAATAGCAAAAGACTCCAGTGCCTAAACAGCTAAAATCAAGATTCGCCTCCCAAGGCAAATGGATTGTTCAAGATCATTTTTCTAGCAGCATACTCCGGACCTGTGACCACACTTAACACAGAAATTATATTTGATCTGCAGCTTATAAGTCTGATAGATGCTGGATAGATAAGAAATGCACATACAGTTTCTTGTTCAGTGTTTAAAATAGCAATGCATTACAACTTACAAAATCATTTATACAACATCATGCATGAAATATAATTAATTGCTACTTAAATATGTGCTTTAAAATTAAGATGTTTTAAGTAGCCATAATGGTCTGAGATGAAAACTAAGCATTGTCAAAAATTTATGTCTTTTTCTCCTTTATTTCTTCGGTCTCTTTCTTGCTTCAGTCATGACCTACAGTCAGCTTAAGTCACACCTGACAACTCTGGGGAAAGGCTGCAAAAGCAGCAATTAGGAATACTGAACACAGGCAAAAAATTTATTGTCACTCTGGGAGAAATTTATGCTTGTTACTAAAAAACTCTAGAGCCTAGGGCAGTCCATCACAGGACAGTGTTAGCATCAAGAAACAAAACAAAGGAAGTGCTAGTAAGGAGGGGAAAAGTGAGCAGAGCCTGAGCTGAACCTCCTGTTGGGGCATTAGGAAACAGGAGAGCATTCAGAATAATTGGTTCCTTTCTTCCTGTTGCAGATAACTCCTTCCTGTTAATCTTCACCATCTGCATTTATATAGAGAGGCAACAGTGAAACAGTGATAATTGGTTTTAATGGTCAAGTGCACCAAATGAAATTCCTCTCATTTATTTTCTTCCTTTATAATGTAATTTATGCTATGGTGCAATTTGTAACATTCGCTTTATGGAAAAATTAAACAGATAGTTGAATAATTCTATTAAAACCAAATTCAGTGCTCAACTACAGTCCTGTGACCAAAATAAGGTTACTCTTCAGTGACAATCTACTATTTTAATGATTTATCAAATTCTTTTCAAGCCTAACTTTTATGCTGAAGCTAGATAATCTGAAATAAATCATTAATGTAATGCCAATAAGGCCAGCCAAGTTAGGGAAGCAACTTGCTCTACATAGCTGCTGACCTTCCACTTCATGTTCGGCTTGCTGACCTTACATTGACTCACCTCAGTCTTTATCCTGCATTAAACAGTTAGGGAAAGCCATTTAGAAGATTGTTTCATTTTAGAATGGACAGTTTTATCAGTATAAAAGCATTTATACTGTTAACTTTTTTCTGAAACTTGGTAGTTACATACTTACCGCAACAGCAGTTTAGTGACCCTCAAGGTATTATAAACTGTAGGGAAAATATCAACTCTAGATATCTCATTCTGCTCAATGGAGGCTTAAGAAAAATGTATGTTTTGCCTTGGTTCCTGCCAAGATCTACCTGAGACATGCCCACCCAAAATAATTTTCTTAAGCCTTGCAACCTCTACAGAATAGAGATTAAAACAGACATTAAAATTGCAGTGAACATGCAAACATGAGGAACAGAGAAATACATGGTCATTCAACTAAGAGCCGTATTCCCAAGACAGGGTATTCAGCAGTAATAGAACACAAGCATAAGGGGAAGACACTAATCTTCTACAACAAATTGTGCAAAAAGCAATTTAAACTTTCCTCATTATTCATTGTTTGTGTTGTGCCACTAGAGTATGCCACACTTTACACACATCTTGTTTTCATTGTATCCCAGAGCCAACAAACATTTGTCTTACTGTTCAAACATTGGAGTCATTAACATGTGCTTTGAGGCACCACAAAGTAAATGTATTCAATTGCTGGCAAGGCAAGAGATCTGATCAGAGCGCCAGGGAACCACATAGAAGTTTAAAACACAAAACAAGCATAAATGTATGCAAATCTTGAGGCCCACCTGAGAACACTCCCACAGCAAATCTCTTTTCCCTGCTCATGTTATGTTAATGATAAGATGTCAGCATAAGATGTTCTGTGCCTGTGGAATATTGCTGGATATCAACAGTAGCAATACTCGCTTGGCATGAAGCTTCTCAAATGCATAATCTTATCTGCTGGGTTAGCATTCCAGCTGGCTAGAGGTACTTCTGAGCAAACTAGTGAATGAGATGGTATGAGACTGTCATACAAATCAACAGAAATTTTAAGGAGGCTAAGGTTATTCTGCTCAATTAGATAAGATGTTGTTGGTTTCCCTGTTGAAAAATATTAGGAAAATAGACAAAATAAAATTAAATTATTACACTAGCAAAGCAAATTTACTGCACGATATCAAACATCAGACAGACAAGAATGACTTCAGACTTAAATAGGTTCACAGATGTCTAACATCAAGAAAAGAAAATCAAGACAGATCTTAAAGACAATTAAAAAAGCTGGAAACAGGATTAAGGTATCAAAACTCTCTCTGCCTCTAAGATAGGCTCCAATTAAAAATAAGTTTCTTATACCAGATTGCTCAGTGGAAAAGGGATAACTTGGAACATCCAAGAGAAATTCTAAATTGGTTTCCCAGAAATTAATTGCATTTCATTTTGTCTTCTACTTCACTTTTTGGTCAACTCTATCTTTCTTAAACCAGTAAAAGCTGCAGTACTTAGTTGTTTATCAGAGAGCAAATATAATTTATCAAAAGTACCCAGAAGTCCACTGACAAACAAAAAATAACATAATTAACATCAGAATCAGTAAGATTTTTTTTTTTTTTAAATGCCCAAATAAATCTTGGAACACAGACACAATGAACACAGACCAAAAATCATGATGCTGCATGATGTCTTTGCATATACCCAGGATTTATGAAGTTGGAATTAAAATGAAAATTTTCACTAGAAATACACATGAAAGCAACAAAAGCTTCTTAATGTTCTTAATGTGTTTTTTTTTTCTCGATGCCATCTTATCTAATAGTGTTCCCTACAAAGTTGCCCAACAGAAAAGAGACAAGCATTAGATAGGTTCATGTAGCTGGAAACACACATTCCTATTGCAATGATTACAAAGAGTTTATTTCTTATTTTTTCCACATAATAAATTTCTTACTGATGTTTCACCCTAAGGT
>JAWWEE010000122.1:36522560-36586093 GCA_035221455.1 Xenops minutus | reverse complement strand
ATGATTACAAAGACAGTTTTTTCTTGTTTTTTCCACATAATAAATTTCTTACTTATGTTTCACCCTAAGGTTATTTGGTTTTCATTGCATTTGCATAATTTTTTTTTGTTCAATTTTAAAAGAAAACTGCCCACATGTATGCTCTCTTGGCTAATTCTTCTAGTTTACTGTTTCTCATACATAATCAAACTACACTAAGCCTTTCCCTGTAAAACAGGTGATATACCAAGGAACAACATGCCTTCTGGGACAAAGACTACATCACTGACTTTTTACCTTAACACATCAGTCACTCTACTTCAATTCTCCTTGACAACTACTAGTCCCCTAAAGCCATGAAGAAAAACAGTGAAGAAGAGCATTTTATGTCATCTCAGACCTGCTTCAGCAGGCCCAGAAATAAGCTGTTTTGCAGCTTTTTGACTTCCCATGGCTTAATATAAGTATTTTGCTTCTGCATTTTCTGAGTCTTACACAAAGAATTAAAAACAGATTACAGGTCACTATTATGAATCATTTTACTTCATTTTCTTCTGCATTCATTATGCTTGGCCAGTTCAGGGTGCCAGCCAGCCAACCATCTCTTTCACGACACATGGCAAGGCAGCTGCTGACTCCTGGTCAGAGATACTGACCTTGGCCCTGAAGCAACTTAGTTCTGTTTCAGTAATTGCAGGCTGATCCTGTCTGGACACTAGATGACTGTCAAAAACATACTATTATTTCCCTCTTTAGCTGGACAGGGGAGAGAAATATAATAAAAGCTCCCTAGGTCAAGATAAGGACATGGAGAGATCACTCACCAATTACTCTCACAGGCAAAACTGACTCAGCTTAGGGAAATTAGTTCAATTTATTACCAAATAAGACAGAATTGGATAATGAGAAAATAAAAACAAATTTTCAAAATACCTCCCTTGGCTCAACTTTACTCCAGATTTACTCTGGTAGCCACACCCACTACAAAAACCTTACCACCCAAACCCAAATAAAAATATAAAAGCAAACACAAAATGCTTAATTTAGTGTTCTTCAGTAATCTTGCTTATGAAGGCAGGTAAAAGCAAGTGCTGAGAGAGCTGGGCCTGTTCCACCTCGAGAAGAGATAGGTGAGGGGAGACATAAGCAATGTCTGTAAGTATCTGAAGGGAGGGTGCCAAGAGGATGGATTCAGGCTCTTCTCAGTGGTGCCAGGTAATAGGATAAAAGGCAATGGGCAGAAGCTGATGTACAGGAACTCCCACATGAATATGAGGCAGAACTTCACTGTGCAGTGACCGAGCACTGGAACAGGTTGCCCAGAGAGGCTGTGGAATCTCCTTCACTGGAGAAGAACTATCTAGATGTGTGTATCCTGTGCCATGGGCTCTAAGATGAGCCTGCTTGAGCATGGAGATTGGATCAGATGACCCACTGTGGTCCCTTCCAACCTTACCCATTCTGTGATTCTGTGAATTGTGTTGCTTGTAAAAGCCTTAATGTGTTTCTTCACACAGTTTCTTCTGAAACTAATTTAAATGAGTTGGCATGCCTCAGAAGAGGCATGCTCATGTTGGTAATTTTAGAACAATTTATTCTTTTAAAAAACACACATACTAAACATTTTTTTTAATACATTGACAATCCAATAAAAGAGTAATTGAATTCAAGAACAATTTCCATGAACCCAATATTACTAGTTTCCTTGTGCGATAATTTTAAGAGCAACAGAGTTCAAATAATATATATTTGGCAACACTTAACAAAGTTGATTTCGAACATTCAACAAGAATATTTTTCTGGCAAGATACTCTTTGAATGATTTAAAAAACATTACATAATATTTTTCACAACATAGCTTTGAATAAAACAGTCGATTAAATAAATGAGTGTGTTACTGTGAGACAACCAACATTACTCGTAGTTCTGGATTTGTTTTTATGAAATGTGTCTCTGGGAATACTAAATTTACTAGATTATTTATATTTACATGTAATACTCATGTAATTCTATTTACACTCACAAATATGTTAGACATACTGTATCAACAACATGTATATATCACATACTAATCAGAAAACTAGCATAACCAAAGCTCTGTCCACCTATCTAATGCAGACAGGAAGAATTCTAGTTATATATTGTATTTATATATAAATACACTCAGAAAACCTGCTTTTACCTTTATAGCAAATGGAAACTTGCTTTTAGATGTCTGATTGATACCTGATTAATCACAGGATGGTTTGGACAGGAAGGGACCTTAAAGATCATCTAGTTCCAACCCTCCTGCAATTCTCCACTAGACCAGGTTGCTCCAAGCCCCATGCAACCTCGCCTTAAACACTTCTAGGGATGGTCATTCACATCTTTTGAGCAACCTGTGCCAGCGCTTCACCACCCTCACAAAAAAGAATTTCTTCCCAACAGAACATCTAAAACTACTTTCTTTCAGTTCAAAGCCATTCCCCTTGTCCTATCACTACATGCCCATGTAAAAACCTCTCTCTTCCGCTTTCTTGTAGGCCTCTGGATTACTGCTATAAGGTCTCCTCAGAACATTCCCTTCTGTTGTCTGAACCACCCCAGACCTCTCAGCCTGTTTTCATAGGAGAGATGCTCCAGGCTTCTTATTCTACACTAAGAAATTAAAAAAATACTGCTGATTCATCTTAAAATGCAACATTATGCAGCAGAATAAAACTAGAGAAGCAAATGCCCCTCAAAATTTAAAATATATCAGAATTATGTTTCTGGATTCTCTTGGTTTCTTTCTGTCATTCTTTTCTGCTATGATCTCCCACTGCATTTCCTGCAAAACAAATTCTCATTCTTGCCCCTCAGCTCCCCCCAGATTGTACCTACTGTCCCAGATACCCCTTGACAGACATTTTTCCAAGGAAAACTTGATCACCATCTCTATCCTTTCTTCCCAACTACTAAAAACTAGCATCATTCAGGTTCCCTAGGATTTGATATCCCATTCCATAGCTATGAAGGGATTTATTTAGCTTCAGGGACACTGGATTTTGGACAAAAATCTAAAAGAAGCAAGAAAATCAATTTTCTGTGATGCTAAAGAACACAATCTGAAGCAGAAGAGTGAAGACAGTTGAAAGAGAGAATTCTGGTTTTCCTCCACCACTTGTCTCTCGTATACATACAGGGATATAACTTTACTTACAGGATTCTGCTACCTCTTTTGTATTTATCCTTTAACAACAAGAAGGCATACACATATACATTAAAGTAGCTATACAGAAAGGATGCATTACCAAAAAAACATGTATGCACCTGCAACAGCTTATAATAGCAATATAGGTCAGACTGGCACTTTAGAGTTAAAAGTTATTTCACAGCAAATAGTATGCAGTTAAATTGCTGTACCCTGACTTGTCCCACAGCTCCTGCTCCTGCTTCAGTAATACAGAAGTGCCATGCAAATTACAAGTTTCACATCACCGAGTACTGAGGCAGCCAATGTATTGCAATAGAAGGCAACTCTATCCTGAAATAAAATGTCACCTGCCTAAAGATAAACTGTTTGCAGAACAGACTGAAAGGGAAATTACAAACTTTTCACATATTTTTTTTAATATAGAATGCAGATGTCAGGGTGTTTTTCGGGGGCAGTGGGGGGTTGGGTACATGTTTTTTGGGGGCAATTGTTCTTGGGCACATGATAGGTTTAATTTTTTTTTTTTTTTACCTAAAGCATGTTGCTAAAATATATATATTCATATATATCTCTGTATATATCACCTTAACTATACAGCCTAAAAGAGATACAAGAACTTTAATCACAGATCTTTTTCAGTCAACATAATTGTTTTAGAGTTGACTAGAACAAGCACGCAGCGGATGAGCAATTGGCTCAGAGCTTGTGCACAGACAGTAACAGTGAATGGGGTAACATCAGACTGGTGACCTGTCCCTAGTGGGGTTTCACAGGGCTCCATCTTGGGCCCTTGTGCTCTTCAACATCTCCATAAATGGCTTGGATGCAGGACGGGAAGGGATACTAAGCAAGTTTGCAGGTGACACAAAACAGAGGAGCTTCTGACTCCCTCAAAGGCAGAGACGCCCTGCAGAGAGCCCTTGACAAATTAGAGTGCTGAGCAATCACCAACCATATGAAAGTTCAACAAGGGAAAGTGCCAGATTCTTCACCTGGGATGGGGCAACGCCGGGTGTATGTACAGACTGGGGAACGAGATGCTGGAAAGCAGATCCACGGAAAGGGACCTAGGGGTCCTGGTCAATGGCAAGTTGAATCTGAGTCCGCAGCACCCTGGAAGCCAGGAGGGCCAACCATGTCCTGGGGTGCATCAGGCAAAGCATCACCAGCCAGTGTGCTAGAATATTTTGCTACTTGATATTTGCATATACTTTACAGAATCTCACACCTCTTTGCAGGGCTCCCAAACTCCATTTCACTGAAATAAAGGAAATTTACTTTTAACTGAATTTTTGTAAGTACTGTTAATTCACTGTCATGCATAATCAAGTCATAGCATTTTAGAATGTATGACACTTGTCAGGTACAGCATAAACTGCCCACTCCATGAAGGAAACAAAGTTGAAATATGTAACACTTAAAAAAACTAAAATGAACACAGGGGACACAAGAAAGAGGACAAAGAAATTAGCTCACAGTTCTTTGTGAAGCTCTAAATTTAGTTAAATTACCTCAACTGGCAAAACTTACAAGACTCTACAGAAATAATCCATTCAATTCAGGAGTAATAATCATCAATTACCTTCAAAATTTAATCGTCTGTACTTCAGAAGTACACATAGAAAAAAAAAAGGGCTGCATCATAATTGGTACCATTAACCTATTTTACATTTCATGCCCTTACATTCACAGCTGGCATCCAGATTGTTACTCACTGGTTAAGAACATGTCTAACTTTCCTTCAAATAAAAAAACCACAACCAGAGAGAATGTTAAAAAAAGGATATTTAGGGCCCTGTAAGTAACACTCTGACTAGATGCACACATTTGAATTTGCCATGTAGTACATCTCAATGCTATGTTCATGTAGCCCAATTTGTAGCCCAAAACTTACTTCCTATAATTAATATCAAACTGCCAATAAAAAAACCCAGAAGAACAAGGTGAGAAGCAAGCACTTCAGCCCATTTTTTCAAATGCATTCAAAAACTGCAAGTTTTGGACTCAAATATAAGTGTGAATTATTTTCATTTTTTCCATTCATTAGCATAATCTGTCATTGCAATAGGTTGACATCCTGATGTGACAGTAGAGGAAATTAGATTACATACCTTAAAAAATTTGAACAAACAAAACCAAAATCCCCAAAAACTTCACACACCTTTGATGATAGCAACACTTACTCAAGCTTTGATCACCAGAAATCAGCAGAGACTGGAAAGTCTTAATGCCTGAATGCCATGCACACATTTGCAGTACATTTTACCAATGTAATTAGAAGAGTTTTCTCCGTTGCATAAAACCAAAATCCCCAGCATTCACCTGTTCTAAACAGTTAGGATTTTCCATATTGTGTAATGCATTCTGCTTTGTTCAAACATTTTAGGCATCTGTCCTTTCTTATTTGTCCTATTGCATATTTCTTGAATTTGTGGGGAGGGCAGATATGGGGGTTCCTACAGCAGGTGAACAAAGGTTGCTCAGTCACTGACCATGATCAAAATCATCTTTGTTTGCCTCTGTGTGCTGTATGTCTTGATGGAATTATGCAGCAGCCCTGCAAAGAAGCTGAAAAAACTAGTGTGTACTCTCACAAAGTATGAGCATATGACTGGACAAAAAGAGGAAAAAAAATTACTATTCCAAGTAGAATGATTTTATACCTGTGACTTGGGAAGGCAGAGGGGAATGCTAAAAGCTCTTAGCACGTACCAAATAATCTTGCTTCTGTCATACTCTTCTTCACTGAAATCTTCCCATGCATGTGGAACTCATTCTAATTTAGAAAACTGGTTTGACCCAGCCCTTTCAAAATAAATCCTTTATAATTGCTCTATACAAATTATTAATGTTTTGTTCACAAATCAGTAACATTTAAAAAACAAACTGTGCATGACAGAGCCATTAAAGCATTCAGCCATTTATAAACTTCATAAAACTGCCCATCTGCCTGAAAGATGCATCAGTTCAATTTGGGAAATTAGAACATACGGAAAAGCCCCCAAAGTTGACTCAATGTCTGGATAGCGATTTCTGAGAGCAACAAAAAATTTCTTTTCAAGTTAATCAGAATTATAACTCTATTTTTGTACAAGAAGATTTGTAACTAGACAATTCCATATGTCATGAAGTCTTGCTGGGACATATTTCAAGATGTGCAGAGCAATGAACAAACACACATAGCTACTCTTCTGATTTTTGACTGCACAAAATAAAATTTTGCATAACTATGTACAACACCAAACATATAAATGATTTTGGTAAGAGGACCTTCATTTACGCTGAATAAATAGATTAAATAATGATGGCAATGTAACTGTTTGCCATTATCCAGGAAAGAATCATCATAAACAAATGCTTTCAAATCATATATTGTGTTATCTCAACAGAAAAGCATCAAGATTAAATTAATAGAGATGAATAGCAGCTCTCTTAATACTCACAGGAAATTTTCTGTAGGCTTTGTTTGTTTTCACAGGAATAGAATATACCAGAATGTCAACGGAAATGGAAATTGTTATCTGCTTCACTATCAGTGAAGCAAGGACAAAGTACCTAAAAGAATTCTTTAAACACTTCTGGTTTTGTCAGGGTTACCAAATTTATAGGACAGGATAAACATTTGTTCTTCACATATACAGCTTTGAAAGCATTCATTTGCTAATCTCATTACAGAATTTTTCCTTCTCTAGTCTATGTTAAGATTTAAAAAACAAACACTGGCTATCAATCCTACACATAAGAACCAGTCTAGAAAAGACACCAGCATTTAGCTTGGGGGAAAAATTAAAAACAAAACAGAGAAGGTGTATGGTTAGCAAACAAATCAATATTCTCCAAGTCATCTCACAGGGAAATTATTAGATACTATCTGTACCCCATACCTGACTGTAAGGACTTTTACAGACCTTTTAGTAAAACAGTGTTTTACTACCAGAACTCTGGGTTTAAAGTCTCCTACAAGTGAAAAATCACAATTTCCTTCTTTGGTCATCTCACAGCTTTGCTGATACCACCCATCTTTTTTTTTTTTTTTTTTTTTTTTTTTTTTTTTTTTTTTAAACTTTATTTGAAGTTCAGTACCAGTGAAAGAACAGGAAAATAACCTTTATGTTACTGGTAATATATATGGAATAATATTAGCAGATCTAGGGTTCAGCCATGATTTGCAAACAGAATGGAAAAAAAAAAAAGAGGACAAAGTACTAGTACTAAACGTTTATAATATGGCAAGATAAGGTAAAAGGTTTTCTGAAGTTAGTTTCCTTAAGATGCATAAAATGTAACTCACTGGATGCACAATGCTATTGCCTACATTTTTAGGATGTTGTTATTTTGCTTGGTGATTAGGAGCCTACTTGAAAGTCTATGTTCAGGAAATATATTTTTGAAGTCTACTTAGGTGAACCCAAATGTTGTAATTAAGGAAACCTTGACTGTAACAAACTACCATCTTTGGAAAGACCACTAGGACATGAATTCAAAAGATTATCACACCTTATTACACTGCAATTAATTTTGAAAACTTAAATTTGCTAACTCTTTCTGTGTTCAATGAGAAGAAAATGAGTTATTTAAAATAGGGAAACAGCCATGTATGAAAAGAATCATGAATAAATTACAATTTTAAATTAAAATAAAGGTTCTAAGTAACAGAAAACTAATACTTGGCAAGAAACCTTTATGTTGATACTATGGCAAAACCTAGTGGGTTAGCTTATAAAAAACAATACTATATAATAGCTCAGGCCTGTTCTGACACCTAATAACAACGAACCATCCAGAGAGGAAAATTTCATCAGTTTAGACAGAATGCTTGCAAGAAGTCCAAAGGAACAGACTTCAGCTGACATCTTACCTTATCTGATTGCAGGTTTTCATCCTTATTATTCAGGAGACTTACCATCTAAAGATGTAAAAATTAACATTTCCATTATACTACTCAGTGAAGTTGTGGAAGTAATATATTTGGAATATGGAATTAAGAATTACCTAATGCAAATAAGATTCCCAAAATCATCTCATCCACACCATCAACTTTGACATTAAAAAATAAAAAAAAAAAATCTTGAAACTTATGAAGAAAAATAACTTAAGAAAGAAACCTATAAAAGAAAAGGAGAGATGTAGTGAAATGTGTTGTAAGAACTGTATCTTTACCAATTTTTCAGAAACTAATGTGCATCTTTTCCGTAGTTCATTAACTGAAGCTGAAGAAGATAATCCTGAGCTAATTGTTCAAGTCTCTTGTCAAGTTGTTTAGTGTATTACTGTAATACAATAATGTTTTTTCAAGTGGAAAGTAAACAACTGATGTTTTAGAGAAAAGCCAATGTAGAAGCCAATGTTTACTCATGTTTAGAAATTTTCTCTCCTGTTTATGATATCAAATTTGTGTATTCCACATGAGGAATTTTAAAATAATTTAATTTCAGCCATAATTCAATTTAACCCCAAGGAAATGTAAATCAAAGCTGAGATGCATAATAGAAAATACGAAAAGAAAACCCAACACAACCAGAATGCATTTGATTTGCCACATGAATAAATGTGCTTCTAACATTTTAAGATTACTCAGAGTGACTATACTGTTTTACATCCAAATTTTCTACAGGTATCTCATGAGCCACACTTAGTACAAGTATGGCACAACATTTTCAGAAGTTGACTCAATCTTGCTAAGTACAACATGCCCATTGGTCCCCATCTCAAAAATTCTTTGCATGTTCACACGTGAAAGGGATGAAGGCTGTATGCATGATGCACACCTAGCAAGTATTTCATAGAGTGGGCGAGTAAAGAAAGACTGACCAAAACAGTTTGTGGAAATGCAAACCTTGTATTCTGACTCCACAAGTACTCAAAAGAGAAATTACTTACGCATTATAAACAATTCAATGACCTGTGTGAAAATTCAGAATTAGTTTTCACATCGATCACTGCGGTTTTCACTTTTACAGCCAAGTTCTTTTTGAATTGCCCGAGTGCAGACAGCATTGGGATGTGGGCGAACTCCTAGCATTCTCCCACAGCAGATGCATTCCCATTTAATTCTTTCTAGGTAAAGTGTAAAATTTCAACTATTTAAAATTCTTGCCACCTTTCCTTTTCTCTGAACATGACAATATTCTTTTACTCCAGCAAATGAAATGCATTTTGAGAAGGGCTGCAGTTGCCTTCAAGATAACCACTATTCTTTGAGCTGAACTCTCCCCAACCTCAGGGCAACCCTTCCCCACCCCCCCCCACCCCCCCCACTGGTAAAGCCTTTCTGTCGAGTCAAGTGCCTTCAGTAATCAAACTGCTATTGCAAGGTACATCAAGGAGCTGAAGGCAAAATCTTGTACTCAGTAATTTCAGAATAAAACCCCAATAAGAGAATTTATAATCAAAATGCACACTGAAGAACAGAAAACTTGGTATTACAGATTCAAATCAGTTTTTCCAACTCATGCTCAGATATCTTTAAGGTTTACTTGTTACAGTGTACCTTATTTTGACCAGAAGCAAGGCCAAGTTTCATGAAATTCAAACAACTGTGTGAATGCATTGCACAGGAAATGAAAGAGGCATTTTATACCCCAATATACCAAGCACAAAAACGTAAATCCTGTGTGCTTAATTAGATTTCTAGTAAATATAGACATCCTGAAACTTAATTTGGGGTTTTTTTTGGTTCTTTTTTAAATCTCCTTTAAAATATGACACTGACCTTCACATAGGGTTAAAAGCTAAGATATTTTTTTTTTCCTGATGTGGTGCACACGCACTAATATGCTAAAGTTAAGGTCAAATATTACTTCAAAACTTTGCTGCATTAAATTCTGCTCCTGTAAAGGTTTGCTTACCCTCTCAGTGACATGAACAGTGCAAGTCAAGTTCCTGGGATCACTGTGGGTTCCAGGACATTGCATTAGGCAAGTATGAAGCCATCATAAATACTTTAGGTAGCAGAAAACATCTGTCTTTACCTTTGTATGATTACTTGACTGCAGCAATAGGTTCCCCAGCTAATAATGTTGTGTGTTTCAGGTCTAACTGTTCATTGATAAGCCTAATAGACATGTGGATTCACACTGACTTTCTTACAAATAATGTTTTACATGAGTTACGCCTAGCATTGCAAAGACCTGCCAACACTGTGGTTGGTGAGAGCACACTGAACTTCACAGGAGTTTTCAAGATAGCAGTGTTTGCTCTCTCAAGTTTACAGTTTTCAAACACCTGCGGTGTCAGCATCTACATGGAGATGGCTTTTGGATGACACTGATTCACTTGGAAGTCCTCCTTCTAAGTATTGTGTCAACTGTAAGAATCATGCTGTAATTGATAGGGTTACCAAGTAGCCTTATTACTAACAGCTTACTAATCCTTCCCAGGTGAAGAGGCAAAAACTGGGTGGTCTAACAGATACAGTACTGACTCCTGTTCTCAGCAGTCACCCTTCTGTCCATGCTACACCACAAGAACAGATGCTTTAAGGAGACAGGAAAGGCAAACACAGAGTGCTCTTCTGTGAAGAGTCTGCATGCTTAATCCTTCACTGAAAGCCTGTTTTACATCACAGGCACAGATTGCTCCTTGCAAGTCACTTCCACATTCCCCAGTCCCCAGTTGCTTTAAAAGACAGCAATATCTGGTCTAGCACTTTCCGCTGATTTGAAATTTATTGAACTATTCCCTATTGATATAAAAATGCTTTTCACCACAAACTTCTCTGACAGAGCTGGTTTTGGGATACCCAAAATCTAGGAAGGAAGGGAAGGAGGAGAAGGAATAACAGAATACCATTTATATAAGCATATGCTTGTTTAATCACCATTTTCATTAAAGTTTCACACAGCTACCCACAGTTTGTTCATAAAAAAACAAAACAAAACAAAAAAACCCTCAAAACCCCAAAAACAAACAAACCACAAAAAACCCCAACCAAAACAAACAAAAACCCAATAAACAAAACAAAATAAAAACAACAAAAACAAACAAAAAACCAAATGCAAACAAAATTATTTCAGGACTAAATCAAGTACCAAAGAATATTTATTAGCATTGCTTTTTCTATTACTTGACGTTTCTTTTTATTAACAATACCCAGCATTTCAGTTCAGAAAGTGCAATGTTACCTTCAGATTCCACTGTTGGTATAGGAATAAAAATGGCCATCTCCAAACCTTCCTGCCAATTCAATACATGAAAGACATTCATGAAAAAGACAGTGCAACTCCTCATGCCTTCTGTTAAGTAAGCACACTTCAACTTCAATGTTCATCGCTTAGTTTTATATTGTTTCTCAGCTGTTCCAAAATGAAGCAGATCTCCTTAGTCTGAACCAAATTACTGGTGTTCTCCAGAGGACTGTTGTATCCTAAAGTCAGCTTGACTTAAGTGTAAATGTTGATGTATACATACTACAGCACTAACAAACTGTTTCTGTTTGCATCTGTATAGCAACACTAGAATAAGGCTTGATTTTTCATTTGAATTATTTCAGTTTAGTACTCAGTTAAGTCAACAGATTTCTGTGCATCATTATCCCATTCCTTTGTAACTGCTATCAATTGCTACAGTCTATCCTATTGTATAGCAGGTAATTTCAAGTTTTTTCTATTGTATAAACTTCCAACCATGGGACATCTTAGGCAAGCAGCATCAAGTTGTATCAGCACAGCTCTCCTACAACAGACATGCTGTCAAACACAATGTCAGAGAGATAGTCAAGGCAGCATCAGTTCCAAAAGCAATCTCACAAGCACAGCATTTACCCCAGGATTATTAACCTTTCTCAGTACAATTGGATACTTGTAATGTCACTGGAAACACCCATTCTTAGGACAGCAATACCCATAGTACCAAAAGTATGTGCTCCTGCTTTTGCTTTTCTCCTCTCACATTTTTTTTACCCTCCTTTCTGCCACAGAAGGGTATTCTAAACACAAACACCACACAATGACCCAGACCATCCCAATACAGAGAACAGTAAAAAAACCACCAAAACAAACTCCTCACCATCAAACACAAACCCAGTGATTTATCAGAAAATATTGCCATAATATTACTTGGATAGAATTATTTCTCTGTATTTATAAGAAATTGTTTCTCAGCTTTCTGAGAAGCTGTGGGGGAACCAACTATGGATTTTGCCGAGTGGAAAGATCAAAATACCGGAAAAACCACAGGACCTAAGAAATTGGCAATAAAAGAACAGTTTTATAGACTTTGGGCTCAATGGGTGTGAAGCAGACCCCAAGTTACTGTTTAAAAGTTTTTCAGCGTTTTAATAGCATAGATATATAATTATTGTATTAGATTAATAGTTATCACCTTTGTATTGTTCAATTGCTCCTATTGGTTGCTAAATCCCCAGTTCCCTATTGGCTGGCCAGTGGTGCATTGCACCACCACCACCATTGCTAGCCACTCCCCAGTTCTCCCTTGTATGTGGCGACCCCTCCCTTTTTCTCCTTTTGTGTCATGCTCCACCCTTATCTCCTCCCCAGTTCCAGAACCCTCCATCCTGACCCTATATAAGTCCATGCGCCCCTCAATAAACATCCATTCCTGATGCAACCCTTAAGAAGTGCGGACCATCCTTTCTTCCCCGGTGGAACGTGATAAGAAGCCACGCACAGTCAGGCACCCAACATCAAAAGCCAGCAAGGTCAAGAGCAAGCATGGTCTTCAGCCCCTCCATTTGCCACGGCTGCTGACTTCACACAAACCACTGTTTGCACCTAGGGCTTCTCTGACTTACAGTGTGTCTTGCCAGGCACAGACTTCTGTTGCCACCAAACACTTTACATTTATACCCTTTTGTCTTGTTTTAAAAACAAATATTGGGACAGGAATTCCAATAAAATGAACTCATTCTCCTTTTTATTCCTCCTCCCCCAATATAGAGAAATAAAAATATGTGAGGAGCTAAGAAGTGAAAAAATAAGTTTCATAACAATTGAAAAAAAAATTGCAGCACAAAAAAGATACAAGGGAAATGGCTTTTCCACAAAAAAGGAGTTCACCCGCATCATGTGGTCCCCCAGAAACAAAGGGGAAAAGAACAGTGGAGAGTTCTCCCCGCCAACCACCCCCTATCCACCTAGTTCAACCAAAGAAAACGGGAGAACAGGGACACACCAAAACGTGGAGAGCTAGTTTATCCAAGTAAGGGGTTATGCAGCTGCTGGCTGAGCTCAGTTCTCTGCAGTTGCTCAGCCTGCCGCTTCCAGCTCTCCCCCGCCAAAGTGCTGACCCCGCGCCGCCTGGCCCCGGCCCGTCGGACCTCGGAGCTGTCCGCTTCAGCACCACAACTCCAGTCTAGTGCTCCGGAGCACTGTGCTCTAACTCTCCTTGGTGCTCCAATCCCCACAAGCACACACAGCTTTTTTTTTTTTTTTTTTTTTTTTTTTTTTTTTTTTTTTTTTTTTTTTTTTTTTTTTTTTGAGGAGGAGGAGGAGGAGAAGGGTGGTTAATTTTCAGGGATGAGCAGCCACCCCAATTTACAAGTTTGTTCTCTGGTATATAAAGAGAAACACTCATATATAAGAAAAACAAACAAACAAAAAAAATCACTTGTGTAACTTTGAAGAGCTTAGCTTAAGAGAAAAGTCATTGTGCAATTATGTACCATGTTGAATAACAGACTACCAAACATAAGGAAAGAGACAGGCTTATAAGCATTTTCTTTGGTAGAGGCTAACTTTCAAAATATTAGAACATCCTCTTCCAATTTTCTATTTTCAACGCTGTATATTTTGAAAAAAATGGCAATTTTTGGAGACATGAGCTTTCACCACACCAGAGAGTTTCTGTCCATAGCAGAGGTTTCTTATGATAAGACACCCATTCATACAATATAACCTTCATTTCATCAGAAGAATAATATCCAGACATGACCTGAAGCTAGGCATCCATAAACTGGAATCACAATGACATGTTACATAAACTAACTGTCTACAAACAAAATACAGGGAATTTCATCTTACATGCTATTTGCTGAATTATTCCTTCAGTGAAAAGTTGTGCAGTTTGATACTCTGATAGAGCTGGTTTACTTTTAGAACAAATTCCCTTGCGCTATCATTACTGTATGACTAATATAACTTACAGAACTACAGTTAAAAAAAGATCAGATCTTCCCCCATGTTCACACAAAACAAAGCACATCACTAGCATTTAAGTTCACTGATCAGCTAAACTGAACTCTAATCAAGTAGTCATGGGTTGCTTTTGAACACCAACTTTCACATTGTTAATCTGGCTATTCAGAGACCTGGCACAAAGCATATGGTACCTGATATAGGACAGTATGATACTCTCAAATGAGCAGCAGTGCAGAAAACAGACCTAAGCAAGGGGACAGAGATAGGTGTACATAACAGATCAATTTTTTTCCAAACTATAATACTATCCAATAATTGTTACTCCTAATAAGTTTATTTGTTGGCTGTGGTATTGTTTATTTTTTCTTACAGTAGGTGCTGTGCCAGTTCAAGAACTATAGGGTGAAGTAAAAATGCTTGGGCACATACTGTGTTAGTAACAGTTCACAGGTCTGACTATGCTAATAAAGTAATTCAAACAGAAAAGAAATAAAGGTTGGTGTATAAATCTATCAAATGCTGGCAACCTACCCAGACTGTGTAATCTATTATGCAAATCTATGTTCCCCATAAGTTTTAAAACATTAATTAGAATTTTTACTACTCCTTTGTAAATGTAAGATGATCCATAGCAGAACCAATGAAAAAATGCTGTCTTTTTCATTTTGTCCTTTCCTTTCAAACTGTTGCCCACATTCTCCTTCTTTCCCCCTTTTCAGAGATGTCTGCTGACAGACTAACTTCAGAGGAAACTATGTCAACAAGAAACACCCAATCCCCAAAAATCAAACCTGCAAACCAATCCCCTCCCTCCTCCTCCCATTTGAAAAACCTTTCACAGAGAATCACAGAGTATTCTGAGTTGGAAGGGACCCACAAGGATCAGAATCCAACTCTTAAGTGAATGGCCTATCAAACTCACAGCCTTAGTGTTGTTAACACCATGCTCTAACCAACTGAGCTAAACTCAGGGTCAAGCTCTCCTGCGAAAGATAGCCACTTCCCAGTAGGCTCATTTTTCCTGAAATCAAGATCAGAGCTGCATACAAAGCCACTGTGGAGATATCTGACACAAAGGTATGCTGGTACCTTCAATATAAAACTTCATTTTTCTATGGTAGGCAACCCTTTCTGAAACTGGCAAGAATTTAACTTACAGTTTGAAACATAGGGCTACATGAATCAGATATTGGAACTGCAACCCCAAATCCATTAGAAAGTAGAAATATTTTGCATGCTTTAGTATGCAAAAGCATGTACATCATTAAATTGTTAAATTAAATTTAGCAAATTAAATTTGTTAAAAAGACATGGTACTTGGACCTAGGACTGAGTTATTCAGTGGAAGCCTCTAGTGAAGACCTGACTCCTAAATTAGTTGGGAGGAGTAAAAAAACATTATTAAATTTTATGTGTCCAACTGCACACAGCACAGCTAGTTCTTTATCCACAGCTTTCTAAGGTAAACTACGTGGAAGTCTAATATTTGCCTCTCTTTTATGTGTTCTAGAGCTCCTATAAACTCTAGATTCAGTTTCCTTTCATCTCACCAGTACACCACCATTTGGCTGTTTTTGTACAATGTAAATCAAACCTGATGTTTTTGTTGGAACAGTTTCACTAATTCAGTAATTTTTCTCTGTCCTATTATTTCATCATTTTCAAGTGTAAGACACCTCTATAAACTACATGAATAAAGAAATTTTGCAACTCTGTGTGCCTATATTTAAATCAACATTTTCTTCTGTCACAGATGACTTCCTATATTCATATAGTATTTTATATTAAATCTGTCCATAACCAAATATTGTACTTCCAAATTTCGTAACATTTGCTTACCTCCCTCTCAATACCAAGCCTTTATACTGCAATATATTGATATTTAAAAAGGTGCAGCTGTCCTTTTACTTTTATAACAGCTAAATGTCATAATTTACAGTGAATGTTATGCATGAACTATCTAAAGTTTTTGGTTTGATCATAAAAGCCGAAGAAGTGAATATGAATAAAATGAAGGCACACAAGTAATTCAGACAAACCAGCAAACTGCTCGGTACCTAGCTGTTCACTAAAACATTTTCATTACCTGTTATCAAAAGTTCTTTAAATGCACGTCTTTATTTACATTTGCATCAGTTAAAAAAAAAAATCCAAAAAACAAAACCAAAACAAACAAACAAAAAACCAAACAAACCTCCTCCCCAAACTCCAAAACAACAAAACCGCATCTTCTACAACTTCCTATTTTTTTCTCATTTACTCTAACAGGAACTGACATTTCATTACAACTTCCTAGATATTTGTAAAAAAGGAAAAGTTTGATTAGCAGAACACTTTAGAGAAAAATGTTTGTGATTTAATCACTACTTTCAAAATACCAGTGTTATTGAAATATCCATTTTCACTTTTGACTCTCCACAAATGATATTCAGGTTCCTAACAGAAAACTGTCCGTATAATATTAAGTTATGAAACAAGAATAACATGCACAATATCACTTAAATAGTATGCAACTGATTTCACAAAACAAACTAATAGCCATTTTTCAGTTATTTAACATAAAAAGCTTTATTAAAAATTATACAATAAGAAAAAGTGATATAGATTTATCACTAATGACTATACTGCCTCAAGACTGCAGCAAACTTTGCTTGTAATGATTCTATGAGTTTTGACAACACCTGACCACACTTAAAGCAATTTTTGGACTAATCTGGTTTCAATTTTATGCTGCTTTTACTTCTGTCATCAGTGGAGGAAAAGGCAACAAAAGGGTGAAGGAATAAAAAGCAGTAAATAAGACATCTGTTACTTTTAAAAAAAAGATTATGCTATGAACTGAAAGGGGACAGGGATAAATATCAGTCAGCATTTTTTCAATATAAAATAATCCAACTCTATTAGATGTGGCCACCTCAAGAAAAATCAAAAACAAGCACAAGAAAACACAATATAGTCTCCGTTAAGAATAGTTTAGAGGATCACAAATACAAGAATTAAACCCACTTCACATGCACCAAAGCGATTCACCTGACCTGAAATTCAATGTTACTGAATCCAGAGTACAGATTCCAGAACACTTTTCTTGTATGTTTTGTTTTCTTAAAATATGCTCAAGTTCCAAACTGGCAACCATTCATAAATGCATTTCTAATTTTTATTTCAATAATACCAATAAACAGAAGTAAATCCTCCTACTGGTACAGTAGTTCTAGGACCAGTTCCATACAAGTCTCTCTGTTTTTCAAACTCATGTCAAACATTTCCATGCTATATGAACCACTTCTTCCAGCTAAAGAGCATTTCAATGAAAAGTTAGATAGCTTTATATAACTGGAAATGAAGAAGATTATGGAAATTTACATAGTGTTATAGGAATTAATATTACTTTCAGCCAGCAGCAGAATCTAAGTTAAGGCAGTTAACCTAAGAAAGAGCAACAGAAGTTACAAATATTCCCTGTTTACTGGGATTAATTCTTTTTCTAATAATCAGGAAGTAGATAAGCTTTATAAAACATTAACATATTTAAAAGTGTATCAGCAATACTCACTGTGATCTTCACCAAAACATGCTACAGTATTAGCCTACAGAGCAAGCATTACCTCAATAGCTACTATCTCAATAAAAAAAGTCTTTTTTACTTGTCAGGTACCTCATAAAACCAACTAGCAGACTTCCCCATAAGTTGTTTACTACTAGGAAACTGTTAGCCTGCTGAAAAATGGTCATGCTATTTTGCAGTTCCTGTTACAAAAACTTTCATCCAAGGTCTAGATTTCATCAACACAGAATAGTCAGAACTGTACTTGCTTTACAATTTCTCTTAAATTGCATTACAGACCAAGAGGCAGTTCATCAAAGGACATTGCAAGTAAATCAGCAGATATGAGAGGGTAAGATAGATGTGTGCAGCATTAATCTTTCTAAACCCTGAAATATCAAGTTAAAAATCTTACAAAAATGATTTTGCTGCTGCAGTGCTCTACTAATATTCCGCTCACTCACCCAGGGGCTTCTCACAACAGTAGGTCAGAAATTTGTTCCTCTAAGGTCTTAGCTGAGACAAAGGTTTTAAGTAAAACATTACAAGTGGCACCATTCTCTCTTCTGATATCAGTCTACTCAGAACAAAGCTCACATACACACCAGCAACTGACATTTCAACAGAAACAGAAAATCCATCCCCCAAACACCAAAGAAAAGTCAAAGGTCTTAAACTTCTAAGAGATGTCCTGGAATTTGAAAGAAAAACTATTTCCCAGTTCCATATTCTTATCATAGATGAATTTTATGTAAAGAATTGTTAAAATTCATTTCTGGAACTTGAGGTATTCACTTTTTGTGTTGCATTCAAGAAGCAATGATGGCAGAAGCCATTAAGCGATAGCAGTTTTCTTAATTTTACTACATATAAATGATGCAAACTTGGATTAACTATTCTCAAGTATTTTTTTCACATTACATTCAAAAAAGTCACATTTCTCTGTATAGCTATTTTGTACTAGTATGTGAAGCTGCCTAGCTCAGTAAAATTCCAGGATCAAAATCTAATAAGCTGCATCCCAAATGGTCAAACTTAATACATTTTTAAAACAAAAGGAAAATGTAAGGAATAGACAGAGAAATATGAAAATTTGCAGTATTTCAGAAATAATATATTCAAAATACTATATCAATAAGGGCTAATGAACAGCTCACAATCTCTTCCCTTTGACGTGAATGTCAGTATTCATGCCAAGTGAAACAAAAGCCACTTATAAATGTTTACTCCCACTAACTATCAAACAGTACTTCAAGGCAAACAGTCCACTAGGTCTAGTTTCCTTTCTTTTTGCTTCCCTTTAGTTTCTGTATAGACCATGCTGCACTGTGAATTTTAAGTTGAAACAAAACTACTTGGGTCTTACCTCTGTCACTGAAGTCATCCACAAGAATGATTTCTGCTATCAGGCTGTCTGGAGTGCGGTTGATAATACTGTGTATTGTTCGCAAGAGTGAAGTCCAGCCTTCATTATGAAATGGGATAATTATGCTAGTATTTGGTAGCGTTTCCAAGTACACCTTGTGCTTACAGCTGGAAAGGCAAGAGAATAATTGTATAAGCATAATGAAAATCTGAGTTGGCATATACTATCATCTGTTCGGACCATTCAGCCATCATGGTTTCGAGTATAAAAATTCAACAGTGCAAGCAGTAGTACTTTCATGTGACAGTAACCAGTTATTTTAAAATATTTATATCGCTTACAGCACAGGCTAAATTAGAACAATGACAAAACTGAATTGGAATGAATGAAATATTTAACTGGCTTGAATTCTTTTCGTTCACTGAACACATTTTCCTGCAAAATGACAAAGCACATATCTTCTATGACATCATTTCCAGAAAACAAGTCCTCTTACCAGAGAGAATTCTAAAACATAATATGAAGCAAAAGAAAATGTCTAATGATCCTTTTTCTGTCCATAGCAAATAAAGATTGTAAAAACAGTCTACTATGCCAGGAGATAAACTCTAAAAAATAATTCACTATTATCCTGGGTGATAACTCCAACTTCACATCTAGATATCCAAAATGATTGCTGTTATTAAAGAGAGATAAAATACAGACTCATAAACAAGGAAATGTAAACAACTTTTTATTTTTCAAATGGGAAGCACTGTATATTCAACATCTTAATTGTAATTCAGTTTCTCCTAATATCTGAAAATATTTTATAACTAAATTTTAAATTACTGCAACTGACAGGACCTCATCTTTCATGTGTTGTTGACAAAAGGAAAAAACTGGACACATTCCTCTGTTGTTAACAAAGCCTGGCATTTTCACCTCTTGGAGACAAAATAACTACAATTTCTCATTACCAAAAAACAAGTAAGTCATACCCTGATTAAGGTATCCCAACGGGCAGGAAAACGTCAGTTTTGCAATAAACAAGCAAAATAATTTGACAAAAAAGTATAGGCTAGGTTTGCAACTTCTAGGTTTAAAAAGGTGGAGATATCTTTGCTCCTTATCAGAAAGAATAACTCTGCATATCAAACACTGTAGAAGGTTATAAATTTGATTTACATATATTTGCAGCTTAGTTTACATTTCCTTTTTTTAAATGTCACTTAGGAATCAATATTTACCAATTTATTGTACAGCTACCATGCTGATGAAATGTTCCAAAAGATATAATAAAAACTCATAGTTACTACAGTTGTATTTGTAAAATATTAATGGTTATGTAGTTGTGAATAAACTATCTAGTTTTTAGATGCTTTTCTAAAAAAATAAGATTTAAATTAATTCAGACTTTTCTTCCTAAAACATGATGACAACTTAATGACAAGCCATTTTCAAAAATAATAACTTTTGAAACTTTTTAATAAGCAGCTTGTTGGTAGAACATACAGGCACACTGGAAAAAGCATTGCTGCTTTGCAAAAGTATAAAGTTCTAGACAAAATTGTGCTCATTACCTAGTGACAGAAAAATCTAGATATATATTGAATATATTTTTTTTCTGAGAAAAAGAAAATCCACTGTAGCAAAAGAATTTAGAAAAAATTACTTATCTTACCTGTAGGAACAATAAATGAAGCCAATTATTAATATGCAGTGCTTTTAGTTGGCAAGTTAAAAAACCACCTATAAAATCCAATACTACTGTTGCCAGCTGTTTGCCAAGTAATGCTTCTTAGAATAGAACAAATGCAACTACCATACGTACATGTAACTCTCTCACTATTCTTGACAGTAAAAGTTTTTCCTTCAGCATTTTCAAACCCCAGTAAACATGATTTTAAAATCAGTAAGTTTTCGTCTTCATAAAAGCCCAAGCCAAAAAACCAAAACCACACAAAACCAAGGAAAATAACCCCACATAAGTCAGACTACAACCTCTTGAGGGCAAGAGGAAAAAGCCACCCACAACACCCAAACACATCAGAATGATGTTTTTTATTTTTTTTTTCTTAATCTCACTTTTCTCTTGTAACTATGCACCATTTGAAAATAATTGTACTGGAATCTGTGTATTTGTATGGTCAATATTGTAACCTTATGTGTATACAGGTGGGGAAGGTCATTGAATTTGGATGTTCTCATTGACAAGTTTAGAGGAATTGCATATTCTAAGTGATAAGAAGGAGAAGCAACATTGATGGATTTGGTTTAACAACTATTTCAATTCCTCCTGCTGAAGAAATTGCTCTGAAAGAGAGGCATGCTTAAAAGATAGAAGAGGAAAGTATCTTACACTTTCTTAACATGCCTCCCTCAATCAACTTTGACCTTTAATCCTCATTTATATTTACTTTTACTTTTGATTGCCATTGCAAAGGTATCTGGCTACAGGCAAATTGATTTCTAGCAAGAGCCACAAATCACCAAAATGCCCTTTTCCTATTTTTCTCAAAAAGAGCTGGTCAGATTCCCAAATTCATAAAAATGAAACTTTGAATTTCATCTTGTATTTCTAAGACAGTCTGCTAGGTTTCGCAGTAGTGGCTTACTTGCCTTTCTTCAGCAAATGGAATTCTGCTAATTTTTAGCCCCTTGATCTCTGACTTGAGACTCTAACTGTAACAGAAGATCACTTGTTATAAAATGTGTAACATGAAATCCATTTTATGTGAAGACCTATTCAACATTATCTATAGCAGAGTACAGCTCACTCTGTGGTGTGATGGGCTGCAGGACAGACCTGATGAATAGATGTAATGCTCAGGTAAGGCACAAGAGTTGAAATAAAGATGCAGTCAGACTTCCATAGGTGAGACATTGGATTTACCAATGTATATATTTATCATATATGCATGCATCATTTGTTCAAAGTCCATCAGTGTTGTTCTTTATATCCTGCATTTCAGAAGTGATGCCAAATAGCATGACTGCAAGACGACTATCTCGAAGCACAGATATTGCTTCTTGTTTTAAAAGTGAAACTCTTGATTCTTCAAAGTAAAGAGAAACTGTAATTCAAGATTCTTTCATATTTCCTGAAGAATGCAATCTTACAAAAATTTACTAAAGACAAAATTAAGCAAGGTTACTATAGAAAGGAAAAATGCTATGTATAAAAGATTACTATAACCTCAAATACATTAGGTAAAATATTTTTTACTTATGGTATACACGTAAAGTGAAACTGAACTGTCTTCCAATAGAAATATGACTGAGCAAAACAATATTTTTTTCCAAATGCCTCAAAATTGCAGTGGAAAATTTTGTCGAACTTGTACCATTTCAGCAAAATTTGCACACTAATTGTCAGCCTCTCCCTAAAGACACTGCAACTTACTCATGCACTTCATGTGACTGTAGGCGGTACGTGGACAGTCAGTATTATTCTGGTAGTTTGAATGGCAAAAGAAAGTGTCCAAAGAACACACTGACTTTCATTGAGGCTTGGAATACTGAGAAATCCATACAGGCCTGGAAATAAATCCTAAAATCAATACTCAGGAAAGGTTAGTAAGTAGATTTAAGACAGACAGAGGCAGTTCGGCCACTTTCAGTGAAGTAAGGGTTTGCTCCAAGATCAAATTCAGCATAGAAAAGACTGCAACATAGTTGATGTCAATCAACATTACTTTATGCTGTCCTTCTCATTATCAAATCATAGGGCAACTGATACAGGCAAATGTATTACTGTAGAGCTTTAGTATCACATCGTATTCTGAGTAAGGAATTAAAAAAGAAAAAAAAAATCAATGGGGATTTGAAAAAAGGGTGCAACTACTCAGTCTTTCAAAATAATTTTTAATACTAAGGTATTCCTTGCTATTTTTAGCTTGTTTCTATTAGGACTCTAGTGGTATTTTAATCTGGATTAACTTTTAAAATAACACAAGGAGTCTGCAGTAACAAGACTGATTTAAATAGTAAATGAAGATGGGTTATTTTGACTCTGATAACTTGATCTGTATATGTTGTAAAATGTCTTGATTGAATGAAATATATATTAGCATAAACACAACATTTCAGAAGAAAAACTTGCCATGTAATTTTATAATTTTACCTACGGAACTGAAGGCAGAAAACTAAATCAGTTTACCTGAAATTAGTATATCAAACTGATTTTTCACTTCAGCTTTGATCACAATAATTTTCATAAAAGTTCTCAGTAATCAGTCCTGGCTACGTAGGTATACTCATCATTCCCATACTGATAAGAGCATAAATATTTAAGGATGCTAAAAGCATAGTATTTGACTAGTCTTCCACTGTTTTCATTACATTTTTCCTGACTTTCATCCTTTCCTCCATACCTGTGTTCCTTCAAACAACCAAATATCTCAGTTCAGTGGAATTTTTAATGTTTAATTTTTGAGGCACCATTTTTTCACTTTGCTCCAAAACCTCACGCTACACCTCTTCCTCAGCTTCCCTTGCTCAGTTACAAGACTAATTCACCCTCCTCATTAATGGTTGGTAAGCGATCATTTACAGAACAGGAGGCTTAATTGCTCAAAGTTTGATGCTGTCTTCACCAGAGTATTCTCAAAGATCCTGATCAGTCATCTTAGCTCAAATACATGCCATATCTCTGGAGTGTCATCAGCACCCAGTGCAGTGTAACAGCAAGGATCTGCACATCCTGTGGTACATCTTAGCTGAATAGATCTGCGCCTTCAGTCTTCTCCAGATGTTGGATTTTGGATTATTCCTAGCTTTATAGACTGCGAGACTAGGTTGGTGAATTCAACAGCTTGCCCATTTAACAGCCAGGGCTGGAATTCAGCAATATATGGGAATGTTATCTCTCTTCTTTTGCCATGCAGTTTCATCATATGCAAGTAACATGCCAGCTCTTCTCTTACGAGCTTTAAAAGACAGTGGCTTTCAGTGCCTTTACTGCCAATCGTCTTCAGTTCATCTCACAGAATCCCTTACTAATACTTTCTTTCTTAGAGACAGGGATTCCATCTTATTGCTGACTTCCACAGTGACACATTTGATCTTTGTTATGTTTTCTAGCTACTATGTAATTGCAGGACTGTTTCTATCAGACATGCATAGAAACACTGTATTGAAATGCCTATTCTCTTTCCTGCTAATAATCTGAAGATATAATTAATAAACAATAAACATAACAAACAAGTTACTCCTGGATATCTCCTCCACCCCTAAATACACACACGTACACACACAGAGTAACTGCTTGCACTGAGTTAGAGAAGATCACACAGAACAAATGAAAAAAGCTAGGTTACCACTGTTCCATATGGCAAGATTGCTATTAAGCCAAAGTAATTTACTTCTGTAGTATTATCCTACTGCATGCTGGAACTGTTAAAAAGACAAACGGGGAAGTGGATGTCCATTGTGTTCTCTAGGTGAATGAGTTTTTTTTTTTAAAAATTTAAAAAAGTGTGTAGTTTAAATTTTTGTATTTTTAAACTATACACTCACCATAGACACTGAAAAATGCAGAGTTCAGTCAAATTACTAGTATTTTGGTTGCACTTTTCAAAACAAATAAGTGGCTGTCATCAAAAGATTATTTAAGCTCTTGAAAAGCAGGGTTACTTATTTCTAGAATGCAATATCGAAATACCTGAATCAACAAGTTAGGAGGGTATAAGGGGATGAAGAACAACAGTATATATCTAGGCCTCATGGCAGAAATACTATTCAAGGGGGTGAAGAACATGACAACTGAAACTAGAAAAGGGTTCCTACTCAGCAGAAACATTTTTTTTTTTTTTTTTGCATAACCTTAATAGGATACAAGAGATTTGCCTTAATAATGTACAGCAGATGCTTTCCTAAATACGTCTTTTCTTGCGTTTAAATATAACATATTTTAGTGGAATGCACCAACACTTATTCATGGAATAATGCTGAATACCGGGTTCAGTAGCTAAGGTTATAAAAATTACGATTTCTTAGCATAAAAAATAGATTACTTCAAGCTTATTTATTAAAGTCTTAAATATTAGAATAATTTCTGTGTTAAGTCCAAAATGTCTTGGTAGATAGACCTAGGAAGAAAGTAAACAATGTCATCCTATTAGTTAAGTAGCTCACACCTGTATTTTCTTACTAAAATTATTACATTACCATTCAAAACAACAGGAGTTTAGAGGAGAACATGCAAGGGGTGTTATGCATTGCCCCTACATAAATACTCAAAATTAAGAAATAAGGCTAGCAACATGGACTTAACAAAAAAAGAAAAAAAAATCTATAAATGCCAACACTTGTGTATCTATGAAAAACTGGCAGCAAATGATGAATTTGCCAATGAATCAAATACAATGACATCTTCAAGACTATAATGAATCAGAAGTTATGAACCTTGTATTGTACTTTCAAATATTGCTATTCTTGATCTATTTTGTCTTATTTCCATATTTCAGAACTTAGTATATGGTATTTCTTCCCAAAGAATAACACTACATCATTAATTTATCCCTCAGAGACTTTCAGATGAGATTTTTAAAAAGGAAGGACATCTATCAGTCCATGAACTATTTCCATACGTTTTCAAAGCAGTAAGCACAACTTCACTATCTCTGTCCAAAGAATCTCCTTCCTCTCTCTCTTTCATTATTAGATACATTACTAAGCACTAATAATATGTACAAGTTAAGTATGTCAGTTATTACTGTTTTGAAAAACTGAAGTCAGAAAGCTGCACAATACTGTCTATTATGCATACCTGTCACAGAGTCACCAGGAAATGCCTACTTCAGAAACCAAAGGTTTTTAAAAAAACATAAGGTAGAATTTATTTGTAAATAAATTCTATAGTAAAAAATGTTAAATGTACGCAACTGAAGAAGCGGTACTTTCTACCAGCTTTGTATTTGGCATGCTGCTCCCATAGTTTGTTACTGGAGCTGGGCACTTGGCTCAAGGAGTTCAAGGCTTATTTATAAAAATGATACACTGTCATACTCTAACTTGCTTTAAAACACTTAATATTGACTTAACTAGTCTTTTGAGATGCAGAATTCTTCTACTGAGTTGAAACACAAATCAAAACTGAGTTTCTGAACAATTTTTGAGTTGGCTTCAAAGTTGCAGAGAGACTTTTAGAAGGTTAAGAGACTTGCAAGAGGTTCCTGTATTCCTGAAGTATTAACCTGCCTGAGGAAGGAAAAAAATTGTCACACAAGCACTGTGAAGCTATCTGCAGCAGGCTCTAGTAAAATACAACTTGAAGAGGACTACTCATAAAAAGTGCAGTTTTGTGAGAAGGAGTTACAATTGAACTACTTTCTTATTAATTACTAAGAATCCTAAGACTATTATGATTTAATTTTGTGGGTTAGCTTACTCCACTGGGCAGATATAACAAAACAGCATCCTTTTACTTCAAGGAATAGGGATAGTTCTTTTTAATTCCTTCATGAGTTCATATGTGGGGGAAAAAAAAAAATCCTAAAACATCATACCAGGTTAAGAAAAGATGCAGAACTTTCAAACTCTTCATCTTTACAGCTTCTCTTTTAAGAGAAACATGCAGAAATCTACTGCCTTTGTAGAAGACAAAACTAAAGAAAATAGGATTCTAAAATCACAAGAAAGGAGAGAAGGGCTAGCTCCATTTCAGGCACTTGACAGGAAAAGCCAATCATGCACATTAAGGGATACCAGTAGAAATGCTGTGGTCAGTTACCGGGCTCCATGCCTTCTAGACACATCAAAAACCTGGTGATCTGTCCTTTCTGATAGATAACAACATAGGAGAAGTTAAGTGTCTCACAGACATTCCTTTACTGCATTTAGGAAGCAAAGTAGCAGCTGTTTCTGGATTATAAAAGTAGCCCACCTCTGAATTTCTGCTCTTACAGAAGTGCCAGAGAAAGTCAAAGCAAAATAGAAAGATTTTCAACCTTTTTTCCCCCACTGGCTTTGTCAGCTCACACTCTCTTAGCTGAACTGCTTTTTCAGATCTGACCTTTCCTTTCCCTTTATTAAAAGAAACTACAGCACCACTGGGCTCCCAGCTACTGACAAGACTTCTATAAGCTACCAGGACAAAATATTTTCCAGTGACGATTTACATAGTAATTGTCTTAGCATGTCAAAGTATTCAATTTACAGCAACAAGCTTCAGTCACACCACGTTTCTGTTCCAATCTAGCCTTGTCAACTGAACCTGATTAAGTAGTGATAACTAGTAATTTCTGCTGCCATTTGACAAGGCTGTAAAATTAGCTTGGTTGTGAGCTGACAGCAGGGAAAGGAATCTTTATTTTCACAGTGGCTCACAGCTGGGAAACAAGCAAGCAGTACTGGGTGTGGGCCACAATAAATGTCAACACTTTACTAGAACAAATAAACCTTCTCCAAAACACTAGTGGCATATTTATGAAAAAGAAAGATTAAATTGTACAGTAGAAATTGTTTGTACTATTGCTATTAAATGCACTAACAATCATCATGTCTTGGAAACTAAAGAGGCAAAGCCCTCTGCTCCTTATGTAGGCTTCCCTCAGCATGCACTTCATCAGAACTGGTGGAGCTGAATTATGTTACTTGTTACTTTATGTCAAACTGCAACATTTTGGCCTGTCATGTACAGTCTCTTCAGCAGCACTGTATGTCTTTGAAAAAATCTAAGTCACTGAGTTTGCCTCACTTTGTCTTTCAAACCAAAAGGTTTCTCTAACCAAGGGCACAGTCAGATAAACGATATTGACACAAAGCACATTTATGTTTGCAAAGTTTTCTTTTATGAGACAGTGAGTTATAAAATCATCATCACTTACGGAAAGATAAAAAAAGAAAACTAAAAATCATTAACATGCTTTAAGAAATTCATCTACTCACCCACATGTATTAAAACTAGGAGGCTTGGGAAAAAATACATATAGTCATTTCATACCCTCTCAAAGTTCCTCACAAGCAAGCTGACATCAGCAGGCATCTTAGTACTCTAATTGTGTGTTACCTAAAACCCTGCACTTTGTTACCTATGAATTCCAAAGTAACAGCCAGCAACAAATTTATACAATCCATACACATACAAACACGCCCAAACCACGGGGGTTTTTTTGGTTTTATTTTGGCAAGAGAAAAGCATACTAGCATATTTACTAGCATACTTATCTGGCTGTCTCTCGAAAGTAAGGCAGACATTTATACAATCAATAAAAAGCCTCTATTGTGAGTCTAAGGTAATTTTCCTGATTGAAGAAGGAATAGGATTAGAATTCAGATTTTTGTCACTTCCAAATGCTACTTTTAAGTATGCTACTTCAGGAACAAGCCAATCTGTGACATTCAACTACCCATTAACTTCAGTTTCAGAAATTCTAATTATGCTTTAACCACTTGCCCTTTTATTACAAAGATGTCCTGTAGGCTTCCAGGAACCCTCTAGCTTATCAGCCGCTCCTCCCACTTTTGTACCAGTCCCCAGGTACCTCTCCCAGTTGCTGTGTTTGTTCAAAGACCATTGAGAGTGACCTCAAACAGATGTCAGTTCCTTCAGCATTCACTGGTACATCCCATCGGGGTGCATGGACTTACTATGTCCAGTTTGCTTATGTATAAAAGGCTTAATTCTCAAAGACAGTTTTTCTGTGATCTAGGTAAATCTCTTCATCACTTCCTTTCACTGCAATATGTGGCCAGTCTTACACCTCTCTCTCAACATCATCTATATACAATAAAGAGATAAAATAATGGGCAAGATATTACTAGGTATGGCCAGTGTCTATAACACCAAAATCATAGCTGGGAAACATGGGAGCAAATGCTGTGAAAGTGCAGCTGTTGGGCCTCATGGAGAACATGTGCCAGCAAGATCAGTAAGTTCCCATACCTACTACCACATCTTGTGGCCAGCACAGCCTTCAAACATTGGACCTCAGTAAGGTTATTCATAATCAAATCAGGCAAAATAGAAGTTGTTTTTCCATTCCAGCACTGCACATTTGCTCTCTTTATTACATGAGGTGTAACAGCTAATTGTGTTGCTAATGAGAAGGTACTGCTGGCACCTGCTTTTTTTGGTTAATATCAGAGTTGGAATTTCACTTGCTTAAGAAGTATTCAATCTATACAAATTCACATCAGATACACACCTAACTGTATAAAAAAGTATTTGAAAAGGAATCAATAAGGAATTTATGAGAAAAAGTAAGTTAGAATGACGCTTTTCATGAAACTGTGTAATTAACAACATATATCATCACTTTCACCTATGAACTCCAAAGACACAAAACACCAGAATATCCCACATTTCTCACAGATCCTAGCAAAGATAGATATACTTTTCCAGATTTACTACTGTATTATTTGACAGTTAAAAGTTCAAGCTTCAATCACTGCCAAATGCTAATAGACTTGGCTATCCCAGATGTACAGAACTGGCTGGAGGATAAATACATTTTAGAATTCCTGTCCCCATTAAGTTTAGATTTCACAGTTATTTTTACTGCAGCTTGCTATTTTCTCAGCAGCATGGGAGGCTTTACTGGATTCTGAGTAGCATGCAAGGCATTCCCCTACTTGTATAAGCAGATTATTTCTTTTATCAAATATGTTTCAGTAAACAGAAACAGACCCATCAGGCTTGGACTCTCCTCACTGGACTATTTAATAACACAGCTTGTTTCTCAACACAAGGATGGAAGGGGAGTCGTCAATCTTCAGCCACATTTAAGCTGTGGCTGACATAAAAAAAACAAAAAAACAAACAAACAAAAAAAAAACAAAACCCAAAGCACCCAGAAAGCACTTGGAAATTATTCCATGTTATTTGTTACTATCAATGCATATCCTGCAAAGGAACTGACAGCAGGCATGATAGAGACAGAAAACCATAGGGGGGTTTGAGTATAAAATACTCCTGATTCTGCTTTGAGGTGCTGTACTTTGAATGGGATGCCCTGAAGCAACTGCAGAGAACAATCTGATACTGCTTGGAAATGAGGACATTGCCTATCATGTTCTGGACTGCATGACTTCTCACTTTCAGTACATTGTTCTGTAACTACACAAAACACTTCAAAAAGCAGCCACAGTAATAACCTCCAGCTTTTTCACTACACACTAAAAGCACAATTGGTGTTTAAGTAGCTGTTCTGTGGCCAGAAAAGGTAAAGCTAATACTAGCAATCAGTGGTATGAGGCAATGCAGCATGTCTGAAGACATTTCTGATTTCCCAAAGAGAATGAGAACTATAAAGAAACATTATAATACCTTTGTTTCTTCCAACATATATTCAAAAATTCCACAGATTGGTCCAAACAACTAATTCCATGAGCCTTATTTAATACTATGAAGTTCAGAACACTTAAACTAAATCACTTTTAGTGAAGCAGGACAATCTAAACTAGTCCTCAAGACCTTAGAATGCTGAGGGAATTAATTGGAATTTATTTTGGAGTAGATTTAAAGGCTAATAGATTAAAGATGAATTTTTAAATTTTAATTTTAGGGGCAATATACATACCTTAGACTGCGACAACTGCACTGTATTTCTAAAAAAGTAAGTAACATACAATGCAATAACTACTTCTTTAGAGGATTCAGATATGAACTACTGCTTGACTGTATAACTATATCCCTTTTCCCATGTGAGTCTTAATACTAGTGTTTTTGTCAAGTTTACTAAAACAAAGTGATAAACAGTAACTCCAACTCTGTTAACTCTGCAACTTCTCTAAAGACACACAAAAATATAGTCAACCAAAAAACATGTTCTCCTGAGAAATACCATTGCATATTCATTTTAGCCTCTTAAAAATACAACGGAAAGCAACCACACTGCATTCAAATATTTGGAGAGAACCATTTAGGCATTCTCTCAGCTTCTGCTACTAAAAAGAAGAGTTTCAGTTATTCAGGATTTATAGAGTGAAATTTCGTTTTATTATTAAAAAGAACTAAAATCTCATTAGTGTTCAGGACATAGAAGATCTCATAGCCCTTAGCTAAACACTCATATTTCTCTGAATATGAAAATGAAGTTCTTCTGAGGGCTGTGAAAAATTTAATGTGTAAGAAAAACGAGGATAGTTGAGACTTTTAAAAAGGAATAATGCTGTGAGTGATAGTGAAAGGCCAACACTTCACTCGGCAACAGCAAGACCAGCAGACAGTGTTTGGAAACACTGACTCCAGCCCTATAAAACAGGCATCAAAAGGATCAGATTTGGCATCCTTTATGTACAATGAAAATTAGAAGATTTTCAGTACAAAATGAACCTATGTATGCCCAGGAAAACTGTAAAGCGTGGGACTTCTTGTGAAAGATTACTCAGGCAAGCTAAGAAAGATTTGCACATCTGATCTGTGACTACACAAGTCCTATAGAATCACAGAATATCCTCAGTTGGAAGGGACCCATCAGGATCACAGAGTCCAACTCCTGGCCCCGCACAGGACAACTCCAATAATCACAGTGTTTGCTTGAGATAATTGTCCAAATATATCCAGGATATGGTTATCTGCAATTAAACTACAAATTTTAGATAAAAGGAGTCCTGCTGCTAAAATGAAGCTGTACAAACACACAAAGCCCAAAGATTTTAATTTATAAAGGTCAGAATAACTAACTTGAAATCCTTGATTCAAGAATGAAAGGCTAAAAAAATGGATTTTCTAGTTTACAAGGACTTAAGAGTCTAAAACAGGATAGATCACAACATTTATATTCACTGTTCAGACTAGGTGATTGCAATCATTCCCCCAAGCCTCATTAAAATCACACTTAGAATGCTATTCAAAATGTGAATCAGATTTAGTTTTGTTTGAGCAAAACTGGAATGAATGGCAGAACACTTAATAATGTGGAGAAGATAAGAATTAATTGTAACTAATAGTTAGAATAAGGAGCATTTTTCCTTCTACAATAGAAAATAATACTGCCATCACTTTCCCTAGCATTAGCAGGGGTTTGTTGTATTCCAGACTACAGAAAGTGGCATGAGGCAAGCGAAAAGGAAAAAATAAAAACACTCTTATTACAAGATTGGAAACATTTTTTTATACTGGTACAGAATTTTTACCCCCTAAATATTAATTGCATTGCTTTCACTTAATACTGCCCAAAAGTCATAATGTTGCCTTCTACTTTAGGTGATGAGAACTCTCATTTTTACTAAGTTGGTCCTGAAACACAATGAACTGAGATGATAATTCTATTTAAGATTTTAATTTACAGGTAAGAGGGGAAAAAAAGAAGTTTTGTTTGTTTCTTTAAACTTATAACTGGGGGTGACTGTGGGCAAAGAACAGAGACTTAATGTAGCTTGGCAAAAGCACTTGCTGTGTGAAGACATAAGAGTGGGACAGAAACAAGACATCAAAGACTACTCAGAAACAGAAAAAAGTATTCTTAGAACATAGCCATGAGAGACAGAAAAAAAAAAATCACAGGAGATATTAGAAGGATGCAATAGAAACATATTAAGGACACAAGAAAGCTGTTAAGTCAGCCTTAAAACAGAATTTCTCTAGGGATTTTTACAGCACACACATTTAGGGGCCTCAAAAAGGAAAGAAAAATCAATCATAACACATCCTGCTGAAGTGTTGTAAAAGAGTCACAGGAAGAAAACCGTAAGAATATTATAAAACATATTGAAGACTCAAATTTCTCAGAGCTCAATCATCTAAGCATTTGTTTAGCTCTACTCATTCCCCTGCCAGATGATGTCAGACCCTGAGCCCAGTTTGCAAAGAGACTCAGGAAAAAATTTATTTGGATTAAAAAGACCAAGTTTTGGTTATCTGATATCTTTTCATACTTCCCATAAAACCAAACACTTGGAAGCAGAACTTGGTCTGACTTCGGATCAAAACATTTTAGAAGTTATTTCAGATAAACATAGGAACTACTGTATCTGCTCTTTGATATAAGTAAGTTTTGATTCAAGTTACAGGATCCACCACTCTTTTTTCTTTTTTTCTTTTTTTTTTTTTTATTTGAAGCTTCAGTTTGCAAATTTTCTCTACTGATGGCAATAAAATAATTCTATTCCATTTTATAAGATATACCATAAACAGTATTTTCAGGACATTAGCCTTCAGCAGATGAGTCTCTGCTCAATTGATACACACAAAAGTGAGAGAGATGATCCATGACTCCAAGTCTATATTAATAGCATCTCCCACAAGTGTGCAGATAACAACAGTTAAAAGCCTCAGGGCAGTTAGAAGCTCCACCAAGCCAAAGCCCTTTATAACGTTCCGAAGTTGAACAAACTAGATCTTGCCTGCTATACCTCACCTGATTTATCTATTGTAACGTTATTGAAATGAGAGCACCCTTTCTTGGCATAGAAATTAGATAATTTTCCAATTAGTTTCTCTGAAAGCAACTTTGAGTGTTGTAGTTTAACCCCAACCTCTAGCATGTCCCCTGCACAAGGACAACATGCAAATTTGTGAAGCAAATAAACCTCACCCCACACAAAAGTAGCACAATCAGGCCTGAACTACTTCACATTTCTACACACTTCTGAAGAGAGGACACATCTCAAAAAGTGAAGTGAAATTTGAAACTGGCCGTATTTGACACATAGCAGCCAAGAGAGGGATTTGTTTCCGTGAATAGGTCTGAAAGAATTGCCAGATTTCTGTGTCTCTTGGAAGTTCAAGAAATACACTTGTTTGAGGGCATAACCATCAGAAGTATAGAGCTCAGCTTTGTCACCTTAATCAGCATACTGATTAGTAGGCAATTTTAGTGCAAGAATGTTTATTTCTTTGCATTTAGATGGTAAGTGATACAGTCAATTAACTAACGGACCACTTGTGTTACAAGTGTTTAACATAAGGAAGGTTAGAAGGGGATGACAAAAAGTCAGTTCCCTCAGGACACTACTAAAACATCTACCATATAAGATTTCACTGAATACCATAGTAACCTAGCTGAATTGGAACACAGAAACAATGCCAATACATTCCCAAGAGAGACACTTAAGTGAAAGTCACAAAAGGATTTGTGCAGGAGGAAGTAGGGCAGAGAAAGGCTGGTGTAGCACTGACTCGTTACTAATATGTCACTTTTGACGACACACCACTCAAATTGCTTCTGGGGACACTTGTGGAAATGTCACTGAGTGTGTGTACAGCAGTGAGTAACAAACAAGTTGCCAAAAGACCAATTTACAAAAGCACGAAGGGATGATAAACCTGACAGCTTCCTTTTGTGTTTAATAATTGTCCTTTGCAGTTTTGCTAACAGAGAAAGCTTGATGAACATATTTATTATACAAACAATGTAATTTAGCACATATTTAATGCTGTACAACCGTACATTAGAACTCAAACTTCTTGGAAGTACTCTTTCTATAAATAATTTCAGGTGACTTGGCAAAGCAGAAAGCAAAGAAGGTATATAAAATATAACCCAGTTATAAAAAAACCATACAGCATGTTATATTTAATGAAATTCGAATTTTTTTGTTGACTGAGGGTTCACATTTGACTTAGCATGACAACAGGTTATTTACAGATATATGAAGACAAAAACTTATAAATTAAATAGTCCAGGAAAAAATTTACATACTTTGGATGTCGGATGTCTGGCAGTGATCGTTCCAGTGCTATGTTGTTGCTAACAAATATGTTGAAGCCATTTTCCCTATAAGCAGAATCATCATGGTCTTCCTCTGTAAGAGGGTACGGCTTTCCATGTTCACCTTTCCCTATAACAGAACAAAACATTTATTTGTGTCAAACTCACAGCACAAAATGGACTACAAACAGAACAGTAAGTTACACTGAACTTTGACTAGTACACCGTGCCTGGAACACCTCAAAGAAACTCCTTCCAGTGTCTTTAGTAACACTCCTGTTACTTCCAACACAAAACCACAAAGCAGGGACAAATAATGAGAGTCGGAAGTTCTTCTGAATTCACCCAATTCATCTAGCTTTCCTCTTTCCAGGAACGCAATCAGTTTAAAGTCAACTTATATAGAAAAAATTTAATTGTAGATTTAGCTAAGACCTTTTTACATTAGAATAAAGTTTGCATAGCAAAATTATGAGTAAATGGATCAGTCCCAGTAATACTCCTTTTGATTAATATGAGGAATTGGGTTACTGAGTTACTTTACATTGTAGCAGTCAGAACACCCCTACCACCCACTCATTTTTACAAAAAACAACCTTAGCATTGAAGTTTAGGGTGTTCAACTTTCCAGAAGAAACAGTAGGGAAACCAAATGTTTTGCTCTAGGCTCCTTGAACACAGTTGCACTCTTAGGGACAAGCCAGATGTGCTCAGTACTTCCAGTGTCACAGAACTGCTGATCTGGTTTCAGAAACTGATCACTGATGATTGCACAACCATCTGCTCAATCCCTGACAAAACAGGCTTTCTATGCAGGCCTTTTATTCCCAAGTCAGTTCTCATCATCAGTCACTAGACTTGCTTAGTACCTACCTCAGGCAACTATACCTCTATCTCTTCCAACTAGAGAGCAGAGAAGCAACAAAAACACCTCAAAGAAAATCAGAACATAAAAAACCGTCACTTCTCAACTACTTTTATTTTTCTCATTCTTGCAGAAGATGTAGCCTTCAGAGCTTCAAAGCCCTTCATGCCTACTCAGGTTCTCAAGAAGATATTCTTTCCTCTACATCTAATTGATCAGGTTATATATAACCTCCCTGCCCTTCTCCCTCTGAGCCCACTCGTAAAAAAATACCTCTTTCTACCTGGGCTCTTATAGAGAAATTAATCAATTTCCCAGCTGGATTCAGTAGGTGACCAGGGGCACCTGATCCTCAGCTAATCAGGAGCAGCTACAGGAGGAGATGAAGAGGAAAGAAACTAGGAACTGAGAGAAACATCCAGTGGTATCCTTAAAGCCTGTGAGCCTCTGACAATGCTCTATTTCATATTGCACAAGCAAAAGACATTAAAAACATAGAATATGCAATAAAGGTGTTGTAGTTATTCAATTTGAGATTTTTTTTAGCCAACATAATATTTTTTTTATTCCAAACTCTGGGCATGTATTTACAATTTCATTTAGATTATTAATGAAAACAATTACTGTTATTTACAAGGAGGAAAAAAAAGTTTGTTTGTATAATGAAATGCTCTTTCCTTATGCTATTTGTCATTTTTACTTTCAAACATTCCTAAATGCATACAACAAACTAATTTAATACAAAATCTGAGACTAACCTTCTATGTGAGTCTTTCTGATTTCATATTCAGTATGGGGAGGAACCACAATATTAGAGAAGCAGCAGATGAGTCAAAGTACGACTCAAAATTCAATAGTATAATTGTATCAGATATGATTCACAGTAAGCTAATGTCACTCAACTCCCAAGATGCAGAAATTTTAGCCCCTTTCTTTCAGCAAATATTCTAGATAGACCAAAAGTAACTATTTTAACTGGCTCTTAATAAAGAGGTTACCAATATTGTGAAAATTCCAGAATAAATGATCTACCAGATCCAGCAGAAAGCACTTTGCTAATTTCAATAAAAGAGCTCAGGTAAAAAGAGATTCTTCCTTATGAGTGATTTTGGAAGGAGAGAAACAGAGAGCTTAGAAGATAAGTATTGAAAAAACATTAGGTACAACTTTTGGATAATCATTAGGCTTGAGGGGTTCCCTTTGTCCAGAAAAGTACCATGTATGAGTCTCCTCAGCATTAAAAATTATTATAAGCACATAAAACTATTCTGTCACTGATTTACTTTCCTAGATGACAGACAGTAATTGCTATCATTGCACTCTGGTTTGCAGGTGAACCTAAATTCCAGGATGACAAGGGGAAACTTCACAATGCAAGAAGAGTAAAATTTTGGTGAAAAGGAGCATGAAAAAGTTTAATGTTCCATTACTGGCTACAGCAGGCCAGTTTAAATCCACTGACAGATATAAGCCCTCCTATACTGTCTTTTCTGTCTGAAGGCAAAACAGCAATGCAGAGAGTGCACCAAGGCAATAAAGTATTGTAGGAACAGAGATTGGAAAAGCCTGATGGTGAATTTTCTGGCCTCTTTGCATCAAAAAAGAGGGTCACACAAATGTGATGAATAAAACGAAACCAGCACTAAGACTTAATATTAATTTCTCTGAGGCTGGTTTACAATTGCAGTAAAAATAACCTGAGAAACTAAGCACAATAAGAAGTTTTAGATCAGGATCTTTCAAGTAGGGGAGAAAGGAGGGAAAGTACACAATAGCATAAGAACGGCACATATATGAAACCTGGGCCCAAAAATCCCATCAGAATGCTCCACTGCGTGGGAAGCCTAACAGCAATGTTTAATTCATACAGTGCTCTCTAACCTTTGCGATTACAGAATTATTACACTGATTTTTAACGCCATACTCAATGTAAGCAACATTTTGAAAATATGCTAAGGTTTTTTTTCTTAAAACACTGTGATGGTTTTCAAGTTAACATCTCTACATTGCTTAGTATTGTGTTATTTTAAGGGTTTTAATATACCATCTCAAAACGCTTCCGTGTAGATATTTAAATAAATAAAAAAGGTGAAGTAAGATATTATGGCCATCAAGATAAATTACTGGCTTGGCAAAATATTAACAGCTCTATAAGGCTTTTTTAGCCCCACTCAAGGATGTTACTGTCTCCTAGGGAATAATACACTCTATACCTAGCCCTAAAGATTTTAAGTTTTATGCTTGACAACTTGTGATAACTGACAGTTCAAGGACACTTCAGTTAAAGCATCTTCTGCTTATATATAATGCAGATACAGCAGAAGGAGAATAAACCCTCTTGTTCAACAGATGGCACAAAGGGAAGATGATTAGGATGAAACAAGAAAATAAAACCCCCTTCTGTATACTGGGTACAAAAGTCTAATTTCACAATAATAGATCAGCCACATTGGTATAGTTGCCAAGTACTGCAACTATAAAGAGAATAGGGATATTGTTGGCAAAATAGATCAGCTATTTTGTAAATAAATTTGATCATGTAACAGAAGTGGAGTTCCCCACTACTTCCTTATGTAATAGATGGAGAACCTTGCTGAAAAAACAATAAAACACATAGCAACAGGTTCTCTTTTCAAGGTCTTTTGGGTTTTCTTTTTGCATTTTGTTTTTATAATTCAGATGACCACTATTTATAATTCAATAGGCATGGTAAAAAAGATTGCCTTTGCCATATAGGTTCAAGAAGTTAAGCAATTGCTTGACATCATAACACAGGAAACCAAGTGGATAAAGATCATAAAAGACACAGTGTTTGTGGGGAAGAACTGTGTACAAATCTGAATTATTTACTGTTTATACTCACTGCTACTAGTTTGCTCAGGCATGACTACACAGCTACACCAAGTCAAGACTATAACTCATGAAAGTATTTTAGCACATCCTTTAATTCAAGCATTCAAGCATATTTTAATCCAATAACATTTGTATTAGGGTATAAGAATTCTCCATGTGCTAAAAGCACAAGGAGTTTAATACATGAATCTACAAATAAGTAACTCTTCTTACTTATACTGCATTTTATTATTTTGGATAAGTTAATTCTGCTATTTTTAAAAAATACATTGTGAATTTTGTCTACTATCTCTAAACATTCCATTGAGAATCTAGAGCAACATTGTCTGTGCTCATCACACATAAGCTCCGAGTCTATCCTCTCTCATGAAGTTCTCAAAGGTAGAACAGCTATCCAATCTTATCCTAGAACAATATTTCAATACAGAACTGAAGTCCCATGAGGGGAGAGTGATTGTATTTTTTAGCAAGGGTAGACAGAGAAACACAAATTCCAAATGAAGGCAGTCACACATCACATTCAAAATAGGAGTGAGAAGTAAAATGGGAAATAAAGATCATCAACAAAATAAGAACATTGAATCAGACATCTTACATCTTTTTGCCACATAAACTTCTCTACAATAACCTTTTCAATCCCTGATATGGCAACCGGCAAGGTCAGAGAGCAAAAACTCTGTTTAAAGCATTCTGTAGCATCTTTTACATAACTTCAGAATTTTCCTAATAAACAGTATACAGGTTTGCCATCCTGCATTGTGGAGATCAGTTTCACACTACTTAGATTAATAAGTATAATAGATTAGCAATTCAAACTGCCAGCACATTCTGCTTTTTTTAGGAAATTAATTGCCACTTGAGTACAAAGAAAATAATTGTATTCCTTATTTTTCATTTTCTACACAGACAGGAAAGCAGGGTGCAGTACATACATCTGCTAAAAAACTGGTTAGTTTATCTTGAACAGAGAGGCAATTTGATATACACACAAAACGGATTTTTTTTTAAATTTTTTTTTTTTTTCAGTATACATCTCATCTTCACCTGGAGTATCTTCCCTTGGTGGAGTTCTCATCCTATTCAACAATTTTGTATTTTGAACGCTTAGGAAGAGACACAGGAAAACAATTTTGATACAATTTTAGTTTAAGAGGCAAGTCAGGCATTAGTATAGGCTAGTCCTTGGGAAAAAAAGGAGAAAGTTATTATATCAAATCCCTTTCTCCTTTCACACTTAAATTAATAAATTCATGAAGGATTTTTTTTTCCAATTTGTTATGGAGACAGAAAATCAAAACTGCATATATCACATTAATGTAATTGCCTTAATCTTAAATGGAACTATCCAAGTTGCAAAAAATGTGTAGGTATATATATATAATGGCTTTTCAGATTGAAAGTAAAGAACATTTTTCTAACTATATGAGAAGTGAAAAAATGGAATAGGGAACTACAGAATCCATGTATAGGCAAGTAAAAAAATGATACCATGCCTCATAGAGATGATCAGTTTTGGTCATCCACTGAAGCTGATCCCAACCTTAAATTTCTATGAACACTATAAGAAACAGGAGGAGAACTGATGATAAGTTCCCTCAGAGTCCATAAAACTTGCATCAGAAACTGAAATAAATATATATATATCTCAAATCTGTTCTACTTTTCCAAACTTTTCAGAGTATCTCATTAGGTTGTACAATTTCATTAGCCTAATTTATAGGAAAGGAATTGAATTGATTTTATATCAATGAAAAAGGGATCACAATTACTTTTTAAAAATTATTTTATTGCTACTCTACCATGTAACAGCTTGAAAAACCACTGCAGTAAGATTTACAACACTTTTAATTATTTATTACATAACTTTGTCAAGATCTGAGGCAATAGTAAATGCTTTTACTTAGCATTACATATGGACACAGCTGTAATCAAATCTTACTTATGCAATTGGGATAAATAAAAACCTTGTCAAGGAAATCCTTAACAATATATTTTGAAGCAAGAATAAATAATGTCTTTATAAATAGACAACAAAATTTATTTATTACAGTTTCAATACGAAATACTACAGAAAACAAGAATCAAACATTCACTCAGTTTCTGGTAGAAAGTATTCAAGTCCATACTGTTTTATCCACCTTCAGATGACAGCAGCATGTACAGTTCTTTTTCTGTTCAATGACCATGTAGTCCTTGGTAAGTGCTATAGAGATGTTACTGGGTGCAAATATGAGGCTTTGTCCTCCAGATTGCTGCTACACTAATATGATGGTTGGCAGGAGAAATAGAAACTAAATTGCTTCTCTCTTCAGCAATGGCTTTATACAAATAGCATAGGTTGGGAGAAAAAGGAAGGAAAAACATATAACTTTAAACTTCGTTATTTAACTGCCTGCTCACATCCAGAACTAAAAAAAACCCTCAACAAAACAACCAAATTCCAAGGGAAAAAACAAAAACAAAACAAACAAAAAAAAGAAAACAGGGAAGAGAGAAGATCATTCTCCTTAAAAAAATTTAAACAGTACATACATATTGTACTGCAGTTGGATCTTTGGAGTATTGTTTGCTTATCATTCACATGAGGTAAAAATGATAGGAAACTCTTGCAAAATGAGATCTCTTCTTATAGCGGTGATGTGTTCCCCCTTTCCTTTACCCATAATGGGTAGGAAGTATTTAAAGGGAGAGTATTTTCTGGAGAGATAGGAGATAAGAGGGACAAATGGAAACCTCTTAAATGTACTTATTTTACAGACGTTTGAGAAGCACTTCTGTAAAAAGAAATTAATATCAAAATGGAAAAAAAATACAGTTTTGTAACTGCATTAGATATAATTTCCAGATTTCCACAACTCTTCATGTTAAACTAAAGATAATAACTTATGTCAGACTGCAAGGAAAAAATGGCACAAGATTTTTTTTCTAAGAGTCCATGAAGCGGGATAAGCTGATTACCAATATTACATACATCAAGGACATGGCCATACTTCGTGCACACTTCTTAAAAGCTGAAACAAGAGAAAATGCTAAAAAATGACAGTGGTGAGGCAGGACAGCTCAAAAATTAGGAGCAGTAGTTACAGTGAGCAGAATGAATCAGCACAGCAAGTGGAGGAAGCAGCAGCAACATCTGGCAGAGTGTCAAAAGCTCCCGATCACAGCATAAAGCTCTGGAAACTTCAACTGGGGCTTGTTGCCTTGCAGGACTCCATAGTTCCCAAAAGTAAGGAAAGCTTTAGTTCAGGAGCAGGGAATAATCAGTTGGCCTAGCTGTAGCCTTGGCAAAGAGGACTGCAAAATTATTATTGTTATGTTTCAGGAATTAGCTCTTATATGCTATCTGTTTATTGTTAATAGAAGAATGTTTGTGGAGTCAATTCATTTGTAGGAAAAAAAATTTAGCTCAGTGCTCTTGAGATTAATTCTTGCAGATACCTAGGCATTTTACTGGATGTCACTTTAAATTTCAACCTGGCCTTTGCTATTGGCAGTGGTGTTCTAGCAGAAAAAATGCATTATACAGCTAACCATTGGAACAATTCAACTCTGCATCTTACAACTTTCAAATAACCATCACGAAATGAGTGATACAAAAACAAGACACTGTGGTTTATCTTAAATATGTGCATTTTTTCAACCAATAATTAACTGCTAAATCTTATAGCCTGTGCTTTATGGAACATTAGAGTAGTGTATCCCTCACCTTTTTCATTCATTTGAAACATTAAAAATGCAGCCTCTAAATTTCCAACATATACCTTGCAGAGTATAAATACAGTGTGTGGGGGAGAGAAGTGATTGTTTTAAAATAAATAATGAGGTTAACCAGTGGCATTGTTTTGTTTTAGCATAAGAGTGACTGCATATGAACTTTGAAAAGTAAGTTGTCTGAAGGCTTGAAAAAACACTTTACAAAAATAAGTTAATAATTTTTTTAAAAAAAATCTATGGCTTTTAAAACTTGCTGCAAGTACTACAATGGCTTGGTGGGTGGAAAGACTCATTCTACCCCCTTTCCCACTTTAGTATCTAGCAAAAAAACAAAAAAGGAAGGGAAAAATAGACCATATTATTTGGTTTGTCCAGTATATTTAGAGTACCACAGTGTACAATGCAAGATAAGCAGTAACACATGCTGTTTTGATATGAGTTGCTTTATCACTACAGCAGAGCAGCAATATCCTCAGTACCATTCTGCAGACTGAGCCGAATCTAATCATAACCCTGTAGCCAAGGGATGCACAGTACATCTTCTATTTAGTCTAACTACTTATCACCAAATGCCATAGCCACCAGAATGTTTTTTTCATTTAACATTAGAACAGATTGGCTGTAGACGATTAATCAGAGCCAAATATGGAATGAGCAAGCATATGAGAAACAGAATTCAACCATACAAAAAGGCTTCACAGTTTCATTTTGTAATTGAACCACCTGCTAGAATAAAAAGAATCTACTACAGAACAAGATTACCTGAAAAAAAAAATCTAATAATAATGGCAAGTTGTTTGTTTCAGTACTTAAATAAATTTATTCACACAAACTGCATCAAGAAGGGCATTGTAATGGTCTCTAGGACCAGTGGGTTTTCTATAATTAATGCATATGGTCAAGCTGATATACTGAAAAAACTCAAACTAAAGTGCTCCTAACATGGTTATATATAACTATATATATGACATGGAACTAAGCAGCTCCACAAATGTAATGTAAAACTACAGTTGAAAGGTAGTCTTTCAGAAAACCACAAAATACAAAACTATAGGGTTCTAAGAGCTATAGTTAACACCAGACTTATCCCTCCTCTATTTTGCTTCATTCTCAGACACATTGTAACCATGTGCCATTTACTTTATACTATCACAGGAAAACAAACAGGATGTTCCATGGAACAAATTCATTACTATGAGTTCTTTCTTTTGGTGGTGGTGGGGTTTTTTTTGGTTTGGTTTGGTTTTTTTTGGGGGGTGAGGGGGGAATTCAACCTAAACTAGCTCTGAAAGCTGGCTTTGTGGTTTTAACACAAAGAAGATGGAAAAACCTGTTAAAATTAATTTGGCTATGTGTGAGTCAACAATGTGCTTAGTCACTCTAGTACGTGAAGCATTATTCCAAGATGTATATCCTACAAAGAACACATGAGCTGTCACAGCTCCCAGTAAATTTAAATTTAGCCTGTAAGACCTTTACCAAAAAAACCACAAAAACAAAAAAAAACCCACAAAACAAAAAACAACCACCAAAAAACCTAACCAAGTAAAAAACTGCAACCAAATCCAAGAAGAACAACCAAAAAAAACCCCAAAACAAAACAAAAACAAAACAAAACAAAACCACACCAAAAAAATTTGTTCTTATATATGAAGATAGTAAATATTTAAGTTAAAAGTTTGAGGCAGACCCAGGAAACAGAACTACACCACCTCATTCCCCATGTGGTGACTTGGTGATAAGGCCAAACTTCTTCCTTCTTTACATATGAGAAGAATGTCTACAAGCAAGCAGAGTTTGTACACTCAGGGCAATTTCCTCAGGCAGTATTTAAGTAGTTTATTGTCTTTTCAGGTCCCTTTGAATCTATACATTTTACAATACTGCGCCATATTTCTCAGATGATGAGTTTAATATGAAACTGAAGCTGAGTAAGCAAATAATTACCTCGGTTAACAAAAAAAACAGAAACCCCTTCAAATTCAGAGACAGAAGAATTATCCTCAAGGAAAACAACATAGGTCCACGGAAGTGTACTAACATGTTAAGATATAGCAAGGTGCAGATACAACTGAAATAAATCATGTTCTTGGGACTGGCCTACCTAAGTCTTTCTGCTTTACTTTGAATGTCAACAGTCTTCTCCTTTTTATGGTGGGTTTTTTTTCAGTGATTTTGTTGTTGTTGTTGGGGTTTTTTGTTTGTTTGTTTTTGGCAGATCAGACACATTGCTCCTGTGAGAACTGTTTCAATACTACAGAACTGCTGTATACACTCCCCTACTACTGCACTTCCCAGTGACTGCCTTTCCCTCTTCTTATAAAAGATACCACCAGTGCTGCAATCATTAATATTGTCTTTTATCATTCATTTTGTGGTTTAAAATGCATTCTTTATTTTAAAGAGCCTTACAACTGACTGACATTCTTGTGGTAAGGAAAGCTAAACTTAATGCTTGACCTGCTATGAGCACAGCTTTACACAGCCCTTTTTCTCCCTTGACAGTGATTCACATCTTTCCGAATAACACAAGCCTAATTAAGGCCAACTGCTTTTCAAATACCTGACACAAATTTGAGTAAATTCCCTGTACCAAAGTCAACTGAAATTTCCAATCAATATAAGCTGTGGAATCAGGCAAAGGCAGAAGTGGAGACTTGAAGAATCACCTTCAGCCATGAACGGAACAGATTTTCCACTAATTAGTTTAAAATATTTTCCATTCAAAAGGACAACTCATCACTTACAGAGCACAACTAAATATTTATCCCAAGGCCACATTTATGCATAATTCAGCAAGAAACTGGTATGTCCATTGGGAACATTTTTTAAAAAGTTAACTTGATGAAAACTGATGCTTCAATCCAGCCAGAAGTATTTGCTGGGGTTTTTTTGTTTGGTTTGTTTGGTTGTTTTTTTTGTTTGTGTTTTTGGTTTGTGTTTTGTTGTTTGGGTTTTTTAATTTTGTTTACACCTCGGTAAAAAGAAGCAAATGAAAAATAAATTTTGAAAATCAAAATTTTACAATTACAGTCTTAGTTTTTCAAAATGACCGAACTTAACTAATATTATTAAAGGAGAGACATTTTCCTTTTTAAAGGATAGACATTCTTTATAGTTTTATCATAGACAGAAAAAGGTTTCAAGCATCAAACCAAACTCTTATATGTACCTAGATTGAAATTTCAGGTGTATATGAAGGAAGTCCATAAAAACTTCCTATTCCCTGAGAAAAATTTAAAAAAAAATGTTAAATTTCATTATGCAGCATGTGTTTATGTAGCACACAGGAATTCTGAGTTCTACTTTTGGCTCTATGATCAAAAGTCCCTCAATAAATCTAGTCTTTGAGGAGAAGAGAGATGATCTTTAGCAATCACATTAAAGAGAGCAAGCATGCAAACTTCCCTACTCCCTCATAATGCGGGTAACAGAGGAATAGGATATAAAGCAGAGAGTTATTTTAACTGAAGACTTTGTTTTAGAAGCATTCTAAATTCCAGCATTTAATTTGTCAAGTATATTTGAAACTAGAAAAGCAGAAAGAAATCATCATTCCTCATATTTTCCGGGGGGAGAAAAACCCACTTAGCTTGTCTATTTTCTTGCTATTAATTCATCTTTGCATTCATGTAATATTACTTAAATTAGAGAAAGTGTTTCTGCATATGTTTAATTTAGCTTTTCCTGTACTTGGTCAAATAGTAAACCAATGTTTTTACAATAGTGAGAGAAATTATGACAAAGGACTCAGATTGGATTAAGAATTCATGTTCCACTGCATTGGGCTAACTGTGCCTGGATGCCAGGTGCCCACCAATGCCACTCCATCATTTCCTTTCTCAACTAGACAGGAGAGAGAAAATATAACAAAAGGCCTGTGGGTTGAGGTAAGGTCAGGGAGAGAACACTCACTGATTTCTGTCATGGGCAAAACAGACTCAAATTGGGGAAAAATTAATTTACTGCCAAGAAATGCTCAAGGTCTCACAACTTTTATGCATGCCTTCAGATGTCTCCAAAAAATAAAAAGAAAAGGTGAAAACATGATCTATATCGCAGTTTTCTACAAATTTTAAAAAGTTCATCATTGGATAAACTGGGTGGAGAACAGTCATTTAAATACCATATTGAAGTGGTATTGTTAGCAACTTGCTTAACTTAATAGCAGCTAATTAAAAGGTCAGCCCTCTAGAACTTTAACCACTCACAGCTTTCAGTCTTTTTTGTGACACATGTGAAGTTTGGATTTCTTCCCAGTATAACTGCTCTAGTAAAAGCTGGGAAACTCAAAATAAATTAATACATTATTTATTTAGAGATTTCTTTTCTTTTTGTGTGACAATATTAGATAGAGATTAGTCTCTCAACTAAAATATGTAAATACTAAAATATTAAAAAATCCTTGAAGTATTCAATAACTGAAGTTGCTCAAGAGTGGAAAGAAGATCTGGGAGGACAGCGGAATAAGTATCCTTCTAGTGTCTGTCACTTGTACTCTGGAGAAGACTCGTTCCCTGCTTTATACCCACTGTGTTTCGGGATCAGTCTCACCTTTTGTATGCTGTCATGGAACAAAAATGCAAGGAACAAATAGAAGTATCAGTAGTCTCACATACATTGACCATAGTTTCCAAAACACATATAAGCTATCCAATTAATTAGCACATAAATAAAAGTAATAATCAGGGTAACCTGAAATTACTTTAGCTATCATTTAAAAATATAAAAATGTAACCCAAACTGTGCACCAAAAGAAAGACTATTTCCAGGTTTTAAGAATACCCATAATGCAACCTAAATGTGTATCTTGGGTTTTTTTATTTATTTATTTTTTTTATTTTTTTTAAATCTGACCATTTTTCTACTGAATTTCCTGGCAAGTTTTACTATTCACATTTCAACATCACACACATAACCTTTAGTCAGGATTTATTAAAAGTTTGTTTCCAGCAGCAGAATTTTCACACAGGTTGGCAGAACAGGATGTCTCTCCTAGCATATAATTTCTTTTTTTACTTTCATTTTGTTAGAGGGAGGACAGATTCCCCCAGACACCATTTCACTGCAAGCATGGAGGGCGGACAACTTTGTGTCACATAATAACATTCAAAAGGTAGCTGTGTTCCTCGAGAAGCAGTGATTACAGGGCATCATTTGATGAGCTAGTATCTATAAAGCAAATTATAGCAAAACAATCATATATCTCTGCCTTTTTATGTACATTCAATGGATGTCAGACAAATTGTTTCACCAGTCCAATAATTTTCCTCTGTCAGCTTGTTTAATGAAAACAGGAAGGAAAAGAAGGAAAGTCACCTTACACATATTTCAGTCATAAACTGTGTCAAGATAACCATACTAGACATTCGTACTTGCAAACTTAATTCCTATCCCGAAAAAAAATGAAAATAAAGCTATGACAGGAAAGTAGGCAAAATTTATCAGTTAATTTGGTTTGGGGTTTTTGTTTGTTTGTGTTTTTTGTTGTTTTGGTTTTTTAACCCAAACATCTTGATGGTCTTTTGAAGGCCAAAGGCTAAAATAATGCTCCAAAAATGTGTTGGTGATTTTAATTACAACCTCTACTAAACTATATTTTCTATATATGAAAATAATGACATTTACGGGAACAAGTCAATTGTAATGTTAAAAAAAGCAAGTGGTGAATTTTAGAGTGCAAAGAATTTTTTAATGTCTTTGGAATAGCATGCTTGGGATTATTATCGTGATTATTCTAGATGACAAAGTCTGCAAGATGCAAGGTTACTGACTAGTGTGCAAGCGATATGAGGCACTGGTGTAAAATGTTGATAGCAAATGTCCTCAAATACCATGTAGACATGTAGAGTAGACCAAAAAAGTCTTGCTCATTTGGCAAAACTTTAAAATTGAAGTTCTTCTTATGGGTGTTTTGGCCGAGATTCAGATGAAAGGAATAATGTCTTTCTTAAATCCTTAAAAGAAACAGACTTCAAAACTGGTTGACAGCTGTTTTAAAATTAAAGGATGACACAAAAGTAATAAGGGAAAATTCCATTTTCTCATCGCATGTGAATTGAAAAATATGGTCTTGATATGCTATAATTGCTGCTAAGTACTTGTTCAAGCTCTTTCATTACAGTTTAGTCAGGATTCACTTACTTTTTCTCTGAATTTGAGTTTTCATAGTAAACCAAGAAGTGTTTGTTTGCTCACTGAATCAAGCAGTAATTGCCCTAAATGACAAACCTGATTATTTTTACAACTATCACAAGAGACAACAAGCTCAATTTAAGAGGTCTATAGAGTTCTCCTCCTTTTCACACACAGGTCTAGCCTGAAGGTCTCTACGCTGTTCAGTCCAAATTCTCCTAACAAATAAGACACATTTTAGAAGATAATTCAGATAAAATTCCTTTTCCAGAATTACCACAAAACATTCTCTTTAAAAAAACAACCAAACAAAACACCCAGACAGCCAAATATCTACAGAGGAACTACTAAATAACACTTAGATAGTCCTGTAAAAGTTTAAGCACAAGGAAAAAGACAACTAACAATGTCCAAAACACCTTCCTAGACTGCAAGTGTCAAACTAAAAGATGCATTTTAGCTGAGACCTCCTTTCATAATCCTCTCTCCCAAAATTCCCCAACCACAAAATGTCTAAAGTCAAGTTTCCTTTACTTTTCAGGCAGCAACTCTATTAAACCTCCAAGTATTACACATTAAATACGTTCAGTAACATCAGCACTTGATCACTAATATAGATGTGAGTCCACTGACAGCTCTTTGCCACTTTACAGAAATGGTAATAACATACCTGGGACTATCACAAGCAGATGGCAAGATGGTAAGAGAGCACTTCTTGAATTCTGGATGCGAGTTTCAATCTAGAATATGTTTAATTGATTTACAATGTAGTCATAGATATTTCTTGCCAAGTTTCTGGAAACAAAATTTTCTTTCTGCCTATCACGGTCAAAATCAACATGCCAATGCCCAGCACAGAAAGGTATGCAGAAGATAATTTTTAGTGTTCTGTATAATATGACTCATATTATGAACTCTGCTTCCCCTTCCTTAGCCTCTCTGGTAGCTCATAAAAATGAGCTTACCAATTACATTTAAGTGGTTTAACTGATGAGTTTCTAAAGTTGGCGGGGTGGGGTGGGGGCAGACGGGCAGGGGGTAGAGGAGTAAGAGCAGGGGAAGAATCAAATTAACTTCAATCACAAGAAGTGCCTCAAATCTGGCCAAGGCAACAACAGAGGCATTGTCCTTTAAAATGGAAGCTTATGACTTACAGCAGCTATAAGGTCTTTTTTATGCATAGATTTATGTGGCAAGAGTTAGTTCTATCATGTGCACACTTTTCTGACAGAGATAAATTCTACACGGTGACAGCCTTAAAATTCCTGGCTTCTGCCGCAGTGTAATATTAAGTTGTACCTTGAGACCCAGTGAGGGTGTGTAGTAACCCAAATTACCACTTGAATAATACTGTGATATGCCATTTCACAATGTGAGAAAGGCAGTCTGTAGTCACCCATGGAAAAACATACACACTTGTGCAAAAAAGCCCAAACAAACCAAACAATATTTTCTAGATATCATGGTTTAAACTTCTGAAGAGAGCACCACTGAAAAAAAATTAAAATCTTTCCAAACCATTATTTGAGAGTTTATTACATGTTTTTTTGTGCTTGGCACCTAGGTCCAAACAGATCTCACTGTTTTCAATAGGATACATCATTGAGAGTAAGAATGGTAGAATCAGATCACAATCTACAGGACTTTATTTACAGAGCAAATGCATTTTAATTTGTGAAACACTTTATATAACTGCAGTAGATTGTAACCATCTTTCATATTATACATTCTTTATGTGCTGCCTCTTTGACAAGTCATGATTAACCCTATAGTTTAGAATTTTTTAATCATGTCAGACTCGCATCAAGATAAACATTTTTCTCTTTTACAAAACAATACCCTGTAAACTGCATGAAGCATGTTCATGAATAATGCTATGAATAATTAGGTTAAGAATGTTTATTGAAACCTTGGTTATCGCTACAGTTCCAATTATAGTGGAAATTCTTGAATTCTTTTGAAAAGAATTGCAAGTTCAGAGGCCTAAATTAAATTTAGTAGATTTATTTAACATATGCTGACACAATCCCCAGTGTATAATCCAATATGAAATATGGGATAAGTAAATCAATATTTTAGTATACATTTCTTTTCTTGCACAATTTTTATTACAATTACCTGTATAAGTATCACAGAACTATTTTTTTCATAACTAATAAGGCATTACATTTAATGGTGCTTTTGTATCATGCTGCCTCATATCTTCTAGAGTCACTTTGGCACTAGGCTTTGCCTTGACAAGTTCTTCTGAATTTAAAAACGGGAACTGTTCAAAATTATAATCACAGAAGTTTGGGGAAATTATTTTACTGCACTTTATTCTCAAAAATACATGAACAGAATTGATGGAAAAAAATCATGACTACCGAATTTTTTTAGGTCACACTGAAGTCAAATGTCAGGTGCTCACTGCTTGTTACATCAGTACAAACGCACTTGAGTCTTTTGCTTCCTTTTAACATTCCACCCCAAGAAAAGAGACCTTCATTTTTCTGTTTTCATCACAAACATGTACAGTTCACTTATTTTTCAATATATCAGCTTAGCTTGTTTATAAAACTAATCAGTATGAATGTTTGTTTGTAGAATTATAGAACATACTGTCTGTTTGTTTATAGAACTGATCTCTAAGAAATGCCTGCACTGAGGCATGTAAAGGTCAAGATCTTTAAAATCCCCTTCTTCCAATCAACGTAACATTTTCAAGCAGAAAGGTAAAACCAATACTGAATATAGGAAAGAATTAAAACCTTCATTCCTTCCCTCAACAGCAGTCTTTGACGTACTATTTAAATATACAAATAGGAGGAGCAAAGACTGTACAAATGGCTTGATAACTGCTGGAATAACCATTGGCTGTTACAGTACATTCTAAAAAGTTTTTTCTCTGAGATTTTATTAGCAGACTAGTAAAATGGCTCAACAGTCAAAAAACTATTGAAAGCCACATGTCAGAATTCACTTAATCGATCCCTTAATCAATTTCTTTTGAAGACAAAGGTTTTTATATATTTATATTTACACAGCTCTTTACATGTTACCATTGTCTCAGAAATTTGCTTATTAGTCTAAATTTTCAATGAACCTCATAAATCATTTCAGCATACACGTGCAATCAGACAAAAATATCTCCAAACCATTATAAAAGAAAAAAAAAAAGACTATTTAAAAAACAGAACTGAAAAAAAACCTATGGAACTTGAAGTATGCAATCTTTCTAGATGTATCTTACAGGCAATTAATATAATTAATAGGATTGATAAAATGTTTTCAGAAATTAAACCTTATTTTTTGTTTTCCATTAGTTCTGTTTAGCTGGAAATGCTCCCTTTTTCTAATCCTCCAGTTTCCCTTTTCTAGTACTTTACATTGGGAAAGCTATTACTTGCAGTTAAAAATAGCTTTTCATGATCAGAAATAGCATTATATTAAAATATAAACATTCAATCTCTATTTCTTTAAAAGCAAAAGAATTACATATATGAATCCTTTCTCTTATCCGAAAAGGGCTATAATTCATAATTACTGGTACTACTTGTAACTGATGGTAGAGCTGAGAACTTCTTGAGTGGAACAGATAAAATAACTTTCAGAAATGGAGGAACAATGACACTGACTGATGCTCGAGGACTTTTAGTCTCACAACCCAGGACATAAAGAGAGGTAAAACCAATGTAATTTCTTCTTGTGAATACTTTTGAATTACTACCTTAGGTGTTCATGGCTCTCTCCTGTGAATCTCACCCCTCATGGGAGCATTCAGGGAATTAGGATTCCTAGTTCTGCACAGAAAGCTTGGAAAACCAGTGGCCACTGGTGCCAGAGGAGCTGCCATGTTCCTGAAATGAATGTATTGGTAGCAAAGTCCTCAGAGTCCTCCCCAGACAACTGAGGCGAAGCGGGAAAATCTCTGAATGAAATGAAGAAATGACAACTACAATAGCTGATTAATGGCAATATCAGGGGATTCAGGGTGCAGGATATCCACTCTCTCCAGAGATGCAGGTAGATTTACACTGCCATGATGCAATCAGTGTTGCTGTAGCTGGACTAATCTGCACACCAACAGCTACCTAGGTTATTACTATGCAAGCTGCTTTACGTAGGGTGCACTCACAACTCTGAACTTCAATGCAAGAGCACTCTTCCAATATATATTCAAGACATTGTTTATTACTTACTAAAACAAAAATTGACAGATATAAGATTTGCATTTGTTTACAGTTCTCATATTTTTAATGCAAATTAAGCATATTCTTCATCAAGGCATGTCATCAGTTGTATTCCCAAAGGAAAATAAATCAATAGAAACAGCTCTTATTTTAAATGCTGATTTCTTGTCAGAAAGATGGCATGATATATCAACTCCAGTGAAGTCAGGTTTTCTGATTTGCTTATTTTGTTTCCTCCCCCTCCATTGTAATATCTGATTGACTTAATGGCTCACTTCAGAAAACGGAAGCAATTAAACTTTTTTTTTTCCTTCTAAAGTATCTATTGCAACTGTTTTAGTTAGAAATTACTTCTTTTTAAGGCAAATTTTTGCATTCCTTTTCCTATTTTTCAGTCACTGGTTTTGAACTAATGACAGAATAATATTCAAAGAAAAATGGAGGTGATTGTGTTGACTAAATGATATAATTTTTGTTTCACATTTATTCTGTACTGATAAGTAGTATATTCATTTACTCCTTGGCTTTAAGAGGAGAGACTATGCAAATTCAGGAACATAGATTTTAATTTCATGGAATGAAAAGGGATCAAAATATTCAGCTGTGAAACAGAAGAAGTAGTCATGGAGAAACTAGTACCTCTCCATAATTAGAAATTATGAAATTCACAATCCCAGTGCTTAGGAAATTGTAAGCTTTACAGATAAACAGCTAGACTGAATTAAAATAAAAACTACACTCCTTTCTTCTTTTCTGTGCAATGAGCATTGCCTGCATTTCCTGAAATGTCCTGAGAAGTGTTTTCACTGGTGTTATTTCATGCCTTCAGATAGATTTTTGACTACAAATTGATTTAAACTATATTTTGCTTTCTTATTTGGAGGAGAAATTACATAGTATGCCCCAAAAGAGTGCACTGAGATAATCTAGCTTTGCATTTTATTACTATATTGTTATTTTTTAAAAAAGGGCATTAAAAGTTATTTTAACGTATTGAATAATGAGGACAAATAAAAACAATTTAAAATCTATTACTTAAAATATTAAACTCAAACAGTAAAATGAAAATATATTTTTATTTACAAATATAAATAAGTCAGAATTATAAGTACATTGCCAAAGCATCAGTGCAAATTCCTCAAAAAAAGTTCATTCTAATCAGCAAATGTGACATTCCCTACCTGTGTGCAAGTTTCTGCGTACATGTTGCTTCTACACTGTATATTTGCTCTTAGATATTTGTTATTTTTACATTTAGAAATATGGAACACAATAATTACTGATCTGGCAACTCCTAAGTTGCATAGCATAACTTCTTCCTCCTCCTCCCCACTTTTTTTACCTCCTAAGCAAATGCAGGAGAAAAGAATAATTTTTTTAGTTAGTGATCAAGATTCAAAAGAGAAAGGGAGAAACAGCTTACAAAATTAACCTACATTTGCAACATTTTACTTGCTTTACTTGTACTTACTGCAAAATTAAGTACTTAGTCTTATGAATTTGTCATCTAGACTCAAGCTATAGAGGTATTTTTGGGGGAGGTGTTGGCTGTCTGTAGACAGTAGGAGCAAGAGAGCATAATTTATTTTACAATAGTAGATTGGCCTTTGTAAAATAGTGACTTTCAAACATTGATTAAGGTGCAATTCAACTGCTGTTTCCCTTCCTTCTAATTTAATTCATCTTCTGTTGAATAGTTGTACATTATATTATAAAAGAAGAATTCAAATCTGAATACACTCTGATGACAGAAAGAGTCATCAACACAAACCATCCTTTGCAATTAAGGCAAGCAGCACATGAAGGTACGTTAAAATTACTTTACTCACTGTAACAAAGTGTCCTTCAGTGTACTGCAAATACAATTTTCTCCCATTTTCAAATAATTTTAGACTGTCAGAATGAAGTGAAGTAGCTTTAGCATTCAGGATTGGAGATTAACAATGCTGAAAGTGTCAAAGGTTTTATTCTAAGATAATCTTAGATATTCTTTGCAGTCATAGGTACTGAACTCAATGAACTCAAGTGTTATTCACTGATTTAAGGACAATGTGGCTTTAGTTGTAATGTATGTCCCTTTGGAAACCCACACTTTGTTCCTATTTGGTCACAGTCTAACAACTGACTTCAATACGACAAATATTTTGTTGATAACATTTTTGCCCACTGTAAAATCATTATATAGTAATTAGCAAGAAACACAGTATTTTTATTGTCACCTGGCTGTTCTCAGAGATAAGGTATTTATGTTGGTCCAACCCCTTGTCTCAGAACATTATGTCCTTGCAACATTGCAATCAAAAAAAAGATTGTTAAAAATGCCCTTAAGGCGACTTAAAAGAAAAAATAACCATATGGATAAAGAATGAATAAACCACTTTAATTTGTTCTGAACTCATGTATACCTGAACGCATAGCATCTTTTTGAATGCTTTCGTAATCATGCCAGTCCTTCCTTTTCAAGCCATCAGTCCAGGTAAAGAGCTGTCCATCTCCCAGCCCCAGGGGAAGTGTCTGTGAAAACAGTAAATAAACAAACAAATAAATATATACATGCATATGTGATTTGCATTATTACAGAGGAACACTCATGGCACAAGTAAATAAAACATGCAGGTTATTCAATGCAAATATTGAAACTTTACTTCAGTAAAGGAAGCTATTTTTCTAAATAGTGTGAGAAGACAGTGCATTTAGTTCTTGATAAATAATTAATTGAAGCATATCAAACAACTTGTGCTTAGCATTTCTCTTTCCAACGGTGTTCTGATATGACCGCTTGACAAGAAGCTCATGGAAGTCAAACAAACCACTAAAACTGAACAGGTTTAAAAAATACCTCATCTTTCAACTAATGACTTTTTTTTTAAAACTATCACTTGTGCAGAATTGGAGTAACAGTTACTCTGTACCTTTCAATGGTCCCATTTAATATTTTTTAAAATATTTTTAATAGCTACTGCTGAATTTATACAAGGTCAAAGGACTACATAAAAAACATGGAGCAAAGAGATCCTCAAAACACTTTCAAATCCTGTAGTTTTTCTTCATGATAAGTGATAAGGGGAAAAACCGCCACCACCAGAAATACCCAGCAAAAAGCCTCCATACAGCATATAGTTGGATATTCAGAGCAAAGTGTTGTGAGGTCAGTACTCTCCAATAAATCCCTGAGATACTAAAAAAAAATCCATCACATTCTGCTTGCATGACCTACATTTTCTTAATCTTAATATTAAAAGTAACCTATGTTACACAATCCCAAAATGCAAGCCAGTCTGTGTTTATTCTTTTATTAAAACTTTTGCAGACATACTCCAAGAAAACACTCTGTTTTCATATTTTAACATAAGTCATAAATTCACACCTGGAAGAACTAAAAAACTTAATACATGTCAATAAAAATATTTCAGGTTATCAAAATATCTAACCTCTCATGTCCTTGAAATGAACTCATAAACTCAGTAATTCTTGAGTTCAAACAATGAAAATGTTCTAATAGTAATATGAAATTGCTTGGTTTTTAAAGTCAGAAGCATAAGGTAGAACACAGGCTGCAAGAGCATTAGTCATGATTCTTGAGCCCAAATTTCTAAAATCATTTACTCTGAGATATGGCTGGCCCTTTAAAAGTCAGGCCCAGACATAGTCATTTCAATTAAACTTCCAGCTCTTGTCAGTATGGGTACAATTGGTGTGAATCACCTGGTCTCAAACAATCAAGACAATTAAAACTATAAAAAGCAGCATAAACTTTACTTTTGTGACCCTTTATTCCTATGCTAGCTTCTATCTCTAAAAATAGATTTAATGGTGAATTTGCAGGACACTGAAAGAAAGCTGAGTACTAGATTTTAGAGCTGATTTCCTGCTCTCTATTTGCATTTTGATGCCATTACTCTTTAAAAATATTAATTACACGTAGTTACTTTATCTGATAACATTTACAAGTCTAATGTACCAGCAGGCTCTCTTGGAAGCATAATATAGTTAAATAAATACATCCACTAAAATTAAGTTAGCAAAAGGATAAATATAAATCCAAGTATCACACAATACACAAAAAGCTAATAGAAATTTTGCTGTCGCTGATATTTTGGAAGGGTAACGTTGCCCTAAGACGACATAAGAAAGAAACAAATCAAAAAACCATAGTGTTGGTGTCAACATGAGGCTCTGTTAAACAACCGAGTTTTCTCTGGATAGTTGGGATTTTTTGGTAATAAATCCCTTAACTCCCTTGCATCATACCATGGTGATTTTTCAGCTTCTAAGACCCTTTCAATGTAAGGGGAATTAAATACAATGGTCTTGCATGTCACTTCTTACCAAGAGTACTCAGACAGCATAATCTCAATGAGGACTGAACATTCTGACCCTTACAGGGACTGGACTTCATAAAATTCACCCTGTGTACACACTAGTTTTACTTCTGCAGAGAGCATGAAACAGAGCTTAGGAAGGGATGTTGAGTTTCATAGCCAAACTCTCTGGAAAGAGCAACCGTTATGTGGTGCAAATTCTATAGCTCTGAAGAAATCAGAACTGCCTTTGGTATCTCCACTAAATATCTCCCTTGTCAGCAACTGAAGGAATTTTTTTTTTAATTTTTTTTTTTTGTTGTTGCTACATTCTTTAACAAGATACAAAACACTTCTGCCTAAGGGTAAATAAATTGCATTTTGAAAGACCTCAAAACAGTTTCTGGAATGTTTTAAAACTGCTAAAAGGCTCCATTGTAAAATTCTTAGTATGCTCACATGCCTCTTTTTTCCAGATGATAATGACTGGAAGACTTCCCATTTCTAAAGCATTTCTAGCTGAGAAGGAAGGAAAAGAAAAATAATAATTAAAAAAAAAATTGTAATATTATTATTTTAGTTCTCCATCTTTTTGTATACATTGACAATTTAAACTATTTTTTCTATTTTGCATCAAACTAGAACAAGCTCTAATCTAATTATACACAGGTTGACTTTCTGGTATAATAGCTAGATAATAATATCCAAGCATTACTACTTGTAAGGACACACAAGAAAGCCCATAAACCTCTACAGTCCATCTCAGAAAGACAAGTTCTGAGTAGTTGAATATGACATCGCAAAATGGAATGTGCCAATGGATCCTGATTCTGAACTTTTGCTGAATATATATTTAACCATGAGCTGATACATAGAGATGAGAAACAAACTCAGCTGATTAGCTGAAACATGCTCAGGATTTTCCCCTCCAAAATATGTCTGTAAGTCACTCACACACAGTGCAGTCTGCCTTTACAGCCTCTTGAACTCCTGAACTATTTTCATAATTTCAGAACTATTATAATAGCATATATCCCACTCCTTAAAGTGTAGGATTTTGACTGACTGTCAAAAAAATCCTACAATAATTTATCATCCAACCATTTTTTACATGTACTATGCACCTGTGAGTTGCACACTTTTAAGTGTTTCAGTTCAAAAGGGATTACCCATCTACAGGAACATTACATACAGCATCTGGCTTACTATTTCATTTTCACATTAACCTCAAACCTTTTGGGATGCAAGATTGATACACTACTACATAGACTCGGAAGACCCTTCTCCTCCAGAGAAGACTCAACATCTGGTACAATTACCGAGAATATGATAAGCCCCAAAAATAGCACAATTACCAAAAACTCAGTCACAGACTATTAGATCCCTCAGAGAGGAAAAAAAAAGCTTCTCTGCTGTGACATTTGAAAGCTCCAACTCAGAAACAAGTACTTTCATTGAATAATTCATTTATTTTTAATTTCACTCTGTGGAAAGAGACAATTAGAGGTGACTGAGGCAAGGGAAGAGGATATGTCAATAGAAATGCCCCTTTTTTTAAAAAAAAAAAAAAAGAAAGAAGATATAATTACAGATTCACTTTGAGCCTGAAGTTTTTGCCCACTAGCTCTAGGGTTATTTTACAAAACACCAATATACAACTGAATACTGCACTAACAAAACACCATATGTTGATCAGCATAACCACTTCCAATTGTTTAATGAATTCTAGGAAATAATCTTAGAACATAAGCACTTGTTCACACTCAGGAAAAGATGCACATGGGAAATAAAGGCATAAGTAAGTACTGAGCTTAGACACCTTCAGGGATGTTTCAAAAGAAGCATAAAAAACAACAACTGTTTGCTTCCTCTTTGTTCTTGGAATAAAAGATTCTGTATAGTATTTGTAAACAGTGTTGTGTGAAACAGATAATTCAAGACTTTTTTTTTATCCTTGTAACACCACTCACTCTCAGGACTCTAAACTCTGACCAAGTACTCTGATCAAAAAAGACAATAAAAGAAAAAAATCAGAATACACTGAGCAATTAAATTAATTCCTTTATCAGAATAACATTAAGGATAACTTTTTAAAGAGTGGTGTCACCAGATATATATGACCATATATTTATTATAAATCAGCTGCAAAATCACAACATCTTCATTACCCAAATTTCTCTTCTAGTGTTATCACAAGTATATGAAGACAGACATCCTCATGAAGCTTCCTCCTCAGTAGCAGTGTCAATCATGAAAACTATTAAACAATTTACCCTTTTTCTGATTATACTACATTTTAGCACAAGACTGTCAAAGTGAAGCCTTAGTACCATGGCACCCAAAACTGAAGTCAAGGGCTCTCTCACTTCCACACACAAGCAAAATCCATTCTGGTGCAGTGACTGGCTGAGGATCTTAGAGATGAAACCCAAAGTATTATTTGCCCTAAGGATGTGCTTGATATAAGGCAGTCTGATCTACAGAAAATGTATAAAATACAAGCATCACATTATCTCATCTCTACACCTTTATGCTTGAGCTCTGAACACTGCCTGTGTAGCTCTCCTTTCCTGTATCTCTTCAGTGTTAGACTTAAAAACAAAAAAGGCCCTATATCTGAACTGAGATCTGCATACAAGTATTATGCACAGTGAACAGGTACAATGCAGTTCTTAAGCACCTGTGAAGTTCCCATAGCCATAAAATCAAAGTATCACGTGTAGCAATTTGGATCCATCACGAATCTTTCCTAAAGACAGCGGGAGCAAGGCACCAGACAGACTAAAAATATCAGCTGATAGTTTTCAATTCCTAAGCTACATGTTTCCTGTCAGGATCCTTCTCTGGGATTCTATCCCTCTTGGTGGGAAGCAGTGGCTGCAGTACCTGAAGGGGCAGGCTTTGAGGGGGAGCAGCAGCTGCCCTGAACACTGGGGCACCCACCTTTTGATGCCATTCACGGACAGTTCCAATCGGTCCTGCACTGTTGTCGGGGAACCACTGCCTGCCAGAACTGGTGCCCACTGGAGAGGCACTTCAGAGACATACAAGACATCCCCACAGAGAACTGGAGAAGCAAGAACATCAGAGGGGCATTTGTGGACCCTCATCCTACCGTGCCACTCTCCCACACACTTCAAACAAATGCCTGCTGCAGATTTGGATGGATCCTCATTTGGCTGGGAGACACTGATGATGAAGGAAATGTAGTTCAGTAAAATGCAGAAAACTACTATCTGCTATCAAGAGAAGACAATATCTTTCAAAAATAAGAAAAAACTCAGAATACATTAAGATATAATTACTGCCCTTTATTTTTATTTTTGCTTCATTTTTATATTATTAAAAATTTAAATTTTTAAAAATATGAGCCCAAATTCTTTTCTAAATACTTAGATTGAGGCTGTATAATAGAGACTTTGGGAGAAGATAAATTTCTTCATACGCTCAGATTTCCTGTGCCATTTATTTGTTATGCCGCAGCAAATAAGTGTTCATTGCACTGACATTTACATTACTAGAAATAATTAGCCCAGCACATCAAAAAAAGGGCAGCACTTGATTTAGTCTGTGACATCTGAATGACTCAAGTTTATTTCATTTTTGAAACATATATCAGACTTTTTGTGCTTCTAGATTTTACATTATCATGGACAACCCAGTAGCATCATGCCATCAAATCCAAATCCAAGTTGTTAATAATGTTATTTAGAAAATGCCAAGCTCCCAAGCATTTCATTACCAAGATTTTTTTTATAGACAGGTATAAAAGCTGTTTTTGCTCTACTACAGTTATGTTTTTAAAGTCACAAAACTGCAGCCAAAAAACTTGAGTTTTAAAAACTTCAGAATTTTCTACTGATCCAGTGTATGAGTGCTTGAGTACTGGGTGAAGGAGAACTCTGTAATGATGCATTTGCATGCTGGAAAGTTGTAATTTTTTATGTCAAGTTATGGAAGATTACAGATGTTTAATAATATACATTGGTATGACAAGACTAACAGCTTCTTTAGCACAGACACTGTCTTGCATCCATCATCCATGGATTAAGATCTTGTAGTATGCGCAGCCATTCAGGACAAAGAATTTTAAACACATGTATTTTACAGTTAACAGGAAAAGGGCTCATGGACTCTTGGGTTGACTGCATCAGGCAATACTCTGATGAAAGTTCCAAGCTTCACAACTCTGATGTAAATATCCTCAAAATGATTGAAACTATCCTCAAAAATTTCTGATTTCTTTTATTATCTAACATCTCCAAAGCATCCATTCTCACCTCGATGAAAGGACAAGGGCAATTTCAGTTAATTTGTCACATGACCAATGAGTTACATGGTGGCATCTCATTACTATAAAGGAGAAGCAACCAGAAAGCTGTATTTCTCGACTGATAAGAATGACCTAGGTAACACAGGCAAAAATACCCTAAATCCCCCAAAGAACACAGCAGAATGGAAATGAATAGCACCAAGTTGCTATCCTAGGCACATCACAGTATGTCTAAATGGATTTTTCTGTGTTTCTATCAGTGCCCATTGCCTTTTGCCCTTTCCCTCAGCACCACTAAAAATGGTCTGGCTTCATCTTCTCTACTTCCCATGGTCAGGTTTTATACCCTCTACTATGATGCAGCCTAAACACCTGCTCTTGTTAAGGCGAAGTAGACCTGGCTCCCTGAGCTTCTCCCCAAAAGACACATGCTCCAATCCCTTTGGAGAGGGATGATAGTTTCACAGACAGGGAATAAGATACACAGAACTCCAGAGGATTTTGGACTCCATATCAAGTCAAATGTGAAACACCATTAGTACCCAAAGGTGACGTACAAAGTCTGGAAGTGAACCTTGGCTTCCTAAATGACACAGTTTGAACCAACTGTAGGACAGGAGTTAGGGTCTAGACCAAAGGCATTAAAAAAAAAATAAAAATCCTCATAACATGCAACTCCCATCTCTTTCTCCCTACTGGTCTAAGCTGCTGATAGATTTGCTCAATAACTAAAACACTAAACCCACCTTTTTTTTTGGTTTTATTTTCATTTGTCTCATTTCCAATTTGATGAAAAGAAACCAAACTCAAGTAACATAAGCATCTATGACAGATCTAAATGAACACATGCTGACAATGTACACTTCTCCAGGTCTTCTCTTTCAAATGAAGAGTGCTTTAGCAGCAAAACAGGGTAAGCTTGCAGAAGAGCCTGCATCCATATTCATTTTCAGCAAGTTTAAAAATCATACCTGATGTTGTGATAATGCTGCATATTTTTAATGACTGTTTTTCAGAAATTATTTTTGACATCAAAAGATATGAAAGGGGTTTGAAGAGACTAAGCAGGATTTTGCCAGTATTGGTCTTTGAATGAGAAAAAGTCTCTAAGACCTTTCTGATGAACAATATAACCAATGGTTTTGAGTGACTCCTGAAAGAATTCAGGTTTTATGAGGTTTTTAACCATGTGCCCCATGGTCATAGAAAATTTTAAGTCTTTTCTTTTATATAAACAACCTTCTCCTTACAAACAAACAAACACACACAAAAAACCCTTCAGGAAACCAACAAAACTCCAAATCCCCAAAACCAAAAGAGAACCCTATATTCATGGCAAAGAATCAGATTGTAAGTAATTTTGTAATTTCTAAAAGTTAATTAAAACCCCCCAAAAAACAGAAAGAAATCTATTTACAGTCTGGGGACTAATTAAATTTTTGACAACCTGCAGTGTGCAACACTGCAAGGCTGAATAATAAAGATATGATAATGCTTATGGTGAACAGACTTCACATACAAGTTTCTCCTCAAGTTTAGAAAAATGTCTTTAGATTTTTACTGTGCTAAGTGTCATGTTTAGTTCCATGCTAAGTGTCATGTCACACTGGCCACAGCACCAACCAAACATAAAAAGTGCTTTGTAGTCAAGTCAAGTATTTTAAGCAGGAATACATTTCTTACTTTAAGATACGTGTTTGATGCAATCGTGATTAAAAATCCTATTTTATTATGACTTCTTAAGTAATTTGCTTTTGCACTTCTTTTGCTAAAAGCCCATTATCTCTTACAGAACAGATTTTATAAAATAGTAGAGAATGTTCACTACTGTTAAGTTATCCCTCACGCGTATTTGTTGCTTCATGAGAACAACAACTTCAGAAGCATTTTCTATTTTTTTCTTCTCCTTTGGTGCACCTCTAGCTTATAAAATTACAATTCACGAGTTCAACATAGTTCAAATCTCTGTGTTACAAATGATAACACAATTGCAGCAAATCTGAAACCGCTGATCCAGCAGACACAGTGATATTAAAAAAATATAATTATTATTTATTACTGCTCTTCTTAAATAACGAAAGCTGACCATTGTTTTCAATAAAAATGGAATTTTGGTTTGGGTTTTCGTTTTTTTGTTGTTGTTTTGGTTTGGGTTTTTTGTTTTGGTTTTTGGGGTTTTTTTTGCATATTCTGTTGTAATAAAAACATTTTAAGAGAAAGGTCAGATGCAGAAACTAACTTCAGCCAATTATCCTACCTGGAATGTTTGAGCATAAATAAAAAATTTGGTACAAAACATCAACTGCTGCAGCAATGAGATAGCATATTTTGTATTTTTGATTGCAGTATAAGGTAAAACTTTCATCTACCGCCACCACCTGCGACTCCTCGAGCACTTCCACCAGCGCTGCCTCCGTACAATCCTAAACATCCACTGGTCTGATTACGTGTCAAATGTGTCTGTCCTTGAACAGGCAGA
>JAWWEE010000122.1:36486738-36522460 GCA_035221455.1 Xenops minutus | reverse complement strand
TTTTAGCCACCAGCGTGCTTGTAGCAAGCGTGGGTAGAGCCCTTGTAAATCTTCGTTCGCGAAGCCTAGCCATGAAGGTAAAACTTAATTTGACCTCTCTGAATATTTGTAAAAGCTAATAGTTTTCTATGAGTACAATTTTTTAATTGTTACGATAGAAAAGTAATAGATATTTAACAAGTATTTTAATGAGGTTTAAATTATAATATCTACAGTTACATTAGCTTACAATGAAACAGTTCTGCATACAGGTGAAATAGTGACTTTTTATTTTATGCTATTACCTGCACATTTTTAGAAACAGCAGAAGGAAAATACTGATTTATTTAAATAGCATTTTTGAAGTTTCTTGATCCACGTCACAACAGAATTCATGCTCCATGGGCACTGATTTGAAGAAAACTACAGCTTTTCGCATTAATAACCAATTTCGTAATTTGCAGTTTAGGTTACACTGGATTTAAGAAAAAAACCCAATGGTTAGTTAACTAAAGTAGTGAACCCATGTCCAACCAATTACTGCACTTTAAGACCTTAAATCCAACTAATCTGCTCAATGAGAGAGACAACTCTTATCAGCAAGCTTCTGATGCTGCAGCATATGCATTATTACTCGATCTCTCAAAGAATTCTTTTCTAATGTGGGCATTGGATATTAATTTCCATTGTCTAAAAGATTTTTAAACAAAGTCCACAGACTGCTGCAGAAAGCAAGCCGATTAAACATAACTGACAGGTTTGCATTCCTGTTCAGCCTCCTTAAGACACCAAAAGCTGACAAGGAGACCTCTTGCAAGGTCTTTGGAAGCATGACAATTTCTGTGCTTTGCATGAACTCAACACAGGTTTACTGAGATCAAAGACAGTCTTCATAGTGCTTCCAGCATGACAATGTTTGCAACTAATGAAAACAAAATTTTTTGTATAGTTCATCGTGCATTTTTACAGTTGATCATGAGCGAAGTCTGAGACTCATCCACTTAAAACAGTTCCTAAGCTCTGAGGTAAAGACTTTGTTTCACTTACCTATGTACAGTCAAATTGCATTTATAATGCATTTTTTTCCTAGTCGTACTATAATCCTTCTTCCTACTGTTAATAAATCAGTTCCAGTTTTGGGGGACTTAGGGCTTTTTTTTTTTTTTTCCTCCCAGTCTCATCATGCTTTCTCAGTCTGACTAAACTCTGTGCTTGTTTTCTTCTCAATCTAATACTCATTCCCACAATAATTTCCTTACTTCTAAATGTTTTATGCATATATATTTTTATAGGTAACTCTCTAAAAATGAGGTAAGTTGAGGGAGATTTGACAAAATAGCACTGTTTAATATAATCCTTTCATGTGAGAGAAAGGTTTTCACTCTTACTTTCTACCAGCAGAAGAGTAAAACAAGAATATAATTAATTCCTTAACATATTAAAATAGAATATATTTTGCTCACCTTTACCTGAATCCAGTTTCTTGCAAGAACAAATTAATACTGAAGCATCTTAATACTAAGGTATTATGTCAGCTCCTGTTGCTACCCTGTCATGTCCATTTTTGCTGCAATACCAAAATAAATTGACTACTAAAGTTTTAAGGTTTTTTTTCTGTGAAATTCAACAACCAGCCACAAAATTATAAACATATATCTGGAACTTCCTTTGACACATAAACTTGCCCCACCTCAGATCTTGACTGGGTATGCCTAAATCACATCTGCCCTTGCATATTTCCAGTAGGAAAGACTGCACAATCACTCAAGGCCATCTCCTTTGAAACTTCATTATTCTTGCAATTAGAAAACTTCCCCTTTCATCTAACCTGCATTACTTGCCATAATTTAAGCCTTTTATTTCTTTGTTCTTTTCACCAGGGACAGGAATAACATATTTCCTTTCCAGCAGCTACATTTCATGGACATGAAAATTATTTTCACCCCTAGACTAAATGCTCTTATTTTTTCAACTTCTCAGCTCTTGTTGCTGACCCTGGGAGCATATGAAACTTTGAAGAGAACAGCAATCTTTGTCAGCAATTAGATAAAGCTAAGAATAGCAAGTACAAACTGCTTATTACAACCCCCAAACAAACCAACAAGGAACGTGATTACTAAATGGACAAAGAGCTAAGAAAAGTACCAGGAGGCTAGCGTTTCCTAAAAGTAAGAGAGATGAAATTATCTACTGTAATATGTTAACGGGTCTAACGATCTAACAGGTCTTATACTTCTCATTGTGCATGATTTTTCCCCAAGCAGTGAGAGTGTATTTAAAGAATTCGTATAAGCAAAGAAAGTCATCCCCAGATGGGAAAATATGAACAGGAGTGGAAGGAGGGAAGACTTATGAGAGGTTGAAATTCAAACAATTACCTCATTTTTTTCCTCTGAACCAAAACTATTGATATTGGACAAACTGATGATCTCCTCTGCCCAATGCCATTTAAAATGACCTTTCCATTTTATGCCAATAGTTTTCAATTAGAAAGCCAATCACAGTATATTTCACTAAAAGGAATACTCTGATTAGTTAAATCTAATTTTATCAACAGCCAGAATGTGAATAGCATATTAAAGTAAGGTGAAAGTGAGCTTTGATTGATACATTGAGTTTTAATTTCTAATTCTTCATCTCCCACTCTTTTGGTAGGAATTGAAGGTTACACATCATTGAACAGGGTAAGATACTGTAACTTAAATGTAGTTTGAAATATTTGACCATTTTTTTTTCAAACCTTTTGTTTTGTTTTGTATTGTGGTTGTGTTTTTTTTTTTTTCCCCTGTAGCATACAGACACCAAATTGGTAAGTCTGGAGCTATGTGCAAAGTTTTTATTTTAAAAAAACCAAAACAACAAACCAGGATAAGCATTAAAATTCATTATCATAGTTTTTTGGCAGAAGACTCCATATCCATCTTTGCTGGAAACTATTTTTACAGATTTTTGAAAAAATCTCCCTTAGAATGCAAGATAATAATTCTCTTCCAGCATGAGTTCATTATTTGAGTTAATTAAATAAGACCTTCAATCTTCTAAGAACTAGAACCCATCCCATGTCCAAATCTAGGTATTTAACTCTGTGTATATTTAACTCTGTATATATTAATATAGGCAGCCTAATTTCCTTTGGTACCCACAGCTCCTACTGATGTCAGCTTTTAAGTTTATGGTAATATTAGTTACTGTATCTAAAGATCTTGTCCTTGAGATCGTGGCATTGCACTGAGGAATTCATGCAAAGTCTGTGCTCAAGAGCCATTACATTCTGCAAAAACCATGGCAGATAGAGAAATATAGCCCTCGCACTTGAGAAAAGGTGCTGCAGCAAGGTCTTACAGACCCTTTCGATAATCCCCCTCTCTGAGGGCAGGTTTCCAGTAAATTCAAGGCAACAGACCTTGCTGCCAGTCTCCTGCTGGGTCACAGCTGCGGTGCCAGTTAACCCTGGCCCTTGTGGAGGCTTTCATCCCAGCAGGCCCATGTCTGCCTGCAGGCTGGCTTTCACCAGGACTTCTGGCTGAGAGCTTGGGAGAGTCTCTGTTTTGTCTTTGCAAAGTCTCTATGCATAAACATAAAATGCTCTTATTCCCTTCACACTACCTTTGCTGAACTCAGTATCCTTATGTTCCCCAGTAGATCTGATATCCAGCTATGCTTCAATGGCTCTAAGACAAGCTCCAGGGCTCCCTTAAAGACCAATTCTCTCTACAAGCAGGGCCATGACTACCATGCAGACACAGAGCAAAAAAAAATATATTATCACAACTAGCACCATGAAGTAGCTGTTCTTTAAAAACTGACTTTTTACTGATGACTGTTACAATTACATGGATTAATATTATTAGTCCCCTTTTTCTCTTAGCTGAATATTTCAATACTCAAAAAGCCCTGAATTTTAAAATGCCTTGGATCTGGGGAGGAGTCAAAAAGGAAACACATTAAATTGTCAGTTTAATATATATTAGAATCCATGGAGACATTAATTTTCACTTTCCATCTCTGAATATTAAACATTAATGAGGTCTCAGGTAAAAAGACATTAGTGAAACATCAGAGAGCTATGACTTAGCTCGTATACAGAGAAAGAAAGTTCAAAAGGGAAGTTAATAAAGGTCAAAACCACTGAACTACCATAAAACCAGAACATACAATAGATGAAAAATAGAGGTTCAAGTCAACCTAATTTTAAACGGGCTATTAAGAATTGTATATGCATTTCCACAAGTAGAATTTTCATGTAAAACACAAAGAAATGGGAATTAATTACATAGTTTTATTCATGCGTAATGTCCAAACTGAGAGCCCACAGACATTTCTTGGGTGACTTGAGAACAACTTGTAGAGCAAGATGCCAAACTTTAAACTAAAGAATTCATAAGCACAAACAAAAACCATAGTAATAGCTACCTCCAGATCTCCCTTGTTCTTCCCATGCCTCCTATTCTGAACACTTCAATGTCTAGAACTATAAACGTAGTAATCAAAAAACCCAGACACATGGGGATTACACAAAAAGATAAAGTAATATGCTCTGATTCCATTATAGCATACACAAAACACAAGGAATGAAATATCTAAAAATAAATATGAAAGCAAAATATCATAGACCAACCAAGTACGAGCTTATTTTTGGTACATTTGTCATTTACCTTTTTTCCTCTATCATTTACTCATACACATGACCTCTCCCTACAGGTATAAAAGCAGATATATATATATATGTCTTCACTCCACCCTGAAGACAAAAATTTCCAGTTACAAAATGAAAACCAACCTGGGAGATATTCGGTATTTGAGGTCCAGTCTAACACCTTTGACAGAAATACAGTGAGGCAAAATTCAGTACCAGATGTTTCATAGACAAAAAACAAAACTGAAAGGCACAGATCTCCCTAACTGTACATAGCAACTAGAACTGCATTTCTGAGTTGTATTTAAAGATGTAATTCTATAAAATCAGAGTTACAAGCACAGTGCCTAGCAAAGCATATTCTAAATGCTGTCAACAGTATAAACTTAACTGAAAATTTTCACTTGTGGATGTTCTATTATCACTCTGGTATACAGTGTCTTGGCATACATAACATACAATAAAATATGAATAGCTCAATAATAACTTGTAAAATATCTCAGAAATATATTTAGAGATAGATATAAAGTAATGTCTTTTTATTATATTACAGTATCTATCACCATATTAACAGTCACCAATATATGTACCCTCAAAAGAGAAGTATCAGCATCTGTAGTGTTAGATCCTGGATAAAACCATTTGAAGAAGCCTAACACTTAAATAAAGTTGAACAGGCCATCATGGACTCTAAATGAAACAAAGCTCTGACAGTATTTTCCTCCAAGTAATTTTCTGAGCAGCAAAATCTGAACCCACAGAGCGACCTTGCACAGTCATGTGCACACCCTGAGTTTACAGCCTTGAAGACTGTTAAACCTCTAATTGCAGGTGAATTATCAAACCCAGTCAAGGTGAAAGAGAAGGAATAAACTGAAGTTGTGCTCTTAGCAGTGCTCAGCTTGAACAATGTTAACAGAAGGAAAACAAAGGGATCTAGCTCTGCTACAAAATTGAACACCCTCACCTCTGCAATCATACTAACTACAAATCAGCTGAACAGAAAATTTCTTTTATAAACACAATTTCACAGTGAGAGCAAATCTTATTAAGCTTTTACCATAGACAAAGTTTCAGCAACAGTATCAAGGACAGTTGCAATTAAAGTTTTATTATATATCCTTCACTGGGATAGTGCCGAACATCCCTAGTTAAGAATCACACATCTATTGTGCTCAGCAGCAAAACCCAGTTTTTGCCCAAATGTGTTTACAAAGCCTAAGCAGATGAGGAGAGAAATATGAGCAATGAGACAGCATCATTCAGCATGGAAAATTATGTTTTCAGTGCACTACGAACCTAACTAGTGCTAAATTCAATAATCAGTCATCACAACAAAGTATTTTTGTTTTTAATTAAGGAGTAGTTACATTTCATGGGAGTTTATCTCCTGCTCCTCCTAGGCATCTACACAAAAGGGAGATCAGTATTTAGCCTGAGTTCCATGGGCAGATGAGAGTCGGTATTACGAGACCTAATGAAAGAGCTGAAGTAATTTCTAAACCACCTGGGGATTAAAATCAAGAAGAGAATGCTTCATGTTATATATTAGGGACAATATTGTGCAACAGTCAAGGCAGTAGTCTTCTCCTTGTTCTTTATCAATTCCAGGGAGGAAAATACAACAGTAACCAAGATGCTGATGCCCAAACAAATACTAAGTTCTATGGATCAATAGCAAAGGTTGCACATCCTAAAGATACGGAAAAATGGTCTTATATTTTCAATTTGTCTTCAAACAAGACATCATACACTATCCTTAAATCAGAAGTAACTCTTTAGCTTGCTGATTTTTCTTGTAATTGGTCTGTAAATTTTATAAGACACAATTTTCTTCATATACACTACTTCATTTTCTTCTTATAGACTAAGCATGCCTGTTGGGTTTTACATAGTCAACAAGACTCATGCGTTCCTGCCCCCCAGGTGCCTCTTTATCTCATTCATATGGACATGACACTGATGAAAAAGGTAGAGAAACCAAACTGTACTGTCAGTAAAGGCCTCATGTCACTCTGCTCTTCCTGGGGAACACGCACATGATACAGCCCTTGGTCATGCCTGTATTTCACTGATCACCTGTATCACTGCACATGCAAACCGTACAGAAAGTGCATCACTTGGGTACTGCAACATCTTCCCCATGACATGTCCTGTCTTGGAGAATCCCTCCATCACACCTCCTGGCATGCAAATATGCACCAGTCCTGTGTCCACACTTTGATTTTCATAAGCTGCTCTGCATTCAGTACCGTTCAGTACTGATTCAGGCAGCACTTGTCATTCATCTGTGTTCAGGTAGTCATCTGTCAGATTGTCTGTATTTAAAATCGTATCTAAATAATTTCAGTTTCTTTTAATGTTTCTGCCACCCAATTTCAGTTCAACACACAATTCTCATGATGAATGAGAATAGTTCTCCTTAAGCTGACCTGAAGAAGAATTAAAAGCTTCAAGAGAAGCTTAAAGCCAGTTCTTCCCATACTACAGGGGAAAAAAACCCTTTACTTATTGCTAATAGTCTCTTCTGAGATGAAAAACAATCTCTAATCTATGTCTACTATCAATATCTGTAGCACGTGCAACTTAAGCAATTCATTCAATAAGAAATTCAACTAAAGCAATTCATTCAACTCAAGACTCATTCAATTTCTGTAGCAACTGGCTGTAACTTCTTTTTCATTCAATAATGCTTTCTGTATCTCTTTTAAGGACAGGATTATCCTTAGATTGATCACCAGATGCCTGTAGCTAATGCACATGTGGAAAGGGAAAACTCCCTGTAGAAAAATCTTTTACAAGAGTTTAATTTGAATTTGTATTTACATGTAGCATTTTTCTTCCTGTCAATGAATTCATATTGTCTGAAAAATTGTGGTTCTTGAAACAGAAATTAGATAACCATAATGTAACCATTTTGAATGCTACACTGAAATATTTTTCCCAAACACTGTATCTTAGTTACTAAGGTGTAACTTGGTGGCAAATAATCGTTACAGTCATCTTTAAAGGCTTCACTGTTGTTAGAATGAATCGATATATTTAAAAACTGCACTATATAAGGTACTTTTGATACAATAATCCTGTCAGACTGCCACATCTCCCCCTCTAGGGTCTCGTTGGGGAGACCCAGACCTTATCCGAGTGACTGCCAATGCCAAACACAGCCCATCCATGGGCCTGGGAGACAGTTCCCAAGCCACAGGCTGTCTGCTCATCCCCCTGTTCCTGCCTCGCTATCCAGGCTGCATCTCACCCTGCTTCTCCATCTCAGACCCTCACACCTGTGTGCTGGTGGCCTGACTCAGCCCTGTCATCAGACCATAAGGAGTGGCCCTGCCCTACAGCTGGGCACTTGCTGCTCTGGCTAGTCCTACAACAAAAGTATTACTCGCTTTCAAAAGGCCTGAGAGTACCTTTAAAATACACATAACTCACCAGAAAGTTGGAGGTCCATTATTCACAGAAGTGTAAGTGGGATTGCTATATAATGCTAATTAATACTTAGCATAATAATGACTGCATTAATTGTTATACAATGTGTTACATCATAAAGTCAGCTAAAATGTCAACAGCTGCAGCCACCCAACCACCACCACAGGATCACCCTTGTGACCTGAAAACTAAGGAAAGGTCACAACTTCTCTCCAAAAAGCTGTTCTTCAGGCCCAAGAGTCATCCACCCACATGTGGATCTGTAATATAAACCCAACACCCAGCAGGGCCCATAGCAGACCATCTGCTCAAACTGCTTGTTAAATATTACCTAAGAAATGCACCAAATCTGGGGTGAACTAAATCAGGTGAACAACAGATGGAGGTCAGTTTTCTGTAGCTCATGATGCACCCAAGTTTACAGCAACCTAGAGGCTTCTCCAAAGCACCTCTGGTGAAACAACACAGGCCTCTGACTTCTGGACCCAACATGAATCATTTACAAGAGAAACACCAAACTGCTCAGGCCATAACACACTCAATTAAATTAACATACCTGAAAACAAATACCATAAAGAGCAGTCTTTCTTTGAGGAAAATATAGGGCTACAGTCAAGCAGTACTACTAATTAAAAAGCAAAAGGAAGATCAGACATGACAGAATATGCTTGCCAAAACACATCTCAGTCATAAAAATGGGAGCATAAGGTAAAAATAAAACCAACAAAGAAAGGGAATATCATGAAGAAAAATCATTTGCACTGCGTGTAAGTCAAATCAGTATTGAAACAACCTGTCATCTATCAAAAAGGTCTAGATACCAGCGATATTACTAAATCAGGCACTACATGAAAGCACTGACAAATGATAAAATTTGTTGCTTTTAAAAGGGTAATAATCTGACAGAGCAGATTGCAGCCTATGAAAGGTGAGAAGCTATACCTACATTAACACTTTAAAAGTCCTCGGAAGTAATTTTGGGCAAGGAAACATGTCTTTTCGTGAGAACCATTAGAATGATCCCTGTCATGCTTTTGTTCCTTACTAACTACTCCACAACACATACGTTTCTGCAGTCATCATATCCTAAGCATCAATTCACATCTGGTGTTATTCATCAAGATGTCTTATTTTGGAGACCAGGAACTGCACAGTGAGGATGCTGGCCACTCTGTGACACTTCGCCACCATTCATGGAAGTGTTAATAATTTGGGGTATTACATGTAACAAAAGCACTGCTTGGACAAAGTGCTAATGCAACACAGTCAAATATCAGATGTCACATTGCATCATGCAATTTCTCTGTTCTAACATTTACATTTAACAATCATGAAAAATACTAAAACTCTTTCATATCTGCAAAGTACAGTTAACTGACTTCATGACAAAATTATAAATACATTAGCTGTAACTCTCCTAAATTTCACTTTAATCTCAGTGAAATTAAATCCTGCTGAAGAAACTACAGGTATTATCGTAGTATGTAGTAGAGCACTGAGTAGCACACAAATGAATTTTCATTACATCAGTTAATTCACAAGGTTTGAATCATCAGTTGGTACATTTCAATTCAGGTACAGTAAGAGACACCACAATATTATCTAAGGTTGTAAAAAGAATGAAAGCTATAAAATGGTCCTTGCAGGCATAGAAATAAAGCCTACATTGGCTATCATGTATATATAACTACTCTAGCTTGAATGCTTATTAACTGAAAGTAGAGAATTTAACTAAAGCACCAAAAGTGTTTCCTATACCTTCCTCTTACTTGCCGTATCAAATATGGCCACTACAACATCATATGACAACAACTTAATCACAAATACTGAAGCACTACAGCTACTATACAGCCTATATAGCCAATATATATGCAGAGAGAAGAAAATCTTCATGGTGTCTAACTGATACTAAATACCACTTCACTGTTTTCTGCTTAATCCTCATGGTTTACTGTAATTGACACATGCCTGTACACACTTGTATCGAAGTTGCAACCTTAATTTGACATTATAGTTGCCTTTGAAAAAGTGTGCCCTATGTGTCAAGAACAAATAACCCTTAAGTACCTGTCACAGGTAAGCTGCTGACAGGTTATTGGAATGCCTGTCACCTTCTTGGATGGCTTCCACAAGTGTCATCAGTGGTGACTGTCAGTTTAATGTACAGACTCCACCCTGAAAAGGTTTTGCTAAAGAGGATCTCTGAAGTGATGCTGAGTATTGGCTGTCATAAAAACTGAAAGAAACTTTACTTAACATTTTTTCCTGGTTAACCACCATTACCAAAGAGGACTTGTACACAGTCAAAAAGACCTGCCTGAAAAGACACTTAAGGAAGTGAAGACAAAGGATAGAGAGGAGACCTTGCAGTGTTTTCTCACTTTCCCTGAAGATCTAAAACTTTCATATGCCCTGACCTCTGACACTGTGCAAAGCCCATGTTCCTAATTTTATTTTGTATATTGTCTGCAAAGTATTACAACACATAATTACTTATGGGCATGGTGTTTTGTTACTGAATACAGAACTGATGATGCAGACTAATATTTGAGATTCTGTGTACACAATCTGACACAGGCAGGCAGCCAGAACAACCACAAAAATATGGCTGAAATGGAAAGAGTAAACTTATTTCATCACCTCGCTAACCCAAGGATGCCAAAGCATCACCCAGGCGGTGACACACAAGTGGGAACACTGGCACCATTCGCCTCTGTTCATGCCAGCAGATGGTGAGTCTCGTGTTTGCACCCATTTATCAAGGGTCCATGCACGTGTAGTTTACCACCATGCTGGGATCTCCTCTGTGCTTCTTAAGATCTCTGAGCTTTGACTTTCTCTCTCCCAGAACAGGGAGCTCAACCACGTCCATGAGAGTGCCTCCAAGTCTCTCAAAACACCTACTTTATCTCTACACATAAATTCCACTTCTCAAAACAGACCAAGGATAAACAGCAGTAGGCATAATATATGTGGAGTTTCCCACACTGTTATTCTCCAGACCTTGGCATTCCCAGCTTCCAGGTCACTTGAGTGAATCTATAATCTTCCTCACCGTTCTTCTGCTTTTAACATTTTCTTCCCAACAAATCCTATGCACTCTAGTATCCTGAAAGACTGTTCAAGGAGGAAATACATTATTCCATGTGAACATATTCCCCGTATGGTGCAGTACCTTTGATGGTGAAGACCTAGGAGATGCCCATATGAACACAACGCTCTTTCACTCTCAGTACATTTCAACTCAGGCACAGTAAATACACATAAAAGATAGAGTAAAATTATCTAAGACTGTAAAAAGAATGCATCTATAAAACAGTCTTTGCAGACACAGAAATAGCCTACACAGGATGAAAATAGGAATAGCCCAGACTACAATCGCAGAGCACACTATCCAGAAAAGTAGTTTTCAGAAACAAATACAGGTGGTGTACTGGAGCTTAATTCAAGTAGCATGAAAAACAAGTTTTTATATAACACTGTAAAGCACCTTAAAAAGTATTTTACTTGGATGGTATGAAAGCAGTGTTATCCTTACATCATTAGCATCTGCGCTTTCCTGCAAAGCTGCCACCTAGAATTTTTATCAGCTTTTAAATTTTTTACATTATAGGGTAAAAACAAACTATTTTCAAAAATGCTGGCATGCTGCATAAATCTGTGGGTCCATCTACAATTACTACTGAAGATAAGTATCACCAAAATGCCTGAGCATTTTCCAAGTGTCAAAAGACAGTTATTCTAGAGAATAATGAATATTTGCCTTTAAAGGAGGGTGGAAAAAAGATCATAATTAGGCAAAGATATACCTTGCAGAATTTACAGCTTGCAAGCAATGTGGATGATCTAAGAAATGATGCACCATTTAGCAAAAGCTTTACCCACTTACAGAGGTCCCTGAGTCTCCCTTCCCTGAGTATAATATAAGGTCCTTTGTGTGTACTACACCTGCCAGATGGAATATTTTCTAAAAAACAAGTGGATGTAAGGGCATATCATTTCCACACAAGGTTACCCTATGTGTTGATGACAGCAAGGTATACTACCTGCTTGTTTTGTTCATTAATTAGCCTATTCCCACGATAGGGAAATTAAATGCGTTACACTTTGAAATTAAGAACTAAATGCATTTTTTATTTATTTTTACATATTCTGAGTTTAGTTTTGAAAATTTGCTCTTTGCTAAGTAATTATTGGACTTCAATTTCAGTAATATATGCAATACATTATTTTCACTTTTCTTAGAAGAAAAATAAAGCCATCTGCTCTAAAAAACATCGACGTTTATTCCACTGGAAGAATAAATGATTTTTTTCCTACAAAAGAGAAGATATTTTTGTTAATATTTTAAATTTAATATAACACTTAACCTAAACTCAGAAGATGTAGAAGTTTATCTTAAAATAGCTTCATAGTTGCAATAAGAAAGCCTAAGTCTTCTCCAGACAGCAGTAGTACTGGAATGTAGGTATTGAAAACTCATATACTCTTCAAAGTTTTCTTCATGTTTCCTTTGTGGTTGCTCAAAACAGCAAATTTCAATCAAATCTCACAGCACACTCTCACAAAAACTTCAACTGCATCCAAGGGATGAACGTTACACTCTCTATCCTTCTGCATTTGTTCCTACAACTTTTGACTCTATCCTTGTTTAAGAAGCTGAAAAGGACTCTTTTGATCACAAATCTCTCTTGAAACTAATTTCTGCATGGTGAATACTGTGCTTTCTGGGACTGCAAATATTTTTAAAGTCAAATTGCAAGGGATAGATTTTTTTAGTTTTAGAACAGTTGTTGACTTTGTCCTTCTGGAGCAGATATATAATTAGAAAGCAAAACTAAGCAATATTATGAACAAACACATAGATATAGCATTTAAGGACATACTACGAAATTTCAAATGCATCCAGAAAGAGAAACTCTGATGGGGCAGAATGGAGCCTGATGAATAGTACTCTGAATTCCAATTTTATTTTCTTATACGCTGAATATCTAATAAACTCAACAGCGCTTGCTGCCTTATACTGCAGAAAAGTACCCTACTCAAGGAACGTGAGTAATCCATAATGTGGAGCACACAGCATAACAAAGCACAGCCACTGACTCCATCTGTTCTCTGGAGCAGTACATGTTCTATGCACAGATGGGAGGAGTGGGACTAGGGAAAGAGAATTGAATTTCCAGCTGAACTTGTGGAAATAGATGCCTTTTAAAGGAAGAGGATGTTTTTTTACTGACACCATGTCATGTACTGATGTCATATATTGAAAAATGAGGCAAGGTGCCCCCTCTGCCTGATCCAAATACTCAGCTGAAAATGTAAGAACATTTTTTAGGTGTTTTTCTCCAAGGAGAGAGAAATTGGCTATTGCTATAAGGTTCCTCTGCTGTGCACTACTTGCTATCTATCGTATCCAGAGGTGGATGCCTGAGTGCTATCAAATGCTGAGGGAATGTGTGCATGAGTGACCATGGGATAGACATGTGGGAGACCCAAGACATGGATTTCAGAGTTGAAACATCGCAGTCAGGTTGTTTAAAGGAAGGATGTTTACCAGAATCCCAAGACTACCAGAGTGGCCAGAAATTCAGAGCACAAACACCTAATGGTTCTCTCCTTAGGCTGAGGATTTTGGAACACTTCAGAACAACAGCTCTGTGACCACATGGCTGTACACCAGGCTGTAACATGCATAGACATGTTTTGAATGATGAATTTCAAAATGCCATATATTATTTCTGCTTCCCTCATACAGCCTCTGGAGTTCTGGTCAAAGTTTGGGTTTTATCACTTTTGTCCTTCCTCAAGTCAGGTTAAATTTCAGCTATGAGAGTAGGTTTCTTTTACTGATAATTGTGCAACTCTATGTCACATCATATAGTGAAATCCACTCTTTCTGTTTGAATTAGCTAGAAGAATTTACTCATATTTACTTTTCTGATGTGCCAAGCAAACAAGTAAGGAATAGAGAGAGTGGATTTGCAGCTTTTATACAGGAGCCACGTAAATAGCTTAGTGGCTCATAATACACCTTGTGTTGTGACAACCCTAATTAGCAGATCTTGTCCTGTCCACCTGCTCTTCCTCCAAACTGTCTTGAACAACTCTGAGTGTCTAAAGCTTACAGCAGCATGGGATTCCTGTGCAGACATCAGGACAACTAAATATATGCTCTCACTTTCACAGGATTTGGTAATATGTAAGGACAGAGCAAAATTCAGAGGATGTGTACTGAAACATGACAGTTATGGTCAAAAGCTTTATTTGACATGACCACTGTGTTCTGGTTTGGTTTTGTTTGTTTGTTTTTTTTTAATTAAAATATCTTTTTCCTTTAAAAATTGTATTAATTATGTAACAGACATACATTACCCTAATGTAATAAATTATTTTGGATTGTTACATAGATATATTACACACATATATAATATGCATATGTAATATATATAATGTATATAAATATTTTTCAAGTCATGTCTGACCTTTGTTTATGGTGAATTACTTGTTATAGAATACCATGTTCAATGTTGGTAGATTTTGTTACAGAGGTGCATATGAAACTGTAAACTAACAAAAGTCTACACATGATCAATGTTTATGGAACTATAAAATAGACATTATAATTCTGCAAGACTAGATGATGCATCACTGCATTTTAAAACCAAAGCAGGACAGCTTTCTTATGTTTTTAAAAATCTTACACATTGTGACAAGCACCTGACCTTTCTAAGATCACAGAACAATTTGTGTTGAAAGGGACATTAAAGATCATCTAGTTCCAACTTCCCTGCCATGGGCAGGGACACCATCCCCTAGACCAGGGTGCTCAAAACCCCACCCAAGTGGCCTTGAACACTTCCACAGATGGGGCATCCACAACTTCTCTGGGCAACATGTTTGAGTACCTCACCACCCTCATAGGAAGGGATTTCTTCCTAATACCTCATCTAAACATACCCTCTGTCACTGTAAAGCCATTAACCCTTCTCCTGACATTACTTGCCCTTGTAAAAGGTCTTGGAGCAGAAAGATAATAAAATGTGAATACTGCTGATGCAAAGAATGTGTATTTCTAGAATAGTAAGCAGTCATATTCTTTGACTGTAATAAATATTAAATGCACCAGTTTGCATTACATGGCCACATTTAATTTCTGTGTATGTGCTTTTGTCTAAACAGACAGGTTAAACAAGATATTCCTTCTTTGTGTCATAGATTTTTAAGTTTAATTTGATATAGTGTAAACAGGGCACAGTGAATAAATATTGCCAGCATGGTAAAATTATGCTGCAGGATACAGCTCCCTGGACATGTTCAGGTCTCAGAACTAATACTCTGTCTAGTTCTCAGCCACACTGGGACCTAGCAGCTAACTGTGTGGCCGAAAGTGAAGGGATACTCTCAGCAGTTCCTCCCCTTCTCACAAGCATGAGTTACACCTGTAACACAATCATAGGAGTAGTGAGCAAATCAGGTTCCGGAGTAGAGTCCAAATGCAGTGGATGCTCCAGAAAGCAAAGGGGGAAAAAAGGAGGGGGGAGGGGGGAAAAAAGAATATGCCTTTAATGTGCTGACAGTACAGAAGAGAATGTTATAGAAATGTTATTTCCAATTGAGATTATTCTGTCATTGACCTGGAAACTCTTATTCCTACTCCTGCCATCCACATCCACAGCCGATGTGGTGTGAAAACACAGATGACTATGCATGCAAACATGGTGACCATTTTTTTCCCCATTCATTGCCCGAAACAACACAAAAGAAATTCAAGATTGCTTGAAATGGAAAAAAAAAAAAAATTAAAACAAGGCACTGTGAGGTCAGGTGGTCAAAACAAACGATTTTAACCTTTAAAAATCAATTTTCTTCAGCTGTGTTCTGATACTGTTCATCATACTATTTACACTGGAATATGAAAAATAAAATTGAAATATATTTAGTCCAGGAGATTCTAGGGTTGAAATAGTCATTCAAAATGTCTTCATTTAATTCATATGATTCCCAGATAAGACCTGGATGTCATGATCCTATGTGAGGCTGATTAAATTCCCATGTGCTTATACCTAAGAAGATAAGTAAATAACAAGAGAAGATGCATCATATCTGGCTGACAGAATTTGACCTGACTGAAACAATCTCTAGTATATTTTAAACCAAAAACTTACCAACTTCATACACCAAAATATTGATATTATTTGCACGTACATTAGTGTAAATAACATGCACTAGTAGTTGTAAAAAGAACTGTAGATAGAAAAAATACAAATAGTGAGTGAGTCATTAGTGTTAGGGAGCCTTTTTTTTTTTTTTTTTTTTTTTTACAGCATCTGAAGAATTTCACAGAAGGAGATAAATTGCACTTGAATTTTTTTGGTTTAGGTCTTTTGGTTATAATCACTGTAGCAAAAACGCAGTGATGCTGAGACTGAACCACATGATATAGAGTACATCCATGATCCTTTAAAAACCATTCCTGAAAGATAGAGAACTGAATAGGCTGTACAACAGATAGGTCAACCTTTCAATAATGAGTTCAGTTGCTTTAGTGGCTGTTGAGATAGATTAGACAAGCTCTTTCTACAGACTTAAAATCATCAATATATACCATTTTCTTTATCAGAATTCTGCAGGTGCCTTATTTCCTCCTCTTATAGCACTACTATACTCTCATGAGAAAATACTTGTGCCCTCAGCTGTCACATTTCTGAATGATCCATACCATTCTATCTAATGCAGATTTTATGTAATGAAAATAAATGAGGCCTTTCCATAAATATTGTGGAATTTCTAAGTTTTGCACTTTGGAGTATTTTTAATTTAAAAATTTCAGTTGTTTATCTCAAAATGATTTTATGGTCATCAAGATGTTTTTTCACATTTATATCTAAACACTTTATATTAAAAATTCAGGCTAGTCTAAAAAGTTACATTTGCTAGAATAAAAAGAGTAAGAACTGCTAAATCAAATGCTTTAAGACCTCTATGTTGAGAAAGAATTTCCTTATATTAGTATTAGAATTTGATTGTAAGTTCTTTCACTAGGTTTATTCCCTGATCTTTTCATCCCTGTCCAAGATAGTGGATAAGATACTGGTTTAAAAAAGATGGCCAGGGGTAAAATTAGAAGAAACTGAGAAGTTATATTGACATCCTAACAGAAGTTATAACAGTACAGAAATTATAGAGTAAATGCAACTGCTACTCCCTGGATGGAACGTGGCTGGCAGCTCCACGATGATTCCCCATACAACTGCTAAGGGGGATGAAATGGAGAGTGGGGTGGCGTGGAGGCACCACAGCCAGGCTCTGTGGAAATCCTTGCAGGGAGGGGAACCTGATGGTACTTGGCAGTTGATAAACTGCACAGCACCTGTCAATCAAGGGACAGAGAAGAAGATTTTCTGCTGCTGAACCAACTGTGACAAAATCTCTCTCCTCAGATGAACTTGGTTAATTAAAACATAACTGTAATATTAACACACACCTCCATCCCAAATTTACCCACCTCCAAGGTAAGGTCTCCCCTCCACCGAGAGTATCTTTAAAAGCAAAGCAAGAGAATTTTACACCAATTGGTAACAAAGGTATTTATGTCTAATGTCACTCAAGCTCCACCTAAACATAAAGAAATAGTATAAAAGTAAGTCGAGAATGGGAGAAAAGTTAGGGAAGACTACATTATCCAAGATCTCAGCTGACCAGCTGAACCTGCCTTCTCCCCCTACAGGGATGCCTATTGGTTAAGAGCTGTACTGTATGCACACTGAATGCTTTTATTGGGCATTAAAGCCCAGTTGTATTGCCTCGAATATGTTTTTCCAGTCAGATACTATACTGACAACCCCTGAACCTTATTAACCTGTCAAAATTTGCTATTAAGAGCGTTATTTCGTAAACTGTTAGTGTTAGTTCTTTGTGGGCACTGGCAGCCGCAGGCAGCAGATAACATACTCAGGTAAGTGGGAAGACATGCTGAGGGGTCTGCCTTACGCTGTTGGTGTATTTCCCTGAATAGTCAGTTGAACCACACTCCAATCCAGCAGGACTGTTCAGTGAGAGGTCCCCATAACAGGACACTGTCAGACTGGTCTAGTACAAGGATCTCAGCTTTCCTGGGATGCTGACAGAAAAATAAATCACCAAGGGTCAAGGAAATCTCCCCTTTTCACATGACACTGGGTTTTCTGTGAGGCACAGGTTTAAAACATTTCCTTAATTCTAAACCTGTCATAGGGACTACTAATGCAACTATTTACATCTTAGTAATCTTAGAAAAGCTTAACTCTAAAACTTTTTCGTGTTACAATGTCAGCTTCTTACAACAAAATATAACTTCTGGATTATAATTTGAGCTTTGATTACTTACTTCAATAATGGTAACTACCAAGAATACTACTTGCAGGGTCTTACGAGCAGTAAAGTATGTTGTGCTACTTTTCTGCAACAATAACAAAATTACTTATAATCAGTTATTAACACCTTGATAAACAACTGAGAATTAGTGTAAACATTGCATCATGGTAGACAACAAGAAGAAAATATTAATTATTAAAATAGTTTTATCATTTTTAGTGAAGATGATACAAGAAGACAGCAGAGTTGCCCTTGGAGCATTATTTTACCTACAACAGAAAAATTTTCTTCAAGAAAGGGACTTCTGGGCACTATGGCAAGCCTAAAATAAAATAAATAAAAAAAAAAAAAACTCACAAAAAATGACAGAAAATACACTGTCTAAGGCAATAACTTAACTGAGTTCTAGAATCTTAATTTCCTATATCCAAAGAAGCATAATTTTCATGGGAGTTTTCAGGATACCCTGTCTCAGATTATGAATTTGATTTTGACACAAGAGTGTTATTTATGATCACAATCCTCTCTGAAAACTACAGTACCCATCTTGTATCAGCTTGACAAGTAGCAGACATTCTCTGTCTGGGAATCTGTAACAGAAGAATCAAGAGCTTTCTGCACTTAACAGCTTCACTGTACAGGAATAACATGCTTCCTACTAGCATGGCCATTAACTCTGAACGTTCATTTACTCAGGAGTTGATGATAGGGAACTGGATAAATGTCAGCAGCAGAGCACCACGGACATATCTCACTTTGCTTTTCAAATGGTGTGTTTCTTTGCAGAATGGAGTCCAAATGGACAACCAGGAGCAAAACACGGCCAATAAGGATCCGCAAATGACAGAGAGCAAACAAAGACTGAAGTGCAGAGAGACGAGCCTGCTGTAATGTTGAAGCCTGACATTCAGAAGCTGGATGTCAAGGCTCTTGAAAGACAACATCTGGATATGACAGTCCAAAGCAACTCAAAGAAACAGAGCTGCATCTTCTACTCAGCACTCTTTCAATTAAAAAAAAATAGAATTCCCAACATCACAAAGTGCTTCTTAGTAGAATATTCAATTGCTTAGTCTGTGTTCTGCTTTGTTTTATTAACATTGAGACTTTCAAAAACACAAGTAGTTCACATCTGTGGACACAACATAAAAATACCCTTATTAGAAGAGTAGTAGCACAGATTCCAGTGACAAAGTAACTCATTTATGAAATGTCTACAATTCCATTAAATATATGACTCCACAAGAGGGTCAGCTTGAAAGGCAGATCAGAAATAGTTATGATGAAAGCACAGAAAATACATGCGGTACTTGGTAGGTGAACGGTGTGCAACTGCGCTCTGGTAACTGTTAAAAGCAGAAATCCTCATAATTTTCTTACCCAGTTTACTGTTTTATTCTAGTGAATGCTTTAAATTAGATAATTATGATATCAATGAAAAGCTATATACTCCTAGATGAACATTTCTTTTAAAGGTGATTTTATCCTTCAGACAGTTTTACAGCTTGGAGGTCATACATAAAAAAAAATCCATGATGCAGCTGCACTGTGGTTGTGTACACATGAAAGTAATATAAAGAGAAGTTTATCTCAGAGCTGCTTCTCTGTCTTCCTCAGCCTAATCCCACATAGCATAATCTGCACCTCTCAATAGTAATCTTGCTATTACTCATCCTAATTCCACTACCACAAAAACCTGTCTTGCTTTTCATTCTCCCCTGCTTCTGACATTGATTAGGAGAAGATTGTCTGTGTGTCTGGGCTTACACAGGTATGGGGTTTATGTGTAAAACTATATTAACAGCTCTATTTTAATTATGTACTCTTAGTTACCACTGATGCAGAGAATTTATTTAAAATTATATGACAGAAATGCCACCAGGATTACTTTCACAAGTTTTTCCTTTTTTTTATTCAATAGAAAACTGTGAGTAAACAGGCATCCAGAATTACTTGAAGGTGGATGAAGTATTACTCTCACTTTTTAGTTAGTCTTTTCTTCAACTCCAATATTAATGTAATACTAAAATAATTAAAACTATCTGGAATGAATTTCACCTCAATGCCCCTTTTATAGGCTTTAATTTGCACTCTATTGCAACAAAAATATGAGCCAGGCTGGATGGGACTCTGACAAATCTAATCTAATGAAAGGCGTCCCAGCGCAAAACAGGGTGTTGGAATGAGGTGATGTTTAAGGTCCCTTCCAACCCCTCTATGATTATAGGTATGCAGGCAAGTTTGTATTGCCACAAAATGGAATGGCATGGATGTTTAAAAAAATCAAATCACTGTCCTGGAACTCTGGGGCACACACAGTTTAATGACAATTTTGTTTTAAAAGAAAGTGGCCAAAGCAATATTTTTAAGTGTATGCTTCTTCACAGGCCTGAATTAACTTAGGGAAAGAGTTTTATTGGCCAACACACATTGGCAAAGAATTAGTAAGTATTAGGAAAGTACAAAACGAGATAGAAACTAAGAAGTGCAACTGATTAGTAGACAACTATTTTTATATCACACAGGGGGGAAAGTACAGGGAGCTTAACCTTCACGATTACATCACAAAAATGTCTGCAAAAAAAATTACAAAATCTCTATTATTTCCACTTTCTCTTTGAGCACACAATCATGGAAATAGGAAAAATCTTCAAATCTTGGTATGATTTGGTACAAGCCATGCAAAAGAAATATACAAGTAACATTCAAGGTATTCTCTTTAATACAGCTATCAAACATTTTATTGTGATAATTTTAGAAGTTTTTATTCAGAATTAAGTCAGTCTAAGATCTCCGAAAATTAAGGATGAAAAAAAGAGAGAAAACAGGCCAGGGAAGTAGGCATAAATGTGAACATTGAGGATGAGGAGAAAGATTTAATGGAGGAGCTTCCTCTGATCCTTGAAATTCTCTTTCTGCATAGTCCAAAACAATGCAAACCATTATCATGTTTGGACAGTACGTACCTGTAGAACCAGCACCAGAGAGTTTAAAAATATCTCATATTTACCAAACACAGGAGAACAACTACCTTACTTTTAGTTTTTTTACTCAACTATATGCTGCAATTACTAAAAAATTAGATGGGTAATATATTGCAATAAAGTCCCCTCCATCAAATCACATGTTTATTACGTCTGCATGGAAAAATCTTACGACTATTAATGATGCCTTTGTATAACTGTTTCTTAAGATCCAAAGGTGACTACTGCAACGAGCACAGCAGAGTTGTCCAAACTAGGATGAAAGTATTAGCTGAAGAATCAATGGCTCCATCCCATGACAAGGGGTGAAGTGACTGCCAACAGTGAGTATTGTTCGGTTACAGAAGGAGAAGCTTATACATACTATCTGGATGGGAGGATAAATTATTTAGTACTTTTTAGTGAGCTTTTAAACATTTTTCAAACTCACAAACCCCTAGGCTTTTAATCTCTTACCTGGAATGAATAAACTAAATGCAAAGTGACTTTAATTTTTCATGACCATTTAGTTTAAAAACAACCATTCTTTATATGCTTATGTTCCTAATCAAAATAAAAGATATCTACTCCCAACTTGTAAATTATGGTCTTTTATTGCTATAAATGTTTAAAACGTGTCAAAATTTTATTGTCTAGAACAGTTGGCAGCAGGAAAGCAGTACAAGATGGTACTTCAAACTCCAGCAAGCAAAAATTAAATTCATATCTTCTCTGTTGATGAAGTAATAGATAGTGTGGGAAAAGTCAAGGAGATTTGATCCAGTAAATTGGCACATCATTATGCTTCATATCAGCCTTCACAGTATATATTACTTCATCTATCTCACAGTACATATAGAAAACTCCAAGCAAAATTCTAAGGAAATTCATGTTCATTCACACCCTGTAATTAAGATATTTTGCCATGCACAGTCTTGACTTTTACTAATTCAAGGGCTTACTAACTGAAGATTTTTGACAGGATCTAATTATTAAAAAAAAAAAAAAAAAATCTGCAAAAGTCTTTAAAAGAGCAGAAGAAAAAGCAGAGAAGCTCAGAATACAAATTAGCTTTGTGTGTGCAATTAAACATTGTTAGCAATAAAGTTTTAAGTAAATTGTTTCAAATCAATTTGTCATAGTAAAAAAATTAAGATACAGCATCATTAAAAATTATACATATTTGCTTAAAATTATTAGCACATTTATTTCTAAAAGCAAAAAAACCCCAGAGACATCTAATCTGCTGACCCTGAAACAACCACCTTTATATAGATACAGCATCAGGCACCATCAGAACATACTACATTAAACCTGTAAACTCTTCTCTCAAACAGATTGACCGCTCAAGTCCTTGATCTGTCAGTGGAAACTGTCAGCAAAAGCTGAAGCTTCCTGAGGTAAAAAAACACAACACTGAAACTCTGAACTGGACTGAGACCAATCTCATTTCACAAAGGTATTCAGTGACCCACTGGAATGCCAAAAAGCTCTGATCACTAATCATAGTGACGTTATTTACACTAGTTATTTCACTTGATAGATTATATGTCCTGTTACCATTCTCTTGAGCCATGCAATTCCCCAAATAAATAAATCATAAAAAAAAATATATCTTTTTCCAAATTATGTCAAGATCTGGCTGCAGTTGTATTTGTTTCACTTGCAAGATGCTGAGAAAATTAAGACTACTCAGAGTAGATTAATTATATAAAATTAATTATCTCAGAGTAGATCAATAATCTCCGAGAGATTAATTCTTTACGTGGAATTAGATTCACATGTGCTCTTATCTCTTGCGAAAGGAAATAAAAGCCATGAATACTGGTTAATATTAATTAATTGGATCATTACAAATAAAAGAATTGAAATGTGGTGGGGTTTTGCCCCTCTCTTTTTCACTTCCAAGGACCTTATTCAGTCAAAAATCTAAGCAAGCTAAACCTCTAAGCAGTAAAGGCTTAACACATGGTTATCAGAGATTGACAGAATGGCTGAGGTTGGAAGGGACCTCTGAAGGTCATCTGGTCCAAATCCCTGCTCAAGCATGGCCACCTAGAGCAGGGTGACCAGGACCATTTCCAAAGGTAGATATTTCACAGCTTCCCTGTGAAACCTGTACGCCATGCTTTGGAACACTAATGCAGTTTTCTTTTAAAGACTCTTTTTTTTTTCATCCCTAGTGTAATTTGACTTTAAATCATCTTCCAGGACCTGAGTTAATGCCCACTGAGACACTTTATTGATTTTGAATGCACAAATCTCTTTCATTTTATCTTTTTAAAAATCTCCTATAACTTGTTAACAAGTTATTTGTGTTAATTATGTCAACTATGAAATGCTTCCCTCACATTAAAAAAAAAAAAATTAATACCAGCTCATTTTCAAAAGCTAATTTATAAAAAGTTTCTAGTTTTCACAGTTCAAAAATAATGCAGAAAAGGAGAATCTGTCCAAAGCCGTTAACAGCAAACTAAAGAAACATTATTAAATTGCCTGATGAATTTAAAATTAGCAGTTTAGCATAATTTATATTTATATTTACAATAGCTCTTATGTTACAATGCAAAATGCACCAATTTTGGCCTGATTTTCAACACTTGCAAAATTAATGTCTTCCAAAGACTTAAAGTGAATGGACAGGAACAATGAAAAGAAGCAATTCTTACATCTTCCATGGAAAAGAAACTTCTATGGAAAAAAAAAACAAACAAACAAACAAACCAACAACAACTTTTCTCAGCTAAGAAACAAGACTATACACTAAATGTTCAGTGAAAGTTGTGGTAATGTTTTGCCAGGAAACATATTATTTAGGGTATTGCAACAAGTGAATAGTGCTAATTATCAATCATGGTTAAAGCCTCCTCATTAGCAACTAGATTTTTATGAACATACATTAAGTATCTTTCTTTCTTTAAAATAAGATTCTATGAATTCAGAAAATGTACCATTTGAAATGTACAAATGTTATCAAGTATAGCTTCAGATGTACAACAAATAAAAACAACTTCACCACTTGAGCTTGAGGGAGGATGTGAGGAGAGGGGAAGTGTCCCAATTCCCACACACCTCTTCACAGCAAGTGAATGTGCAGTTTTTCTTCCGGGTGATGGCAGTATGGGTTTATCAAGGTATTTCTTACCTTCTATCAGGTAAAAGTCACAGGAATGAGTATTCCCAAGTGAAGCAGAAAGATGAACTCACACAGCTGAATCCTGCATTTTAAGGAAATCTTAAGGAAGCATATTTGCTTAGTTTGATATCTGTAGATTAGATGTCAAATTGCTTGTCAAAGCCCTCACTAAATTTAAAGACAATGAATAACTACTATTGATAAAATTTTGCTGAAACTTACTCCAGAAATTAGGCAAGAGATGGTTGCCTCCTCTGGGAAATCATAAACACAGACAGATGTTATTTCCTATATTAAACTATTTTGAGATTCTCTTAGCATCAACATTCCAAATAATCAATTTCAAGTGTGTATCTCTACTCCAAAATCAAATAAGAAAACAGACATCTTATCTCTATCAAATTAAAATTCATGCTGAAAGAGCTACACCTTGTAACCATTATCTCTGTCATATAAATAAATTTACAGCCACATCTGCAATCAAATAAGCCATCAGCCAATGAGGTACCATTCACACATTTGAATGTATACCTAATATTAATGGTTCCCAACCACTACAGAGACAAGGGCATGACTGGAGGGACCGATGATGAATTTCATCAAGTTAAAGGAATTTCATTTCTGTCTTTTCCTTTCCCTGTCTACTGTGGTCCTGCTTATGAAGCAGTGTTATTCTTGAACTTAAAACACATTCTTTCCTTACTGTCTGGAATGCAAACAATATACATTGCATAATGACAATTTTTTGGATCAGATTTTTTGAGGAAGAGAAGGGAATTAATTCACAGTACCTTCCAAATCTAATCTCCAGCAATGTAGGTGAAATCAAGACTTCACAAAGTCATCTGCTTATTTCCTTATCTGTACTTCATCATGCTTTCGCTTCCCTGTTTCCAAAATGCCTCACCTAGCCTAGTGATCATTACCAGATAAAACTGTATAGATTCACTTTCCACTCTTTATTTTTCTTTGTTCTGGTGCCTTTGCTTTGTAAACTCAGTCCTAGCTTCCTTTCCCCATACTCATGTAATCTTATCAGATTTTGTACCCATTTTTCTCCCTTCCTTTTCCCATGTCGTTTATGGCACAAATCTCATGTGCCACATTTTCAATTCTAAGCTTGCCTCAGCAGACACTCCAATTTACTAGTCCGTAGGATTCTGGTCTAATGTTCCACAGAATGTCAAGGCTAATGACGCTAAATGACAAACAGATCTAGTTACCTAGGAAGAATTGAAAGATTGTCATTAGGAATGCAAAAAATGGTATTATTAAGAATTTTAACACTTGCCCAAATTTGGGCCTATGTAGCAGACAATAAGGATGGATTTGATAAAATCCCCCTCTCTGAATAATTTCACCTTCCTTCTTTAAATGGCCTTACTGTGCTAGTTTGAAGTGGAATAATATGTATAAATAAGCAAAATACTGTTTTCTCTGCTTGCGGTTTCTGAAATACATATTTTGCCTGAAAATCTCTCTCCAAGTATTCAACTTGATGCAGATACCTCACATTAGGAATCCCAACCATTACACCTTATATGCAACAGTGTCATAAGCCACATAGAATTGAAAATTACATTGAGAAATACTAAACAAACTTAACAGACATTTCATCAGTTCTACTTACAGTAATTGAATGCAAAATTCTATAATGTATTAAAGTGTAAACTGTTTGAGCTAAATCATGGAAGTCCTGAGATTGCTCTATTACAATATTGTAAAAGCTGACAAAAGGAACCTTCTGTCAAAAAATATTAAAAATCAAGTACAGATTTAAAAGTATTTGGCACATGAACTGCAATTACTTTTACAAAACAGCATACACTTATGCCATACAAATCACTTTCAATTATCATTACTTCAGTTAGCTAATTTGCTCATTGTAATGATAGGGAAATTACATAGAGAGGGGTTTTTTACATGGTATTTCAAAACTTGAAGTTTATATAGAATAATGTAACATTTTTCTTAAAAAAAAACCCTACTGTAAAACGTACCTCTATTTTTAGACAAGATTACAAATTTATGCATGTGTGTATATATATAAAAATATATATATATGACCATGACACTTTCATGATGTGTAAGAAGAAGCATGTGTCTAGGAAAGAACACTCAGTCAGCAAACTCAGTCACAGAGCATCCATGCTAGTCACTACAAAAGGCTGACAAGAAAGCTGAGTTCTTTCCCTTTCAGAGTTTCAGGAAGTTTATTTCTGCCAGAAAGTGGCCTTGATCCTGATTTTTAACTCTGAAATTCTCTGAAACAGGCTCCTGAGCTTCCATCTGAAAAATATGCAGATGGAAGCAGCAATGATTCTAAGCAGCATCGATTCTTTAAAAACGGGTTTGATGGAGTAGCTGTTTTACCTGGTCGCTCTCTAGGTACAAGGCACACATGAGATAGCAGAGAGCACAGTTTCAAAGTCCCTTCAAATACGGGGCATCCGCATACTTCCTCTCCACTTTGAGAAGACTGCCTCAGCCAGCTCATGATAACAGATTCTGTATTCATCCTTATACTCTCTAAGCACACCTCTTTGGCATCACAAGGAATCCCGAGATACCCCCTGGATCACAGTGAACAGGCAGGAATTGCCATAGCTCTATGATTAGGTTATTCATTTGGGAGGATGGAGAACGGAGTTCAAGACCCTGTTATAATAAATGATTAATTTAGAATACTGAAATGTTCATTGTTGTGGAATCTGCAAGCCTGCTTTCCCATCCCAAAGGGCTGCCTTAATCACTAGGTTACAGAGTTCTTCTCTCCGGCTTAAAAGACATTTAAGTACTTAATTCTAAATACAACAGCTCTATCATGAAAGCTTCTGAAAGGACTAGTCAATTGTTTAACACAAGAAACTGAATGTAAAATTCTTACAGAAAGGGAGGAAGTGTGACTTCAGTCTCTCAAATATTTCAGCAAAATACTTTAAGCATTTTACACCATCTTTCTGGCAGCTCTTTTCTCATCAGCTCATTTTAGGACATTGTCCGCATATCACCATGGAAAAAGAGATGTGAGCATCCATGCTGCATTTCCACTCTTTTCACAAATAAAGCTACTGGTGCAAAGGTTCCTTGGAGTTCAACTCCTTGGTCACATTTTTGTGAGACATGCAAATGCTGAGGAGCAACAAATTATCAGCTTATGCAGCTATGGAATTTGAAACTAAAAATCCAAAGGAGTTTTCTTCTCAGTACTTGACAGGTGAGGTATGAATACATTGACATTTAAATGCTTGATTTAGATGCCTGCAGGGATATTTAGGCACCATCATCTCTCTTGCAAATTTGTCTTTTAAACACTAAGATTTACAGACAAACAATACTTGTAATAATGAATTTGAAGAGTTTAATAATAATGTCATCAACTAATCTATTTAAATTATCTCAGTTCCTTTAGCTGACCTGAATAAAAATGTTGCTATTAATTTTCAAAGAATCATGGAATGTTAAGGGGTTGGAATGAACCTCAAAGATCATCTAGTCCCAACTCTCCCTACCATGTGCATGGACACCCCCCCAGGTTCTTTAAGGCCTTATCCAATCTGGCCTTGAACAGTGCCAGGGTTAGGGTACCCAGAACCTCTCTGGGCAAGCTGTTCCAGTGTCTAACCATTCTCACAGTAAAAAAAAAAAATATTCCTAATATCTAACCTAAATTTCCCCTCTTGCAGTTTGTACCCATTACTCCTTGTCCTACCATTACAGTTCCTGACAAAAAGTCCCTCTTGGCTTCCCTGTAGCCCCTCTCCTTTAGATACTGGAAGGTTTCTATGAGGTCTCCACACAACCTTTTCTTCTCCTAGCTGAAAAGCCCAGACTTGCTCAGCCTATTTCCATAGGGGAGGTGCTCCAGTCCTCTTATCAACTTCATGGCCCTCCTCTGGATTTGTTCCAACAAGGAGCTCCATGTCTTTCTTAAGCTGGGAACATCAGAACTGAACGCAATACTCCAGCTGGGGTCTCACAAGAGAAGAGTAGAGGGGTAGAATGACTTCTTCGATCTGCTGGCTACATTCCTTTTGATGCAGCACAGGATTTGGTTGGCTTTCTGGGCTGCAAAACCCCCAGACACTTAACTAAAATCTGGTAAAGGTCACTAAAATTCATAAATGTTCCTGATTCAGAAATTCACAGTACTTAAAGGAGGAAAACAACTCACTAAGTCCATCACGTATTATACTGCTTGCATACAATAAACATAAATACAATTTTACAAATTATAAGCAACTGCTTTTTTTGTCACAGGTAAGATTTACTTGCTTCCATTTCAGCCTAGTGTTATATAATTCACAACATAATAGCACACTAACAGCAGGCATGTTTTATATGTAGCAAACAAACAAAAAAGAAAACCAATAAAACTCAAACCAAACCAACAAACTACAAAGAAGAAAAAGAACCCTGCAGAAGTACCCACCTAAGATGTTCTGACACAGTTTAGGACCAGTTCTGCTTGGGTCTCTGGGCAAACTGCAAAGGAACTTACCCAGCAGCTTCTAGTGTTAACTGCTAATGCTCTGAATGCAGAATTGTAATAGAATTCCATTATTAAACATCTCCATTATATTTTTCAAGGAATTTTAGGAACAAATAGCTTCCCACTGCATTTAAGTGAAGTAATCTGCTTTTCACTGTGATATGGATGGGTAGGTTGTAAGAGTAAAAACATAACTTAAAACGTCTTTTTCCTACACGAGCCCTGTGGAAGCCACAAGCTGGGATTCAGAGTCATTTTGCCTCCCTAATAAGAGACAACAAATAGCACTCATCTATTTTTGGAAGGTTAAACTTTTGACCATGCTGATGACTGTGCTTTTCAAAGGCTTATTCTCTTTTCTTCTGTGAGGGAAGTGCTGCATGGATGTTCTCACACATCCAGGCACTGAAAAAAAAACCTTTTGCATCAAATAGGGATCTATGTTCTTTTGTCAAATTGCTTTAAAGCAGACTTTATGCTAAAAAGAAATAACAGACAAACATTCTCAATAACTGTATATCTTTACTTTTAAAAACAATAAAGTGATTCTCTTGTTCAGTACACTCCAAATCACAAAGGCTGAGAGACTGAAGTTCTCAATGATTTGACCCTGCCATTAATAGATTAATTGTCCTGCAATGAAAGAGAGGAAAATAATCTGTTTCAGAGCATGCAATTTGTATAGTAAACATAGAAAACATTTTGCCATTTAAGAGATCCTAAGCATTTGACATCCTAAGAGGCTGATGAAGAAAGTGTGGTTTAACTAGTAAATTATTTTATTGTTTCTCATATTACAAGACTGACTTCATGAAATCTTTAGTTTGCATGCCATGCTTGGAACTCCAATTCTTTACCAAAAAATAATCAAATAGTTCTGTTGATGGGAAAGTTCTTTAGAAATCTGTGAGACAGTTGACTGATGAAAGCATTATATAGAAAGAAGATAGCTCTTTCTTGATGTCTTTCAGTATCTCAGATCAGTAACATTTCACACAACTGAATAACCATCTCTTTGCATTTCTTCACTATGAGAGTGTATGGAACACTTTCTATACTACAAGCAGTTTCACAAGACGTATGTGGCAATAAACAGTTTAACTGTTCTATTCATGCTCATTATTCATATGACTTTTGGAGAACAGAGATGTCACTAAAAGGCTTGAAAAATCCTATGCATACTTCTTACCATGGATTTTATCATGAATCTTTAATTTGCATTATATGGCACTTACAATCTAAGCATGTAGGTTAGAAGTTATAAATGTAAAAACAAATCAGAAGGTATAGGGATTTCATTAAAAGAACCTTATTTCCATGCTGGACACTCATTGGCATAAAGTTACTGAATAGGCATCAGCATCTTTGGAGATCAGAACAGTGAGTGAGCCAAATAAATGGCAATTAGGATTGCTGTGTGAGACAACTATTAATAAACCATTAAGCAGAACAAAACAAAATTAAAAAAAAAAAAATGCTGTAAGCACAAGATGCGATTTCCTGGAAGGGGAAATACAAGAAACTCTATGTGAAGCCTTTCGGGTGGAAATCAGCCTTTACTTGCTACATAATTACATTTCTTATATACTTGCTTATCACATATTCATTATTCATATTTTTAAAGTAAATAACTATAAATGAAAAATAATAACATATGGTGAAGAAGATAAATCTTTTATACAGATTTAAGCACTGTCATTTTACAATAATTTCATACAAGTTCACTGCTTGCTGTAAGAAATAGAGGTATGACACAATTTAAAGAAATTGCACAGGACACTAAAAGGCATTTCATAACACTTAGGTTAATTAAAGTGTAATATAATTTTCAAAGGAAGTGATTATATTTTATTAAAATACCAAGGGAGGCAAGGAAGGAAAATGTGGTATATCTGTACACCTAAAAAGTAGTACTCCTCTGCTCAGGCTTCTACGCTACATCTATACAGACTTTTGGAGAGAGACAAAAACTAACTGCCCAGGCTCATAGAACTGACATTTTCTAGATTTTTTTACTAGCTAACAGCTAGTGAGTATTCCGTCCATGGGACCAGTTTAGAGCTACTCCAGATTGAACCCCTCTCGAGCACACATAACTAGACACTGAATGCTCAGCAGCATCTACTGTGTTATCAACACCGTTTGTTGATGTAAACTTAGCCACTGATGGTCACCTATCAGAACCAAAACTAAAAAATGGCATATGTAAGCTTGCTTTCTGCACTGTGAAAGCACAACCAAATAGTTTTATTTTCAGGAGCAAATTTATTTGCATCAGCCTAAACTACTGACAGAGTCAGCTCACATTGATCTGCAAAACGTTACATGGATTTTCTGTCAGTAGAGTTTGAGCTATCGGCTTTAAAGGATGCTGTAGCTGCACAAGTCAGCCAGCTGCGGTAGGCTTTCCCAATCACGATGCCTCATGCCCAGACAAACTTCCCTGGCTGTGATGCTATGGCATGAATGGCACTTAGAAGAGACAGTGAACCTAAAGGACACACAGCCTCAAAATGGTTCAGTCACTCTGGCACAGTGCTAAAGACTGACTGGTAAGCTCAGCCAGCCTCCACAGTTCTACAGTTCTACATTATCCAATTCACAGAAACCTTCAGTGACAGTGTGAACACATTCACACTGCAAAACAGTATTCCAGCACTTGAAATAAGAAGCTTACTTAGGTTTGAAACTCAGCATTCATAACAATAAACTTTACCAGAATACAAAGAATAAAATACCCCAGAAAACAAGAATTTCTTATTGTTCAGATAGATGCACCAGCTGCCTATCCTTCACACTACTTTACTATATTCACATCTATTTCAAAGCAGTTTGGAGGGAATCCAAAGAGCTACCAGATGCTGTTTGCTGTTCCCCAAAGAGAACCACAGATTATATCATAATAACAGACTGCAAATCAGACTTAAAAGTGATACATCATAAACCACTTTTTATGGTTCCACTCCGTGCTTTGAGGTTTCTAAATATGATTTTTTTATTTTTTAATATGTGTTTATATTTTCTTTTGTTTTCTGCAGCTGGTTTCTTTGGCTATCACTCATGCTGCCCAAATAGCAGACAGAATATTCTTCCTCATATTGACCTCTGCAGCACCGCTTGCTGAGAGCATATTTTAATTTAGATTTCAAATACTGGTGCAGAGAAGTGTGTAAGGCTTCCTGCATTCATAATGGAAGGTGCCAGTAAGCACTCAAGAGATGTGACATTAGACACATGCGGGCCTAGCCGAATCAAAATGAAGATAATTAATCTCAGTCCCACCCCAAAAGAGACAATGAACATTTCATCTGATCTATAGACAATTGTGTTTTGAGTAGGAGAAATGTCTTTATTCTGACCACAACAGCAGAAAATCCTAAGCAGTGTGAGATCCATCCTTAGATCTACTAATACCACAAAGTAATATTTGGTAATATTTTACTGGAAATATTTTTCCATTCATCATGTATTTCCTCTTCAATGGAGAAGATAATATAGAAAGATAATATACTAAAACCTTGCAAATTCCTGTCTACTTGGAGTTTTTTCCTAAATGACACAGAGAACCAGACTATGAGTGCTGAGATGATCCTCTTTATATTGTTCACATGATCCAATCTGGTCTTTTCTCTCTATATGTATTTACCCTCACTATGCTTCCTAGATAAATATAAAGAAACACTGAAATCATATCCAATACCACCATATCCACCAAAAGCATCAGACAGCACTTCTGAAGCAGACACATTTGAAAGCACCCAGACCGGCCTATGAATCTACTGGGTCATTTTGCTTCTCTTCTGAAATAACGCTCCTCCATCCTTAAAGGAGAATATCTTATTTAAGAAGAAAAGATCTCTTTTGTTGTTTGAATTGTGACAGACTGCACTCTAATACAACGCCACTTTATCATTTCTGCTCTTATTCAGTATCTCTGTTCACAGAAAAAAAGGTACATAATTACAAAATAGCACGACTTCTGCACCTCACACATCAGGAGGGCTGTGATGTTGCGTTCCTACCATTATTTCACATACCAGCTTCTGTAAGGCTGATGTGATAATAACACACCTTCAATTCACTAGCAGTAATAGGAGCACTGAATTCTTTGTACAGCAAAACCACAAATGAAACAAAGGAAAACTATGAATGTATTAAGATTAGTGAAGCCTCAGATTTAATTTAAATTTCATGTAATTTTTTTTAAAATGTTAGTATTGGAAGATAATACTTCATAATATCTGTTCTGCCACCCACAGAGTAAATGCAGATAAATCGGACAAATACTGAACTTTTAATAAACCAACCCAATAAGTATTCAAAGAATTCTCATGCATTTATGTTACAGCTTTCTTTACATTTTCTATGCATCAGGAACACCTGGAAGACTAGCATTTAAATTTATCAGCTAAGTGCAAAGCTGACACAAAAATAAACACGAAGAATAAAGCACAAAAATTCTTTGCAATCACTAGTGTCATGATCCATTTTCCTTTCTGCAACTGCTAATGCTGCACCATGTCTCTTGCTTTCTCTCCTTCCCCTTGGCCGTTCTAACTAAATTTCCAATTTTGAATCAATTCAAGATGACAATTCCAAAAATTGTTTTCCTTTGTCATTCTATTTTGTTATTATTTTACTGCTGTTTTATACTGCATTATAACCTATCCCCTATATTATGTCTTCTGTATAAACTTTCTGGCCGCCATATTCAAAGTTTTCCATGACATCAAATCAGGCTTCATTGACATCTCAGAGTAACTCTTGCTGTGAATTCTCCCTAGAAGCTTACTTTTAGTTCTAGTGTTTCACCATACCTTTACATCTTGTTTTGAGGAGACAGGATTGTTCATTTTTGGGTAGCTTTTTCTGGCAGGGGGTGGTGGTGCTGTGGCGTTTTGATGATATTATTGCAATATTACACTGCACTAAAGCAGATATGCCCCTTAAATACAAATATTTACAGCATACTCATTAAAAAAGCCCAACCAACCAAGCAACCAACAAAACCCACAAAGAAACAAACAAACAAAAAAAAAACCAAACAAAAAACCCCACCAAAAATCCCCACATTAGTATGAAGAGATTTGAAAGTTATTTAGTTCATCAATTCAAGTGAAACATACAGATTTCTCTCAAATCCATTAACCTGTCATTTCCAAACTATCAGAATGTGTTTCTTTCAAAATGTTAAATGTGCCTTTTGCATAAGTGCATCATATATTTTTGGAAAACAATGAGCCAGATCTGGGGTTAAAACAAAGGAGTAATGTTAACAGAATACTGATGTATAAAGGAATTAGTGATAGGGTAACAGACTTTCCCTTTATAAAAATAAATGTGAGATGATATTTGCTAATTGAAATTTCTATAGTATGCTAGAAAAATCAGAGTACAAATCCTTTTGCTTTATCACAAATGCAATAATATTGTGACAGGAAAAGTCTATGGCAGATTTCTTGCAAAAATAACCCATTAGCTCCTTATGGCTGGTTACTTTTTTTCAGCATTTTCCTTCAAATATGTTACTAGGGCTGCCAGTTGTCATGACATATTATTTATGAGGCATATGTCTTTTGTTAAGCACTGTTCTTTTTATCAATTTTTTGACAGGTTTTACTTACTGCCAGATAATATACTAGAACATTTTACTGGCATTGGTCACATTAGAACTGTAAATTAAAGCCCTGTGATACAAAAATGGAGCATACTAACTCAAATTGTAACTGTTAGAGATAGGAAAGTTGTGATATTTGATTTATTAGGAAAAACTTTCTGTATTACAAAACACAGCTGATTGTTTTTGACAAGATATGTCAAAATAATAATGTCAAAATGATTCATCTTCATCAAGAAGAATATCTTCTTTTAAAACAGCATAGGATAACACTAATTATAACATCAGTAGACAATTTTTTGTTTCATTGCTCCCAATACCTCAACTCTAAACATATTTACTTAACGGGACACTAAGAGCTTATATTATCCTATAGGTATAAAAGAGGAAAATGCTATTTAATCTTTTCTGCTTTATTTAATTATCTACATTACAAGCAGAGTAATACACACCCAGGTGGAGTATTGTGTTAGCTGCTAACTGGCAGCTGTATGCAATTATCTTGTGCCACCTGAAAACAGGACTCCACCAGGCTGGGCTAGCTTCAGTATCTCTGCTCTGTTGTGTTACACGAACCTAAACAAACTTTATTCCAGAAGCTTCTCATGTTTTTAGAGAATGAACAGGACATGTTTTTAACATATTAAATATCTGTTAAAAATGTGTATATCAAATTAACACACCAATAATTCACCAGTGAAGGTTCTATCTAATTACTTCACTGATACATGTGTGATATCATATGATTGTGAAGAGCAATAAAAGTGAATATATACAAATTAATATACAAGGTCTAGTAAAGACAGTATAACCAGTATAACTCAATGCAGAAATCTGTAAAACCATGACATCACTGATGATCCAGGCCAGCTCAATTCAAGGTAGAACAGATATGCCTAACTAATCCGATAGTCATACATTCTGACTGCAGTACAGAGACACCCACAACTGGCAGGAAAGCCTCAGTGATATTCTGAATGTTTTCATAAAGCTATTCCACTTCTCACCCACTCAAAAAAAAAAAAAAAAGAAAGAAAAAAAAATTGAAGATAAATGTTTTAGGCACTTAAAAAGTAGATTTTCCCGGCCTTGGAAAAAAATAAGACAAGTT
>JAWWEE010000122.1:36473230-36486638 GCA_035221455.1 Xenops minutus | reverse complement strand
AATGTTTTCATAAAGCTATTCCACTTCTCACCCACTCAAAAAAAAAAAAAAAAAGAAAGAAAAAAAGAAAACAAACTCAAGGAAATGAAACATCCGCAACAAAAAAGGTAGACTTCTCTAGTATTGTAGCTCCTCTTAACTGTAATTCCATTTACCTTTTTTTTTTTTAAAATATTTTTGATTCTGGTGGATACAATTAGGCCAGAATTAATTAGATGGAAGAACTGAAAGGATAATAAATCTCTTCACAGTTCTAATACAATTACTCCCATTTATAAAACAGTCTAAGCAGAAGGTTGAGCTAGCTCAAATTCAATCAAATTCAATTTAGGAGGTCCTACAAGGCCATACACTGGCTCAATCTCAAAACACTTATTCTGGCTTTTGGAAGCTCAGTACTGCTTAAAAGCTTTTCCTAACCTGGAAACAGAACTCATCTTAGAGGTTTGCTTGATGAGCTCATTCACTTGTACATATATGCACATGTACTGCATGTATATGACCTTATGTATGTTCAGCAAACGAACACCTACCAAGCAAAAAATTACCTATAATTATTACATAAATTTAAAGACTTTCTGAAAATGTTGAATTTCAATTAATGCAACCATCATGCAATTTTAAGGCAAACCAACAAAATCCCCACACCAATACCACAGTTTCTGCTAGTTACAAGGCAATAGATGCGGAACCCCCAAGATGAGTTCTCTGGATGCAACTTGGCAGTTGCTATTTATAGGGTCTCAGGAAAGACACCTTCAGGAAGGTAATATTTATGACTGTGCTGCTACCTCTGCATCTCCTGCAGAGACTGTCTTTGAAAGACAATGGCAGGGGTGGCAGAACTATCAGGCTTTGTAAGATACATCTTTGTAATACCCAGAAATCTGTGAATTGAAGAGTTCCTTTAAACAGCCTCTTTCAACATACTTCTCTTGTGATTTCTTGATGAGAAGCCTGTTTTCATACCTTGTCTCTTGGTAAATATAATTGTAAGCATTTTCTTTCCTTCAACGAGAAGTCTAGAGTTACAGAAACTCCAAAGTGGGGCACTTTGCCTAAAATTACAGACTCTCACAAATTGCCATAACTAGGTCAACTTTTCATACATATTCTGATTTCCTGTTTTGATACTTATCTTAGCATTATTAATCAAGCTCCTGGCTTATTCAAAGGAGAGCAATAAACTTCTCCAGAGGATAATTCAGCACCTTACATTAGGCTTCTGCTAAAAAAAATTGCTCACTAGAGAAGACATGTTCTTTCATATACTTTGAAGAGATGCTAGGGAGATTAGTGAGGTAATTTAGCCTGCTAAATTAGATACTTACAGTCATGCCATATTGATATCTTCTCCTAAGTCTGAATATAGTGCAACTCCACTTACATATTTCAAATGCGAGTTGGTTGTGTTGCTCATCTGCATTTAAACTGTTCTCCAAGGCAAATAAAATTGTACACGCATTACCTTTACATGGACATCTTGTTAAACATAATGATTATCATTAATATCTCTTACAATATTGGTACTTTTAAAATGGCTCACAGCTCCATACTAATCTCATATATCGTGTTTGGTGACATACATAATGATTAAAATTTTCTTAGGACTGAAGAAAAAGACAAAAGACCTGAATAAATGTCCTTATTTAATACTCATTTGACTGATTCACAGCTAGTGCATTTAGCTACAAATTAAAGACAAATAAAGGCTGTTCTCCAAAAATTAAAAAGTCCAAATTACACATTTCGTAAAGGAAAAACTTTGGTAGGTCCTGATCAAAGTATCTGAATCTATAGACAATTTTTAAGGTCATATAACAACCTGAACTTCATTTACTTAACCTCAAGAGAGAGGAACGAGAAACAAAGTGAGTGTGTGAGAAAGAAATCACTTGAACAGTCAAAGACAAAAAAACAATTAACAAAAAGGAGTTGTATAATTAGACCTAAAATAATTCTTATCTACTGCCTACAGCTTCCTGGTAAACCACAAATCCATAATTTATTCATAAAAGTACTTTATATAATAAAAGTTTCTTCATAAGCATGTGACCCCAGGTTTACACTTCCCCTGGCCCAGACAAGAACAGAACTAGTGGCAATAAACTGAAATCACCTTCTGAGGCCTCGCTCCTGCAATGTCAAAAACCATGAGAGAAGCACAGGTGCAATTACCTTGGAAAATAAGGCTGCCTCTTTATCCTTGGCCATCTCGCTCCCTGCTGCAGCTGTATCATTATTCTAAAATGGTATGTCAGTTTTTCAATTTACATTCTGATCTTGGCCATAAAATGTTTCAAAGCCCGTCTAAGGATGCATATGATTTATTGTCCTACTGCAATCTATGTCACATTAAATTAAGTAGTAATATAATTCATTACTTTTTTAAGACTAAATACTTCTTCATATATTATTCTACTGGAAATAACAGGAATAATTGAATCCTTGACATAAACTTTACGAGAAACATGAATATGGGGATTCTGCATCTATATTCCTTACATTTAACAAACTACTGAGATGCATCTACTTTTACATTTACTTTTTGTGTTGTATAGTATGTGAGACATCATACGTGAAAGGACAAGGATGAATGGTTTTAAACTAAATGAGAGGAGAGTTAAATTAGATATTAGGAGGAAATTCTTCACTCAGAGGGTAGTGAGACAAGGGAACAGGTTGTCCAGAGAAGTTGGATGCCCAATTTCTGGAACAGATTAAAGCCAGGTTGGATGGGGTCCCAGGCAACCTGATCTAGTGGGTGGCACCTCTGCCCATGGCAAGGGATTGGAACTAGATGATCTTTAAGGTTGCTTCCAAGCCAAACCATTCTATGATGATTCTATAATATAACCAACAAAGGAAAGCTGTTACCATCTCAAATTTTAAAAGAGAAAAAAATTAATAAAATGGTCAGTTATAAATCAATTATGCATTAATAATTCACTATAACAACATAATGCTTTATTTTTATTCAGAAAATAAACTAAACATTCTAACGTTTTTCTGTAACTGACCATTTCTTTTCCAAGTTCGTGTTGCACTATTGTAACTGTCAATTAGTAATCCAAGAGAAAATATCTAATACAACAAAAATACAGAATTTGGGTTCTCTGCATACTGTCTCATAGTGTTTTACAATACAAATAATCTGTTACTGGCATCAAACAGCCTTATGATTATGTTAATGGACTTCCATTTCCTCCATAAGAAGTTAAAAAACTCTATGTGTTTTACTGTATTTACAATTGAAATATGTCACTGCTAGCAAGAGAGCCCAAATATGATATTAAACAGACTCAGGAGCTGTCTTACATTGTAGAAAGAACAAATAGAGCAATATGAACAACACTGTGGCAACACTGCCATGCATCCAACCCAACTGCGGTTCACAGAGCAGCTGGAGAAGAGCACATAGAAGGTAACACTGATTCACTGTCAAGAGTCAAAGGAGAGTGGAAGCAGGAGTTCTTAGTAACACGTTCAGGCCACAGAATCACTGCTGGTTGGAACACCTCTGCGTGTGCTGTGCTGCTTACACCCTCACCCTAATTAGATTGGTTACTTCAGGATGTCAGCAGCTGCATTGCTTCCCATCCCCTCTATAGTAAGAGTTTCTATTAACAGGAAGGTTTATGAAGGCCTTATAAAAGATAAAACATTTTGCAAATCCCTTCTCAGTACTCTATGTCTTACTAAGACCCTAAGGAGTGTTCACATAATCAAAACCATAGCCACAGAAATCAATAATTGCTACCTTTATGGCAACATACATAGCCATGAGGATGTGTCACGTAACCATTGAAAGCAACAATCCCTGAATTTCAAAAATAGTAGAAAAGAATATTTTAATGCTATGCATTTTCCAGTCAAAGAGGATAAAAAGCAAGATAATGTCTTAACCATGCTCTGTTAAATAGGAAGAAGGTGGAGAAAGCAAGGATCAGGTGAAATCACAATTTCTTCAAGAATTAGGAAGAGTAAACACTGTGAGGGAGTTAACATGTTGACTAAAGATACATTATTACAGGACAAATACGACAAGAATTTGAGTCAGACTTTATCAAGATACCCTTAGAGAGGAAAAGCTCTAAGGAACAAATATAAATCTCAGAAAATACTGACTAAGTAATAGTACTGTAGGAAAAGATATGAGACAAAAAAAATAAAATATACTGAATGTGTGCAGAATTACAGAACAAGTAGTATATGCTAAAGACTGTACATAGAGAGGCTGCACAGAGAGTTTTAGTGGGGCAGTTATCTTGCTGATGCATTGATATAAACAGAATGCCATAAATATGCTGCTAATCTGTATAGTTAGAACAGTGGTAACAAGAATGCAGAATACTAAAGAGCTATTCTGTAATGCAAGAACAAAAAGTACGATAAAAATTAGAAGGCATATTTTATAAAGAAAGGGGAAAGGAGTTCATATACATTAGATAAAAAGGATACTATTTAAAGAGTATAGTAACTTCTTATAAATTTAAGGAGAGCTAATGAAAACAATAAAAATACATATATCAAGTAGTTACTGTCAGCAGTGGAAATAATATAACCGCTTGGGTTTTTTTGTTTATTCCTTTAATTACTTTCCCAGTTCATTCACCACAAGAATCTTCTACAACACTAAGTCGTATCATAGAAAGATAATCACTTTCATAGATAACATGAAACAAAAGGTTTATTTCATACCCAGCCTCTGGAATTTCAGCCCATTTCCATAAGAGGTGATACTGCTCACAATATATCTGGTTGTGACTATAATTACTCCTAAAAATATCCTAGAAGCACAATTAGAAATTTAAATAATTAACTGCACAGATAATATTAGTAATAGTTGTCTTTTCTTTCTCCAGTACTGATTTAACGTTTCAACAGATAACATTTCAAGCTACAATTTAAACTTCTTTGGGAAAGTCAATTTGACATATGGTGAAGAGCACTACAAAATTACCTGGTAAAAAAGCATGTATACCCAAAAAAGTATTTTTAGGGCCTTTAAATATCAGAAGTAGAAAAGTAATTTTTTTAAAACTGTCTTTCTAATGTCAGTTGGTAACATTAGAACCTGTTTTGTAAAACTCCTATTTATTTAGTTTTACCAATTTCATCATTGTAATCTAGGCTTTGTTACTATTACTATTCCTCTCTCAGAGCTCCTCTGCTAGTCACAAAGTATCAAAAACTACTAAATATCCTGAAAATCTTCCAGCCTGATGCTGTAGAAATTCAAAGCACAACAACAGAAAACAATTAAAAAAAAAAAATCCCTAAGCCTAATAGTGATAACATACTTCTATGATTCCTTGAATAATGAGAACAAGAAAACAACACAGACATTTGGCATAGAAAAAAAAAATTATGGTAAGAGTATAAAGATGATGTTCTGGGTGAAAACAGTATTGGTTTCCTTGTGCATGTGGAATAATGTCGAGAGAGAAGCAATTTTAGAGTAGACATGGAGACAAAACAAATGCTCTTGGTTCTCAGAAATATATTTCTCGATTTCTATGTTTACATCAAGGTTCTATTGAAAAATGCAGAGTGAATTTATTACTTTTTAATTTGTGGTAGAACAGCCATGACTAAAGACATATCCTTTACTGTCATTCATTTTGATCCTTATTTATACTTTTTTTTTTCACTCCACTGAGTAATTAATTAATTAATTGGGGGGGTTTAGTTTTCTAATATAAGTGGAATCTTTTTATATTTAAGTCATACAGAAGTTTTATATTTAGTCATCCAGATTTTGGTTGACTGTAAATATTCTCTCAGTTTTCATAATTATAGTAAATTACTTGTATAGAGTTTTTTGTTTTGCTTTTTAATTAGTCTAACTTGATGTCAACATTAAATATAGGTACCAGTTTTCAAGGAAATATCATAGGAAGGGAAGGGGACTACGGAATTTATCTTTTAGTTCTGCACAAAACAAATAAAAAGTAACATCTCCTTAAATTTGCTGGGACTCACTTACGTGCCTGTAAGTGTGTCATGGTTTAAACCCAGACAACTAAGCACCATGCAGTCAGTCACTCACATCCCACCCTGTTGGGATGGAGGAGACCATAAAGGGGTAAACGTGAGAAAACTCATAGGTTGAAATAAGACTAGTTTAAAAGTTGAAATAATGGTAACAGTAATAGTAATGCTGCTGATAATAAAAATTTAAATGGAAAGGGGGGAAAAAAAGGGAAATAAACCGCAAGACAGACATACAATATAAATGACAATTGCTCACTGCCAGCTAACCAATGTATGATGCCATATGGTAGGGGATATCCCTTTGGCCAGTTTGGATCAGCTGTCCTGGCTGTGTCCCCTCACAACTCCTTGTGCAAGCCCCAGTCTCCTTGCTGGCAGGTTGAGGGAAGAGGCACAAAAGGCCCTGACTCTGTGCAAGCACTGCTCAGCAATAATTAAAACACTGATGAATTATCAACACTGTTTCCAGCACAAATCCAACATATAATCCTGTACTAGGACCGCTGCAAAGAAGATTGTCCTAGACAAAACCAGCACAAACTGGAAAACACGCTTTTCCAATGTAACTGAATTCATCTTCCTCTGTTTCCCTTTTCTAATTGTTTAAATGCTTACAATAAAACAAAAAATGATACCTTATTATTTAGAGTTAAAAGGTAAAAGATTTCATAGAAAAACTGACTGGGCAGTTACTGAGTTGAAGTACATGAAAAATACAGCTGAATTCATCCTTTTTTTTTTTTTGTATATTTAAGTCATTCACATATAATTCATTCTGAAACCTGACATTTGCACAAACCCATCAGATAACTGAACTCAGAAACCAGACATGAAAAAGATCAGTTTTATAAAAAGTAATATTGCTGATCCCACAAATCAAAAAGTACTTATTTGCCTCTCTTTTCAATGACAGATATGGCAAAGAAATGCAACTTTCTGAAATTAAGAAAAAAACCCAACCAAACAACAACAACAAAAACCCAACAAACACAAAACTAAACAAAAATTAATTTCTATTTTCTTTATATTTGAAATACCATTTCATATGAATGCTTGTTGTCTTTGTGGATCACAGGCTTTGCCTGTTCTCTCATTAAGCTAAAAATACAGATTCACAAGTGAGAACAGAACAATGTCTTTCCCTCTCTTGCACTTTACTCGAGCTACTTCCCACAAGCATACTAAATAGTAAAGCACTTCAAAGGCAGTGCAAGAGCTGCCAGAAGCAAAACTATTATCACGTTAGAGAAATATTCACAAAGGTTTCTATTGGAGCAGTGAAACAATAGGTAGTAGAAATTATAGCTCTAGTACAGTTTGTGCTGTACATTGATGTGCTTGTCCCACCTCCTGTTCAAAAGTAAAGAAAGATACAGAACAAATATTGGCTCCTTATTTCCAAAGATAAATTAGAAGGTGCACAAAAATAAGAAAACAGAAAAGAATAGAACAGAAACAATAGCTTTTCCCATGTGCAACAGCTACTTTTTGAAAGAAGCTGGACCTTCTTCAGATTGATACAATTCCTCTGTTATGACTTTTTCTGTGAAGTGGATATGCCAATGCTTCATGGCTATAGCTAATCATTACACTGTGGGAGATTTTCTAATTTGCCAAAACTAAGAGAAAAAAGTGATTGTAATAAATAATTTAGAACAATAAAGAATACAAACTCATTTTCTTTCTCCTTCTATTCTTGAAGAGAATTGCATAAAGGATGAATACTGGCAATCTTAAATGGAGATTTTCTGCCTTCTTTTTCCAACATGATCAGCATTCAAACCAATGAAAGATGAAAATTTGCTCAAAAGCTGCGTGTCATGTCCTTGGTTTTGGGCAAGTGAGTGAAGATACCAAAGAGGGATACCAAAGATATGAGTAATATATTTGCCTTAACTCCTAGCAATGGATGTGGGTAGAGAGCAGTATTTCTTATATTCTGTATTTTTAATATGCTTGAATATTTTAGTCTTTGTAATGTCACATGTCAGTGCCTCCACTCGACACTCACTTAGTGAGGTGCAAAGTATTACATCAAAATGTCAGAAAGACTTTAATTTGGGGTTGAGAGATGAATTGTTCTCTTTCTTCATCAGACTTCTAAATCTTATGGTCGAGCCAATAGCTCAGCTGTCACACATGCCCAGAAAATGGTAACAAAGAAGAGCATAAATTCCAGCTCTGTTCTAACTTAAAAAAAATTGTTATAGATACATAAATTTCTAAGCTATCATGCAATGTAGTAAATAAAGCACAATAGTTTCTGAATTTGAAAGATTATATTCTTCTAATATGTACTTTTTTTTTCTCATGAGCAACAAGAACATGTTATTCCTCTCGATGCTTTAACCAGTCTGCTTATTTTTTCTTCTACTAAGAGACATCAGCTACAAACTCTTTTGTAGTAATTACACTATATTAATACAATATAACCTAATTGAAAGAAACATATTGAATAATGTCACTTCATAATGTAAAGTATCCCTAAATTAGTTTAAACTTTCTAGTATTTAAAATATTTTATGTCATAACTTCTAGTCCGGCACATTTTCAGAAGGAGTTGCCATGGATGCCACTAGCAGTGAAGCATGTAGAACTCCTAGGTACCTGGGTCTAAATTTTCTGTGTCTGACTATAGCTCTTCAGAAGAAAACTCAGTTGTGATTGATAATTTTCTTTCACAAAATTGAACAACCAGGGTAAGTGTTCTGATTCAAACTAAGGATACAGGATAAGGAGATTTCAGATTTCAAGTTCAATTAAGAATTAACTTTGAATGATCTTCTCTTCTGCCAGTAATAAAGATGGTACCTTAAAGGTGCATTTTCTGCTTAAGCAGGATTCACAGAGGACCTGGCTACATTTCAGAACATTGTCAATTCCTTACCTTGGAGCCAATACAGAATTGTACATGCAGAGACACCAAAAAAGGCAATGCTCAGGAGAAAACATATAATGCAAGACCCTCTTTTGGCTTTAAAAGCAGGAAGAATGTCCTTCCTTGCTTTCAGGTCATGAAGAACACCTTGAGGTTAGCATACTATGGATTACACATTTTAAATGCAGTGTTCTAAAAAGCATGTAGTAAGAAATGAACAAAAGGGAATGCTCCTTAGCACTAATTATCCTTTAATATTTAGAACGTAATTATAACAAAAAAGATTACAATACTTCTAATTATATATTTTGTAACCAGAACAAATTTAAACTCAGTGCTGCTGCAAAACTTCTCCATTATTTTCATTCATCTGTTCTTACTAATTTCACACTTACACTTATCACACTGACTTGCTTTCTAGCTATGACCAGTGTACACTTCAGAAATCAGGATTTTTCTTCATTGAACTAATAATTTAAAAATGTCCAGCCAATTTTTCAATATTTTCACATGTTGTGCAGGGCAGTGAGGCTCCAATCAAAGATTCTGTAGATAATGAAGAATCTTACAAGTGTTTAACCTGTACTTTGAAAATATCTAGAGGAGTTGTTAAAAAATTACCCTGCAAAAAGGAAGAAACCTAGTGCATTACTATTTGCAGAATAAAACTTCTGAAATGAAAATCCAACGTCCAAGCTTCCTGCTATACTGTCTGCAGAGTTTATAAATGTAGCTTGTTACTGATCTGCATTAATTGTTTTCCAAGTGGTTGGTTAAAAAACAAGGGCTGGCAGGGAAACAAGAGGCTCAAGAGAGTCTTAGCAACATACCAAGGGTTGACTGTAACATATAGGATGCTAATATACAAAATATAGATCATATCACCATTTCCAGCTGGCAGCAGCTGGAGAACAGGATCAGAGATCTCCCTTCCAGCAGCAAAGAGGATGAAAGATAATTTTATACAATCCTAATTCTTTTAGATTTTGATTTTTACCTTCAACATTTTTTTCAGAATACACTCTGGAGAAAAGCAGATGGAGTTGAAATTTATCGGTATGAAATTCTATGACAGTAATTATTGCAGCATCATTATCCAACATCTAGCTCACATCTTAGCGTGCCTCTGAGGGTAAGACTGCCTTACCATTCAGACCAGGAGGCAGTAAGGGTGTCAAACAGTAACAAAGGGAAAACAACCCAGTATGTGTAAGGAGACTGAAGTGGCAAGTACTCCTAGGACTGTAACTCAGAGCAGACTGGGAGTACAAACTCCCAAATTTCAGTCCACCAGTAAGCTGGTATTTAATTCCACTGAATATCCCATGCTGATGACTCAACAGCTTTCAACGCAAGGGAGAAGCTGTTGACAGAGCCAACTGTGCCTTGGAGGATGCTGGTACAGTGCTGTGTTACTGGCCTTAAAACTGATTGTGGCCTTTCTGCATTTTGATACCACTATATAGTAATATAATTATCTCTACATGATAATGTATCTCAATCTTAAAAAAAAAGAAACTTCTCAAAATTAAGAGAAAATATGTTAATCCTTTTAAAAAAATAACACAGTCTTTAGCAAGGGTTACACCTGTTTGCAACACCTGAGGCAACTTTAGTCATGCAACAGCTGAGGAAGCAGAAGCTTTTAAACTCAACGTGAAAAGCGTAGTCAGGATGTCACAGTTTATAATAATCATACAAAATACAGACATTAACTCATTAAAATTGGCTGGAGACGCCACAGGTAGCAGTGAATGAGAACAAATAAATGTGTGTTTTGATAGTTAATTGAAAATACTAAGGATATTTCAAAAATCTTTTGAAGATACTGAAGAGATTTGATTCTCATTAGAGGATAGTGAGTAAAGCCTCCTTTACATAAAGGAATAGAATTATCTGTGACTTCAATATTTCTTCTAAACCAATCCAAGCTTTACTATTCAAGTATAAAAAAAAAAAAAAAGCCAAAACAAAACCAAAACAGGAAACAAAAAAACCCTAAAACCAAATAAACTGAAAAAAAGGAGAATCATCATCTGTTAGTATTCTGTCTCTCTCTCTTTCCAATCCCCTGCACTTTAAATTAGTATGACTTTTTTTAATCAAATCAGAATTCATAGCAGGCAGTGCCCAAATGTAAATGGATAAAAGGGACCAAGAATTCTTCTGGCTAGAATTACTCCAAGTGCCAACGGAGCAATTTTGTCACATGCTCTCATGTCAAGAAAAAACTGGCTAGACTCCATCCCTCTATTCAAACAAACACTTCAATTGCTACATTTTGTTCTGCTCATTTATTTTTAACTACTATATGCGGCATGTAGTTTTAGAGTTTCAGATAAAATAATTCTGTAATATTCCTCAGGGCTTTATGCTTGAGAAAGGTCGAACTGTTTGACAGGCTTCATAAATTTGGGGCTTTGAAACAACCAAGAGTTTTACATACAGCTACTCTATTAATGTTAGCCTACTGTTTGTTTTTATATGCAATTACACTACTACTGCATCCCATGCACACACCAAAAACACAGCCCAGGCAGCAATAAATAATATTTCTGTAGACAGACATAAAAGACATGGCGCACGTCAGCTGTCAGCAGCAAAGGGATGTTATCACAATTCTCCTGCTCTTTTCCATGCCATGTGCTCTCCAAATGTCTCTGCTAAATGCAACTGAATGTGTCCTGATTTAATTTAATGTGGACTGCCCTCTATCAGTAACTTTACTACCCTGCTCAGATTCTCTATTGATCTAAAGGCCTAGATACACAACTGATTTTACACCAGGAGATAAATTGCAATCCTGGTTTGACAGATCATGTGTTCCAGTCCTGACTAGAATAAACTGTGAGATGGCAAAGGGAGGTTTTTGGCACTCCTGTAACGAGCTGGATTTGTACTTTTCCAAGTCCTTAGCAATTTGGAAAAACTGGACATGTGGACTGATAAAGAGTAAAGTCTTTCACACGTGCAAACTGAACTTGTCTAACCATTAATGCCTTCTTGATCTAGGTAAGAGGTGCTAGGCTAGTACAAAGAGGTAATTACAGAGCTAAAGGTAGACACCCATTTTTCCATTCCATGTAGAACTGAACTACTAAAATTAAAATCCAACTGTTCAAAATGTTTTTATTTTCTGAAAAGATATTATGAATTTTAACAAAAAGAACGATAATCTGTATAGAACTTCCTTTACAAAGGAATTGACAAATTCATGAAAAATATAATTTCATTTTTGGTTATAAAATCACCAGGCTGCAATCTACAAATGAAAAAGAACTCTATCCATTTATTCTTATCAAGTCAACATATACTTTTTTTTTAATGTAATTCATTAATGTAATTAATTTTTAATGTAATGTAACACATTCAACAGTGTTCATCTCAGTTGTTTTCTTAACCAGTATTCTGAGATTTGAAAATTCTTTTCCAGCTTATGGGGTAAGGAAAAAATCTAGATAAAATTCCACTAATACATCTTTTTGACACATTGTTATTTACCCAGCGGTGTGCACCTTCCTGTTGCTCATATAATATATGTCTACTGTATTTGAATTTTAATGAATATTTTAAGCCATCATAATAGTTTAATATACTTCTATACTATATATCCATTGTAAGAGAGGACCACAGACTAGTCTTGTTTAAACAAGTTCAAATTAATCAAAAGCGAAGTCCAAAACCAAACAAAAAATCCCAGCATGTTAGATTCAAGTGCAGCTGTCTTGGTGAACCTTTTTTTACCTGAAAATCAATAGAGAGATTTAGAGAACACAGCAACTGAAGAACAACAAATGATGGGTTAGTCAACTGAACCACAACAGTGAGCAGCAGAAGAGGACAGCAGGTACCCTTTCCATGCTTAAACTCAGTGTAATCATGTTGCGAAACTCTGTCCCTAGTAAGATTTTTACAAATGTACAAAACCCATTAGTCATCTTCCCCTACAAAATTCCCAGAGTACTATTTCTATTGGAGCCCTTAAAACAATGGCTTGTCTTCTGCCACTGGAAAAACAACAGGCCCTGACAAAGACTGAGAGACAAAACCACTGCAGACAAATTTAGTATGCACCTTAGTAGAGTCCTGACATTTAATAGCATATCTGATGAGGCAAAGAGAATATTAAAGTATTGACCTTTCCATTTAATTCTTCAGTATAATGACAGGATCTGGGCTTTATGATAAATTTATAAATTATACTTCTACTCCTAACTTCTTTCTTGCATATCTCTTTGTTTATTAATTATGGCTTAACTTTTGCCCTGGTAACAAGTACAGCCACTTAATAATCATGAATAGTCTAGCTGAATTAACTGAAAATACAGAGACACAAGCAATTAGGTAAGTAGACTGAGGGTTTTTTAGGATTTAGCAGTATCAGTATTAAGCCAGCTACAATTTCAGGATACAAACTGAAAGAAAGAGAGAAAGAGAGAAAGAGAGAGAGAAAGAGAGAGAGAAAGAGAGAGAGAAAGAGAGAAAGAGAGAAAGAGAGAAAGAGAGAGAAAGAGAGAGAAAGAGAGAGAAAGA